>OY755043.1:8852047-9374547 GCA_963576565.1 Aspidapion aeneum | reverse complement strand
ATGCGTTTTTGACGCACTTCACTTTAAATGACTTTTGTAAAATTTGGTATATGCATAAAGGTCCGATGGCAATACAGCCCAAACAAAAAATATATTTCTACGTCTACCACCACCCTCTCCTTCCCCCAATAGAAAAATGAGTTTCCAAACAACTCACGATCAGCGATTTCATTATAATCTAGAATAAACTCTTCTGTTCTGTTATTGAACAAATATTTTCAGTTAATAGAGTAGATAGCTGAGACTAAAAAGTAGAAAATAAATTGGTAATTTTTTTTTTAAGTCACAAGCTTTTATAAAAGCACTAAAAATTAAAAAATAATTTTCTAACATTCTAATATTATCATGATGGCCGGAAATCAAAGCATAAGTTAATCTAAATTTGTGATCTAAACACTTAAAGAAAATTCAACATAGCAGGTCATCAAAGATATGTTTGATGTGCCGCAATCTTATGCTATTGCTATACCTATGTCAGAGAAATTCTGGGGTATCTTGGGTCGGGTTGGGTGGGTTTGGTACCTCTGCATTTTTCTGCTAGATTGATTCTTGCAAATAGTGATATTTAATTGATACGGATATCTTATCGTGCTAACATCGTCAAAATTTCCATCAGTCGGCCATCGTTTTTATTATTATGATAATATTAGAATGTAACAATCGAAACCCAATAAAAGGGTGTGAATTATTATTGGACTGGAGTCGATTTCGTTAAAGGTACCAGGCGAGTACCGTGTTTTCTTGTAATATTAAAATTTTGTTCATGGTAAATTTGCTAAAAATGAAGAACACCCAGTAAGATAAAAGTACTGTAACCATAGGGAGATAGATTGACTTGAGCCATCTGGACACCTGACCTAATGTTATCTGGCCTAAGGTCACTATATCACGAAGTTTACTTCGTGATATAGCGACCTTAATCTGACCTGCCTGACCTGACCTGAACTTACTTGACCTACCTGAAATTTTAGTAATGTCAAGCTAGCTCAGGTAGGTTAGATTAGCTTGCGTTAGATCAGGTCAGGATAGTTTGGGTTAGGTTGCGTTAAGTAAGATTGATTTGGGTTTTTTTTATGTTAGCTTAGGTGAAATTAGTTAGGTTGTGCCAGCTTTGGTCACATCAGGTCGGATCAGTTGCTGCAGTTTTACCAATTTTTTAAAAGCAGTGTTTCTCAGAATTATATTTCTTATGTTAAACCAGTTTTTTCGACTTTTATGAAAAACTGCGCATTGCTGCGTTTCTCTAACTTTTTTGAAATTTGGTATTTATTTTCTTTTTAAAGTTTAAAAAGTTACAAAATAAGAGATTTAGGATACTCCGTGGCAGGTATAAAACTGATTTAAAATTAAGATTTATTATTAAACACAACTTTTCTGTAAATAGGTGCTAAAAATCACACTGCAGATAAAACTTTCTTGGGCAAGAAAAACGCGGGCTTATTCACAAAAATTATAATGCTAAAAACAGAACCAAGCACGTAAAAACTTAAGTGTAAAGTCTGATTTTCTTTATTAAAATAAATAAATTGGTAAAAAAATTTTTTAAGTCACAAGCTTTTATAAAATGCACTAAAAATTTAAAAATAATTTTCTAACATTCTAATATTATCATAATAATATCATAATGACTTAAAAAAAAAATTACCAATTTATTTTTTACTTTTTAGTCTCAGCTATCTACTCTATTAAATGAAAATATTTATTCAATAACAGAACAGAAGAGTTTATTCTAGATTATAATGAAATCGCTGATCGTGAGTTGTTTGGAAACTCATTTTTCTATTGGGGGAAGGAGAGGGTGGGGGTAGAGGTAGAAATATATTTTTTGTTTGGGCTGTCTTGCCATCGGACCTTAATGCATATACCAAATTTTATAAATGTCATTTGAAGTGAAGTGTGTGTAAGGATATTTTTTTCTTAATGTTGTATTGTCATGGGACCACTATGTGTGTACCAAATTTCATCAAAATCGGATAATGGGAAGTGTGTCAAAAACGCTTCACAAGATTTGATAGATACTTAGTTAGATAGTTAGATAGTTAGACAGAATATCTGAAGCTAAATAAAAGCTTGTAAAAATGTTCTTTTTTTTTGTTATGAAAACGTTTAAAATTTCTAAAATGCACCAAAATTATTATTATTACCTTATTCAAGATTATCGCAAAATATTTGTGCTAAATTTGGGTAAAATCGATTTATTGGTTTGTGAGTTATCGTGTACTAGATAGACAGACATCATCAAAAAATTTGGTAGTTAGGCATTTTTGACCCAAATAACTTTTTTTGAGACAAATAAAAAATAAAATTAAATAATTTGGCCCAACTTCCACTAGCTAATTTGCCTCAATTTCCCCTAGCTAAAAAGTATCTGAAAACTTACCAGGTGGAAATCCATCAGGTTTTTTACACCCCTTCAAGAAATAGTATACTAACCAAATGACACTGAGAACTCCAATCAAAAACTCCATGATAATAATTTTTAAATTAACAATATTTTTGTTATTTTTGTTAAAAATATATTAAATTAAAGTTTTTGAAACCAAGTTACCAAGCTTTTAAAGGTACCTGAAAGCAGGAATCCATAAAATAAAATTACCAAGCTATGACACGACGTTATATCGCTAACGGTGGCAATTTAGTTCACACAAATGTCAGTGATAACAGGACTAATTGATTGTTAAAGATTCCTTAAAAATAGAAAATAGTCTAGGACTTCAAGCGAAGTTGAATGAACAGGTTTCTTAAATAGGAATTCGCAGTAATACTTGATAATTTTAAGTCTAATCATTCTGCAGTAATAATGAAGAATTAACCACAGAAATTAACAACATTAAAAATGACTTACAACAGAATGGTTATTCAGAGAAATTAATAAACTCAACGATATCTAAAATTAAAAACAAACCAAATGTAGCAAATTCTCAAAATAATAATCCGTTGCTTGTTATTAACATTCCATATGTTCAAGGGATTTTAGAAAACATAAGACGAATAGCCAAGCACTATAATATAAAAACAGTATTTTCATACATTTTGTAACAAAAACAAAACCAGAAAATCCCTAAAATAATAAGGAATGTATTTACCAAATCCCGTGTGAGTGTGGTAAATCATATGTAGGTGAATGAACATCTAAAAAGTACCCAATTAGGGGATATTCAAAAATCCGGTTTAGCGGATTATGCATGGTCAAATGATCACAGGATTCATTGGATTTTTCATACATTTTGTAACAAAAACAAAACCAGAAAATCCCTCAAATAATAAGGAATGTATTTACCAAATCCCGTGTGAGTGAGGTAAATCATATGTAGGTGAATGAACATCTAAAAAGTACCCAATTAGGGGATATTCAAAAATCCGGTTTAGCAGATTATGCATGGTCAAATGATCACAGGATTCATTGGATTTTTCATACATTTTGTAACAAAAACAAAACCAGAAAATCCCTCAAATAATAAGGAATGTATTTACCAAATCCCGTGTGAGTGAGGTAAATCATATGTAGGTGAATGAACATCTAAAAAGTACCCAATTAGGGGATATTCAAAAATCCGGTTTAGCAGATTATGCATGGTCAAATGATCACAGGATTCAGTGGTCAGAAGTTAAAGTTTTGCATATGGAGTCGTATTAGCGAAAACGAAAATTTATAATGCAGAATAGTTTATTTATAAAGTTTTCAATACGGATACACCAAACATATGGAAACCACTCCTTAAGAACATCTGACTGCACACCAAGTAGTATCCCAGGTAGCAAGGTAACGTTTTTTAAACGTCAAAAAAAGTTCAGTTTTAATGACCATTGACGTCTCTAACCTGACGTGAAAATGACCTTTAAATGACGTTCAAAAGACACACCCAAAATGACGTCATTTTTAGACGTTTTACAGACGTCAACAATATAACGTATTTGGGACCAAAACAGAACATCAGTGACTTATTTATGACTTTTTTTAAACTCGTCTGAATATATGAAATATTCCCTGCAGTTGAGAACACTGCAGGAAACTTAGACCTGGAACAGGTACAGACAGGTAAGACGCTAGCTCTACCAAGTTCACTTCCAATCCCTGACTTCGCATGCGTAGATCTACCAATATTATTTACCTCATGTATTAGAATAGATGTACAGGGTGATTTTCACTTGAATGATTCTAACCACATGAAAATAGAAAGTTTCAAAAACCGAACCTAACGAAACCTAATCAGATCTAACCGAACCGAACCAAAGCAAACTAAACCAATATTTTTTCTCAAAAAACAAACTTTCCTGACTTCCTACCCGAGATCCTAGAGGATGTGAATCCGAACCGGATCGTACCGAACCGAACCTATCCAAACCTAACCCTACCCAACTAAACCTAATTAGCAGTACGTGTTGTAGTTTAGTTTGGTTAGGTTAGGTTTGATTCAGTTTAGTTAGGTTCGGTTTGGTTCGGTTCGGATTCACATCCTCTAGGATCCCGGGCAGGAAGTCAGGAAAGTTTTTTTTTTGAAAAAAATTATTGGTTCAGTTTCCTTTGGTTCGGTTCGGTTAGATTTGATTAGGTTTTATTAGGTTAGGTTTTGAAACTTTCTATTTTCATGTGGTTAGAATCATTCAAGTGAAAATCACCCTGTATTCATCTATTCTAATACATGAGGTAAATAATATTGGTAGATCTGCGCATGCGAAGTCAGGGATTGAAAGTGGACTTGGTAGGGCTAGCGTCTTGTGAGATGTCTTACCTGTCTGTACCTGTTCTACAACTTGGAGTGTGCTAATGGGCTAGGAAGGAATTAGGTCCGGCATCACTCCATTTATTATAATTATAACTACTAAAAGTTTCAAACAAATAGTATACCTAACCCATTTATTAAAATTATTTTAATATAATTAATAAATTTATTATATATAATACTAAAAATTATTCTCGATACATCAGTTTGACCTTAAACGGTTTCGGAGATAAAGTAAATCCATCAAGAGGTTCCCGTTCTGGATAAAAATCGCAATGTGGTTGTAGAATAAAATTGTGTAAAAGCGCCGTGAAGAACAAAAACATGCTGGTTCTTCCCAGCTCTTCACCCAAACACCGACGTTTACCTAAAAAAAGAAAAAAGTAACTACACTAAAGGCCGCTTGACATGGTGCATGACAATAAAATTTGCAGGCAAATGCATGAAATTTTGCCCAGGTGCATGCGCAGTACAAATCCAGCTGATTGTTGCAGGCAATCCATTTTTATCGGTCCGGTGCCATTTTTTTGCATGCAAACTGAGGAATTTTTACCTAGATTCTGGGGAATCCATGCATGACCATGCACAATGTCAAACGAAAAGAAGATTTTTTGCAGGCAACAATTTGACCGAAATTTTTTGCTTGCAAATATTTGCAGCGCGTCATGCACTATGTCAAGCGGCCTTAAAGGCCGCTTGTCATGGTGCATGACAATAAAATTTGCAGGCAAATGCATGAAATTTTGCCCATGTGCATGCGCAGTACAAATCCAGCTGATTGTTGCAGGCAATCCATTTTTATCGGTCCGGTGCCATTTTTTTGCATGCAAACTGAGGAATTTTTACCTAGATTCTGGGGAATCCATGCATGGCCATGCACAATGTCAAACGAAAAGAAGATTTTTTGTAGGCAACAATTTGACTGAAATTTTTTGCTTGCAAATATTTGCAGCGCGTCATGCACTATGTCAAGCGGCCTTAAAGGCCGCTTGTCATGGTGCATGACAATAAAATTTGCAGGCAAATGGCATGAAATTTTGCCCAGGTGCATGGGCAGTACAAATCCAGCTGATTGTTGCAGGCAATCCATTTTTATCGGTCCGGTGCCATTTTTTTGCATGCAAACTGAGGAATTTTTACCTAGATTCTGGGGAATCCATGCATGGCCATGCACAATGTCAAACGAAAAGAAGATTTTTTTGCAGGCAACAATTTGACCGAAATTTTTTGCTTGCAAATATTTGCAGCGCGTCATGCACTATGTCAAGCGGCCTTAAAGGCCGCTTGTCATGGTGCATGACAATAAAATTTGCATGCAAATGCATGAAGTTTTGCCCAGGTGCATGCGCAGTACAAATCCAGCTGATTGTTGCAGGCAATCCATTTTTATCGGTCCGGTGCCATTTTTTTGCATGCAAACTATACTTGTATGCAAACTGGGGAATTTTTACCTAGATTCTGGGGAATCAATGCATGGCCATGCACAATGTCAAACGAAAAGAAGATTTTTTGCAGGCAACAATTTGATCGAAATTTTTTGCTTGCAAATATTTGCAGCGCGTCAAGCGGCCTTAAAGAACTAAAAGTATAGGTTGTCCCCAGTGGCGGCTGCTACGGGGGGGGGGGGGCAATGGGGCTATGCCCTCCCAAAACTAGACAACAAACAGTCTAGTTCTTTTTATTATCTGTGGTTAGCAACAAGCGATTAATTGGGTGAACTTTTTAAGCGTAAATAATTTGCCGCGTGGGGCAAGGTTTCAATTTCACCCGTTTTCTCGAACGGGGGCGAGGGAAATGTTTGTTTTGAAGTCGGCCATCATCATCGTGCGAAAACGTCCGTTGCCCTTCCTAGCGTTGCCGCTTCTATCTTTAGTGAAGACGTATGAGTTTCTTTTGGTTTAAGGTATGTCAGTAGTATAAAGCCTTGCCGGTCACGTATCATTGTTTGTTTTTGTTATCGTTTGTTTATCAAATGGAAATAGATACCGGCGATTACATAATTAACTGTGCAAATTATTAAAAATCATATGTATACGCTTTGCAATAAGGCTAGTCCTTTTGTTTAATCACCCCGTAATTCTGGTAACAAAACGCACGTGTAATCTTAATTCAGTTTTAAACCATAGGTTCCTAAGTTAACTGATAATGACGCTGCAAAACTAATTATCAGTTACCTTAAGGTTAATATAATCGGTCACCACCCTTTATAATAAGGGTGATGGATTAGTGTTTAAACTGTCAATTGTTTTGAAACTTCTGACTTTGAAACATTATCGCTTATTTTATATTTAAATTCTGATTCTAATTTGGAATACTTTTTTGAGAAAAGTTTCTGTCCCAAAATGATTTTATGTTGTGAAAAATTTATGAACAATTGGGGTGCCCTGCCACCAAAGTTTCTACACGGGAAGATTTTCAGTGCGACTGACCATAGAACTACAAACCATGAACAAACGATAAATTAGTGATTATTTAACTTTTTCAAAAATTTTATTTTCTACAATGTATTTTGAGTTGGATTTGAGCTAAGCTTTGCAATTTGTTTTGGTAAAAATTATTATTTAAAAATAGGATTAGGCCCTGTTTATATTATATTTTTTGTAAATTGAAGTTTTTAAATTACCTAAGCAAAATGACTTAATAAAAGTTAAATTAATATTATTTGTAGTTTCCACAAATGAACTTTTGCTCGACTCATATTAATGTAGTACATACTCATTTCTTTGTTACAATAAGTATATAAGCATTAATATTTTTTGAAATTAAAACAGTATTTTATTATACTTTTTAATAAAAAAGTTCTTCATATGAAAATCTCACATTTTTATGGTGGATAGATTTTTTAAAAAGTATAAAGAAGTTCCTAACTGATTTAACCGCAGAGGTTTTGGGAATTTCAGCAAAAACAGTATTGAGACAGACTCTTTGAGAGTGAATTAAAAAATATATTTTAGACACAATATTTAAACTAGAAATAGGATTAGGTTCAAATCAAAAGATGAACATTATTATACTAAGCTTTATTTGTATGGTTTTGTAAACGTCTTTTCTTAAAATAAAATAAAACCAATCAAAAACTGAAATCTAATATCTAACTAAAAAACCAACTACGCAAAAATAATTTATTCTCATCGTCCAAAAAACTCCATCTCGTGAACTGCCATCTTCAGTTATGACGAGAGGAACGACACCAATTTAGCTTAGATTTTCTCAGTCTTCTCGTTTTATAAATGTAAACAGTAGTTTTACAAACTTTTTGAATTAGTTTTTTAAAGGCGTTGTTTGAAGGGCATCAAAAAGTCTTCATACTTTTTGTCATTACTGTGTTTCTTGAAATTCTGCTCTATAGTTATCACGGATGGGACTGAAGATCGAAAAAAGCGTGGAATTTTCGAATGAACATCTTTGACGCCAATTTTCGTGACTATTTTTCTGAGAATATGTGAATACTTCTAAATATCTACTTTACAAAATATTTTGACTACTTGACAAAAAATTTTTGTTTTGAAAGTTTACTTTCATTGTCAATTTAAGCTTTGATAGACAGACAGGCTTGCAACTGCCAACTGCAATCTGGGGCCAACAACGATTTTCGAAGCTATTTTCGGTCTTCTTTATAGCAGAAAAATAAAAAAGGATAGCTAAGGGACTTGGGGTACTGCAAGGACTATACAATGCCTCTGACAATACTTGAATGTGAACGCTCCTTTTCAACATTAAAGCGCATTAAAACATTTACGCGAAATACATTGTGTTGAATTGATAGAAAATTGTTGACCACAGACAATTTTAATGAACTTGTCGTTAAGCACTTTGCGCATGTAAAAGAAAGGCGAATGGACTTTATCTATAAAAAAATAAAGCCTGTTTGTAAAATACTAAAATAAAATTATTTCGGTAAGTTTTTTATCTCATTTTTCATGCAATTTAAATTTCTGCCGCCCCTCCCCCCAATTTATAACGTCAGCCACCACTGGTTGTCCCATTTTTGGTTGGGCTGTGCTCAAATCTTGAGACAAGAAAAAATACTCTGCCAATATATGGGCCCCTAAGCTCACACTAGGTACTATAGTTATAGTGTACGTGTGAGCTAATATAACTAAAAACTGAAATATATTTTATTCAACTCCAGACTAAATTACCTTATGTTTGATACCACACAAGCCATGTTTTGACTTAAACTCAAATTTTTCAAATCTACCCCCACCCTTAAAAAAAACAAAAACTAAAATGTATTTTGTTAAACTCCGGACTCAATTACCTTTCGTTTGATATCACGCCATATTTTCACTTAAACTCTAATTTTTAAAATATACCCCCACCCTTTGTTTTTAAATAAATTAAAATGTATTTTATTTAACTGCAGACTCAATTACCTTTCGTTTGATATCACACACGCCATATTTTCACATAAACTCTAATTTTTGAAATCTACCCCCACCCTTTTATTTGGTTTGTGTTCGGTGGATTTTGTTCATTTTTAAATGGGACCATCTCGACCCAAGACCCAGCCTAGGTACCAAATTTCATTAAAATCGGCCAAGCGGTTTTTGAGTTATGCGCGTTGGTCGTTACAGACAGACATACAGACAGACTGACAGACTGACAGACAGACAGACAGACAGACAGACAGACATACAGACAGACAGACAGACAGACAGACAGACAGACGGCGCAACAAAAAAGTTTTAAAATCATCTGAAACGCAAAGATATATAAAAAATTTTAAAATCGGAGCAACTTTTTTTTCTCGGAAAAATTAGGATCACCATAGCTCACACTACTATAGTATAGTATATGTGTGAGCTAAATGTCCAAAAATTCGGAATCCCATAAAACCATTATTAGGGTAGATATTTCAATGCTGTTAGAACTTCTCTACAGAAAGATGCTTCTATCAATAAAATAACGTTGCCATATTTTTGGTCCGTCGATTTGACTTCGAGATTTCAAAAAAAGATTTTAAAAAAATGCGGACCTGGATTTTTTTTTCAATTTTTTTTCAAAAATAGTTATTAATATGAAGTCTAATGTAAAGCAAAAAATTGAATAAAAATCTATGCCCGTATTTAGCTTATTAATTTTTCTTCTGAAATCTCAAATCCGACTGGACGGACCAGGAAGTTTTAAGGCCGCTTGACATGGTGCATGACAATAACATTTGCAGGCAAATGGCATGGGCGCACCCAGGGGGGGGGGCCGGGGCCCGAGCCCCCCCCAAGTCTTAGATTTTTTAATATATTTTCGACAGATTTGATGACAAAACATGAAAAATACCTTAAAATTTGACATCCGGAGGCTTCGGGCCCCCCCCAACCCCAAGCAGTGGCGTAGTTGCGAAAAGACATGATGACCTTTTTTTTTTTTTTGGTCGCAAGTTTTTTGAGGGCGCGCTTCGTAGCTGTCGGGCCCCCCCCAACACACATTTCTGGGTGCGCCACTGCAAATGGCATAAAATTTTGCCCAGGTGCATGCGCAGAACAAATCCAGCTGATTGTTTCAGGCAATCCATTTTTATCGGTCCGGTGCCATTCTTTTGCATGCAAACTGTACTTGCATGCAAACTGGGGAATTTTTACCTAGATTCTGGGGAATCCATGCATGGCCATGCACAATGTCAAACGAAAAGAAGATTTTTTGCAGGCAACAATTTGACCGAAATTTTTTGCTTGCAAATTTTTGCCTTTAACAAAATTTAAATATCTGCACGAATAACAAAGATATGATCGATTTTTAGCATTTTTTTAATTTTCCCTCGAAGCTCCAAAACTACAAGGGTTGGAGAAAAAATTGTCATATTTTTTTTGGTTTCGAAATTTGAGGAGAGTAATGTGAAGTCCCCAGGTCTCTATCTTTTATAATACTTGAGTTTCTCATTTAAGACCATCAAAAATGGGACACCCTGTACAGCGTGTCCCATTTTCGATGGGATTAAATGGGAAACTCGGTTATTATTAAAGATATCGATTTTCTGATTGCACCTTACCGTGCTCTTTTTTTGAGCCCTTAAAAAGGGTGTAATCAGATTTTTGCTATACCCCGTGGTTTCGCTAATACAGGGAGTTTTTGGAATAATTGCATTTTCAATAATTCCTTGTATCTCGCTTATTTTGCGAAATATTTTTATTCTGTAAAAACCTTTACATGGCAACTTTTTTAGGGCAAAATAATGACGTTGTCAACTTTCTTAAATATTGTTTAGGTTTCGAGATATGGTATTTATCATAAAACAATTAAATACAGACCTGGATTTTTTTTATTAATATTTTAATTGATTTTATGCTATTAATATATTAAAATGATAAAACTTTAATATTTTTTTTAATTTAAAGTTTAAAAAAATATTTAATATTTAAAAAAAAAATTAGTCCGAACCTGGAAATTTCCAACGTAAATATAAATTTAAAATAACAAGACACACTAGTTGAACGATTTTTAGTTTATCTGTTTTGAAACGTTAATAAAAAGATTTAGAAATAAAGTAAAAAATGTTAGAAAGTTACAAAAATATCATAGTAATTATTTGAGCACAGCAACTCATGAAATTTACTTCAACATGGAAAAACAAAATCGTGGAATTAACATTGTCATTTTACTTGTCATTTTTGTTTATAAGTCACTCAAAATTATTCTAAAATGGCTAGAAATCGACCATATCCAGATATTGAAAAATGTGATATGTTTGACTGCTTTACTCAAGCAACAAAATTCCAATATCTAAACGGCATATATATTTTTATGCGTTAAGAAAAATTACTCAAAAATGTCTTACACATAATCGCAATCAGTTTAAACATTTATATCATTACATAATATTAGTTATTATTTTTTTAAATTCATTATTTTTTTTGTTTTTGTCGTAGACTTTGTTTTAAATAAATCTTTAAATTAAAGTAAAACCATTTTAATTTGCTAAGTTTCAAAACACTTAAACTAAAAATCGTTCAACTAGCAATTTCTAATTTGTATTTATGTTAGAAATTTCCAGGTTCGGACTAAAATTATTTTTTTAAATATAAAATATTTTTTTTTCCTTAAAACAAAAAAAATCAATTTTTTATTATTTTGTGATAATAATAGCATGAAACCAATCAAAATAATAATAAACAAAATCCAGGTCCGTATTTAATTTTTTTATGATAAATACCATATCTCAAAAATTAAACAATATTTTAAAAAACGGACTTCGTCATTATATTCTTCTAAAAAAGTTGCCATAGAAAGGTTTTTACAGAGTAAAAATATCTTGCAAAATAAACGAGATACAAGGGATTATTGAAAATGCAATTTTTTCAAAAACTCCCTGTATTAGCAAAATATACGGGGTATAGCAAAAATCTGATTACACCATTTTTAAGCGCTCGAAAAAAGAGCACGGTAAGGTGCAATCAGAAAATCAATATCATTAATAATAACCGAGATTCCCATTTAATCCCATCGAAAATGGGACACGCTGTACACCGAAAAAGAGCACGATACTGATAATGGGTAATAATAGTAGATAACACAAGAATTTGGGCTCGCAAGTGGATTTTTTATTATCTCCCCTAGAAACCCCTAAACCCCCCCAAAAACATCGAGTTTGAGACACCCTGTATTGAAATTACACCAACCATCTGTAACCTATGTTAAATTTTTAGACGAGATAAAATAAATAAAATAAATTAAAAAGAAATAAATTTAAAAAATAAAATAAAATTTTTGTACCTATTCCGAATACCATAAAATGGGAATCTTCAACTTTCTTCAAATGTCCACGTTCATCCAAGAATCTCTCCGGCAGAAATTTCAAAGGATCTTTCCAAAAGGTTGAATCCATATGGACACTTTGTAGGTGAGTAAGAATAGTCTAAAAAATATTATTATACATATAGGGTATTCGACGTTGCAGAAAGTGAAAAACACATAATTTTAACAAGTTTCCAACGAAAGCATCTATTGGTTAACAACAATAGCTAGAAATGTTATACATAGTTGGATTCCATAAAAATAAAATTAAAAAAATAAATAAAAATATATATATATATATATATATATATATATATATATATATATATATATATATATATATATATATATATCTATATAATACAAGAGTAAACAAAAAAAATATGAAAAATTAAAACTTTATTACCCGATTAATACAGTTTGCTCACGATTATGAAAACTTATTCTCGATTATGACACTTTCTCTCGATTATGACACTTACTCTCGACTACAACAATTTTATCCGATCAGAGATTTTCCAAAATTAACTATGTTTATTTATATGAGTAATTAATTATAGGTACCTAGCTCTAAAGGTTATTTAATAGTTGATAATATCTCTGAAACTTATTCAATAGTTAATAATAGCATTACTCGTTTCTGATAATAGTTTTTTTTTAGATATATATTAAATATAGTTATAAGACTCACTTAAAGAAGTAAGTATATTGTTTCATAGGCAAACAAGCTTCTCAAAGCTTTAAATTGCCTGAAATATTTATTTACAGCTTCTAAGGAGGAGTACATTACATTTGTAATTTTTGTACATTTAAAGATGCTGAAAATAAATATTATTATTATTATTATATTATAGTAGTAATGGTGGCGCTCTTTTCGTAAACCCCGATTTGTCCATGCACCATATACCAAACTGATGCACGTACCCTATTAATGCAAGTTTTCTTTCTCTAAAGGCCGCTTGACATGGTGCATGACAATAAAATTTGCAGGCAAATGCATGAAATTTTGCCCAGGTGCATGCGCAGTACAAATCCAGCTGATTGTTGCAGGCAATCCATTTTTATCGGTCCGGTGCCATTTGTTTGCATGCAAACTGTACTTGCATGCAAACTGGGGAATTTTTACCTAGATTCTGGGGAATCAATGCATGGCCATGCACAATGTCAAACGAAAAGGAGATTTTTTGCAGGCAAGAATTTGACCGAAATTTTTTGCTTGCAAATATTTGCAGCGCGTCATGCACCATGTCAAGCGGCCTTTAGAGGAGTTTTTTGGAAGGGATGAAAAAGTTCAAAAATGAGACAGGTCAGGCGAAATATGAGACAGTGATAAAATTCACTTATAAACAGTCGGATCGCCGTCTAAACCAAAAATAAGATATTCAGGGTAAAATTAAGACATAAGTTTTTGTTTTTTTTAGCTCACACATATACTATACTATAGTAGTGTGAGCTATAGTGATCCTAATTTTTTCGAGAAAAAAAAAGTTACTCCGATTTCAAAATTTTTTATATATCTTTGCGTTTCAGATGATTTTGAAACTTTTTTGTTGTGTTGTCTGTTTGTCTGTCTGTCTGTCTGTCTGTCTGTCTGTCTGTCTGTCTGTCTGTCTGTCTGTCTGTCTGTCTGTATGTCTGTCTGTAACGACCAACGCGCATAACTCAAAAACCGCTAGCCCGATTCTAATGAAATTTGGTACCTAAGCTGGGTTTTGGCTCGAGATGGTCCCATTTAAAAATGAACAAAATCCACCAAACACAAGCCAAATAAAAGGGTGGGGGTAGATTTCAAAAATTAAGTTTATGTAAAAATATGGCTTGTGTGATATCAAACGAAAGGTAATTGCATCTCGAGTTAAATAAAATACATTTTACTTTTAAAAAAAGGGTGGGGGTAAATTAAAAAAATTAGTGTTTATGTGGAAGTATGGCGTGTGTGATATCAAACGAAAGGTAATTGAGTCTGGAGTTAATCAAAATACATTTTAGTTTAAAAAAAAAGGTGGGGGTAGATTTGAAAAATTAAAGTTTAAGTCAAAACATGGCTTGTGTGGTATCAAACGAAAGGTAATTAAGTCTGGAGTTCAATAAAATATATTTCAGTTTTTAGTTATATTAGCTCACACGTACACTATAACTACAGTACCCAGTGTGAGCTTAGGTGCCCATAGATTGGCAGAGTATTTTACATAAATACAACAAATAAGTGCGAAAATATTTATTTATAGAAAAACCGATCTACGAACTCACACGACAAAAGTTTCGGTAACGTTTGAAAAGTTTTACACCACAAAAAAACTATGGATTTTGTAATTATAATTATGAGACTATTTTTTACAAAAAAAAATTGTGTGTGCTTAAGACCACACGGAAGAAGTGTAAACTTCAACAAGGCGCAATTAATAATACTGGCCTTTATCTGCATCATTATATCGCTCGCTGTCACAATTAGTCGACTCGAGCCGACTTCACCCGAATGAGCGTTACATAGCCTAGCCTGACGGCTCAGTCCAATTCAGTACCCACAAAAACTGCTAAAGGCGCCTGAAGAAGTTTATACTTCAAAATTAAAATAAATTGTAGGTATGAGGTCCTTACAACTGCTGCTATCAATTTATAACAGAAAATCTATTGGAATTTAATTATTAGAATTGTTTATTTAAGTGTCTCATTTTTGAACGGGGTTTTGGATGTCTCATTTAAGTGGGGTCTATACATAACGTTTTACCTTACGTCTTGCCTGTCAGTCAAAAGGGTCAAGTATGACGGTTGAGAGACTAGCGTACACACTTGATAGCTTTAACGTACGTTTTTAGATCAGTTTTTGATACACCATGGAGGAAGCACTGCTTTTGTCAATAATGTTTTTTGTTTTAAATGCCTATGACTTAACCGTTTCAGTAGCTAAACATAGTTTTTTAACCAGTTTTTCAAAATGTTGTGCTGATTTAGTTTGGTAACATCCCCTGAAGATGTAAATTTCTGCTTACAAAACATGTCAGGACTATTTGTTTAAAGCAAATTAAAAATTAGTGGAGGAAAACAATAACCTGTTTGATTTCCTAAAAAATTATCTTATCTAATGTCGGACGGTTCGTATACCAACTTCTAAGTTGCACTCGAAAGGAATTAAAATTGTATGCACTACCACAAGAAATGCCGCTAAAACTCACGGTGGATAGAATAGACCGGTGTTCGGATCTTATATATATATGTCGAATTTTCCACGTCACTGGTGGTCCAGCTGATTTTTGTAAACAAAAGTTAGATCTGATATGAACAACGGAACAACTAATATTTTTTGAATTTTTTGAAAACTAACTCCATTTTCCTACTGTTTTCTAATACATCCCTATAAAATGTAATTTTCTAGACGTTTTGTCGGTAATTTTTTTTAGCCCGCTTTATTTTTTATTACACAAAACTTAAACAACAAGTCAAACTGAATGTGATCGTTTTCGTATCAAAGGTGAACCGAGGACAATTGGTTAGTAAACAAAGAGGTAGGTCAGCGGATGATTTTTGACGCTGAAACGAACACATTATTTTCTTCGAATTTTAATTTTTGTGTAAAGAGAAATGAAGCGGACTAAAAAGAATAACGACCGGTATGTTTGAACCATATTATTTTATAAGAATATACTAAAAAATAGTAGGAAAATTGCCTTAGTTTACAAAAAAACCAAAAAATATTAATTGTTCATATCATATCTAACTTTTGTTTCTAAAAATCAGCTGGACCACCAGTGACGTGAAAATTCGACATATATTTATAAGATCCGAACACCGGTCTATTCTATCCACCGTGGCTAAAACTGACGTTTTACCGGAAACAAAGCCTCTACCGATCAGTTCAACAGGTCCGACTTCAGTCTTGTTCAGTTCAGGGAAAACGTACGTTTATTGTCTACACAAAAGGTTTTGCCTGATCCGTTTTACCTGATCAAGTAAAACGTTAGGCAAAACGTTATGTGTAGACCCCGCTTTACACTACTTGACCGTATATCCTTTCTATGTCTTAAGCGAACAGCTCTAAGGAACGGCCCTAAAACTTTTCTCTTAGTGTACATACACGAAAAACTTACAGTATCTTTCGGTATAGTATATCCAAGGAGTTTAGCTTCAACTACAGCTCTGTGAGCTATGCCTAGAGGTGCTACATTGGCGTATCGCTGTATTTCTAGTAGGGTTGCTTCGGTGTATTTTAGACTAAAAAGTTTAATAATTAGTTCTTAACATTTTTTAAATACAGTCCGGTATGTAAAGCTACAATTGAATAATGTGTATAGCTATGTAGCAGTGCTTAGTTACTCAATAATTTATATCCAGATATCAAGACCTAAAAAACTATCGACCTATAACACTTCTCACTGTAATTTATAAGCTTTTCACGAAAATATTAACAGATTTTGATAGCATGATAGCCGAATAGATCACAGATACACAGATTTCATAGCCAATATACAGGGTGTCTCTAAAAGGTCTGTACAAAATCTGAGCACATATTCCTGAGGTCAAAATAAGTCCATTTAATGCAAATTACCTTAGTCTAAAATTGCTCCGTTTCAGAGATACAGGGTGGTGAATTTAAAAATTAAAAAATTTCATGAGCGAAATTGCCGAAAAGCAACAAACTTGAATAAAGCTTTGAGATCAATAGTCAGTAGAAAACTGGCCGTTGCTATGGCATTTTGCCAGTGTAAAACACTTTAGTGAAATAGTAATTCAAAATAATTTCAGTATTCCGTTGCGGCATCGAACACTAAAAACGGAAATATCTCGAAAACGACTTACTTTAGCGCATGTTAACAAGAGTACCTTTTTGGCTTAAAAAGATTCAGGAAAATATTTTCTTAACAAAAAGAGTTAAAAGTAACACCAAGAAAAAAGTAATAGTAATTTTAAACTATAAAAAGAGCATTGTGAAGCGCCCTCTAACGGCCACAGTAAAAAGGTATCCATATTTAGGTTTCGCATCTCCAAAAACCCCCGAGTACCAATTTTTAAAGTAATGCGTTAAGAAATGTTCATAAATTTTATGACAATCGATTTTTAATTTTTAAATTTTCCACCCTGTATCTCTGAAACGGAGCAATTTCGGACTAAGGACTCAGGAATATGTGATAAGATTTTGTACAGACCTTTTAGAGACACCCTGTATATAACGAAGCGGACAACATTAATCAAAATCCACGAAGGAACGAATCCAATCCACATAAGAAAAGGTATCAGACAGGGGGACACAATATCCCCTAAACTAATTAACCAGGCTGTAGAAGATGTTTTTTAAAACTTAGATAGGGAAAAAATAGGCATAAAATAACAGATACAGCAGCTAAAAATATAGGCTTGAGTATGAACTACACTATAACTAAAATCATAACAAACACAGATGAAGAAATGTATCACGATCAGAATAAACCAAAGAATAATACCTGGGACTAATTATTAAACTTAAAAAAGAAATCCAAACAGCTGCTGCACTCGGTAAATTAAGCTACAGATTAAAAAAAAAAAAAAAGAGCAGGCCTCACCTTACTGATATGTATTGGTATCATCAAGCTCAGAGATAGGTTACTAATCATCAATTAAATACTTACTGTGGTCTATCACTCAAATCAGGCCATCTATTTCTTCCAACATTTTCATCCATTTCTTCCTGGATTTTCTTTTGGACCTCTGGATATTGGATCATATACATGGCGGCAAATGCTAAAAAAGTTAGGGAGTTAATATTTGTTTTATTTATTTATTATTTTTAATATATTCTTTGATCCTGATTGAATGGAAAGTCCCAGTATAATATATATATATAAATTTATATATATATATATATATATATATATATATATATATATATATATATATATATATATATATATATATATATATATATATATATATATATATAAATTTATATATACATATATATATATATATATATATATATATATATATAAATATATATTATATATAAATATACATATATATTTCTTTATAGTAGGCATGAAACAAAATAAGGGAAAGAACACAATAACTTCGTCAATCTAATATGAAGATTGCATTATAAAATGTCAATTAGCTTACGATAATGGACCTTATAAAAGAAAATACTCTGCCAATCTATGGGCACCTAAGCTCACACTAGGTACTATAGTTATACGTGTGAGCTAATATAACTAAAAACTGAAATAATTTTATTCAACTCCAGACACAATTACCTTTCGTTTGATACCACACAAGCCATGTTTTGACTTAAACTCTAATTTTTAAAATCTACACCCACTCTTTTTTTTTAAGTAACTTAAAATTCATTTTGTCTAACTCCAGACTTAATTATCTTTCGTTTGATATCACACACGCCATATTTTCACATAAACTCTCATTTTTGAAATCTACCCCCACCCTTTTATGTGGCTTGCGTTCGGTGGATTTCGTTCATTTTTAAATGGGACCACCACGGCCCAAGACCCAGCTTAGGTACCAAATTTCATTTAAATCGGACAAGCGGTTTTTGAGTTATGCGGGTTGGTCGTTACAGACAGACAGACAGACAGACAGACAGACAGACAGACAGACAGACAGACAGACAGACAGACAGACAGACAGACAGACAGACAGACAGACAGACAGACAGACAGACAGACAGACAGACAGACAGACAGACAGACAGACAGACAGACAGACAGACAGACAGACAGACAGACAGACAGACAGACAGACAGACAGACAGACAGACAGACAGACAGACAGACAGACAGACAGACAGACAGACAGACAGACAGACAGACAGACAGACAGACAGACAGACAGACAGACAGACAGACAGACAGACAGACAGACAGACAGACAGACAGACAGACAGACAGACAGACAGACAGACAGACAGACAGACAGACAGACAGACAGACAGACAGACAGACAGACAGACAGACAGACAGACAGACAGACAGACAGACAGACAGACAGACAGACAGACAGACAGACAGACAGACAGACAGACAGACAGACAGACAGACAGACAGACAGACAGACAGACAGACAGACAGACAGACAGACAGACAGACAGACAGACAGACAGACAGACAGACAGACAGACAGACAGACAGACAGACAGACAGACAGACAGACAGACAGACAGACAGACAGACAGACAGACAGACAGACAGACAGACAGACAGACAGACAGACAGACAGACAGACAGACAGACAGACAGACAGACAGACAGACAGACAGACAGACAGACAGACAGACAGACAGACAGACAGACAGACAGACAGACAGACAGACAGACAGACAGACAGACAGACAGACAGACAGACAGACAGACAGACAGACAGACAGACAGACAGACAGACAGACAGACAGACAGACAGACAGACAGACAGACAGACAGACAGACAGACAGACAGACAGACAGACAGACAGACAGACAGACAGACAGACAGACAGACAGACAGACAGACAGACAGACAGACAGACAGACAGACAGACAGACAGACAGACAGACAGACAGACAGACAGACAGACAGACAGACAGACAGACAGACAGACAGACAGACAGACAGACAGACAGACAGACAGACAGACAGACAGACAGACAGACAGACAGACAGACAGACAGACAGACAGACAGACAGACAGACAGACAGACAGACAGACAGACAGACAGACAGACAGACAGACAGACAGACAGACAGACAGACAGACAGACAGACAGACAGACAGACAGACAGACAGACAGACAGACAGACAGACAGACAGACAGACAGACAGACAGACAGACAGACAGACAGACAGACAGACAGACAGACAGACAGACAGACAGACAGACAGACAGACAGACAGACAGACAGACAGACAGACAGACAGACAGACAGACAGACAGACAGACAGACAGACAGACAGACAGACAGACAGACAGACAGACAGACAGACAGACAGACAGACAGACAGACAGACAGACAGACAGACAGACAGACAGACAGACAGACAGACAGACAGACAGACAGACAGACAGACAGACAGACAGACAGACAGACAGACAGACAGACAGACAGACAGACAGACAGACAGACAGACAGACAGACAGACAGACAGACAGACAGACAGACAGACAGACAGACAGACAGACGGCGAGACAGACAGACAGACAGACAGACAGACAGACAGACAGACAGACAGACAGACAGACAGACAGACAGACAGACAGACAGACAGACAGACGGCGAGACAAAAAAGTTTCAAAATCATCTGAAACGCAAAGATATATAAAATTTTTTGAAATCGGAGCAACTTCTTTTTTTCTCGAAAAAATTAGGATTACCATTACTCACACTACTACAGTATAGTAGTAGTGTGAGCTAAAAAAGAAACAGTAAGCTAAACTATATTAAAATTTACCTAAACTATTACTTGTTGTTTCTGATCCAGCCATAAAGAGGTCCAAACAAAGCGACATCAATTGGTCATCTGAAAAAATCGCAAAATTAAATGTTAGTTCTTAGCCCTACGAGCTAAACTACGAGTAACTGTAAATCAAATTGATGTTGATGATTACATTAAAATGCCTAAATAATTTAGTTATAAGTCTAATAATAAACATCTTCCGACAAAATTTATTTTGCCTATCCATCCATCAATTTTTTAAATTTTGGGAAATCTCATTGCTCAGTGTGGGAATTTTAGCTCTCTTAGCTTTTTCGAAAAAAAAAAGTTGCTCCGATTTCAAAAATTTTTATATATCTTTGCGTTTCAGATGATTTTGAAACTTTTTTGTTTTGCTGTCTGTCTGTCTGTCTGTCTGTCTGTCTGTCTGTCTGTCTGTCTGTCTGTCTGTCTGTCTGTCTGTCTGTATGTCTGTCTGTAACGACCAACCCGCATAACTCAAAAACCGCTTGTCCGATTTTAATGAAATTTGGTACCTAAGTTGGGTCTTGGGCCGTGATGGTCCCATTTAAAAATGAACAAAATCCACCGAACGCAAGCCAAATAACAGGGTGGGGGTAGATTCCAAAAATTAGAGTTTATGTGAAAATATGGCGTGTGTGATATCAAACGAAAGGTAATTAAGTCTGGAGTTAAAAGAAATGAATTTTAGTTTATTTTTAAAAAAAGGGTGGGGGTAGATGTCAAAAATTAGAGTTTAAGTGAAAATATGGCGTGTGTGATATCAAACGAAAGGTAATTGAGTCTGGAGTTAAACAAAATACATTTTAGTTTTTTTTAAAGGGTGGGGGGTAGATTAAAAAAATTTGAGTTTAAGTCAAAACATGGCTTGTGTGGTATCAAACGAAAGGTAATTGAGTCTGGAGTTGCCATAGATTGGCAGAGTATTTTACAAAAATTCTTGGCAACGCTGTTCATTGGTTAGTATTTGAACTCTACCTGTAAATGAAGAGTCTGTTTGGACATGCATTGTCTTCAGAAAGGCGTCAATAAGATCTCTAGGTTCAGTATCTTCACCGGTTAGCCGGTTTTGTTTGTGCTCTTCAATAGTTTCCTGAAAAACACAGACTGGCGATAAATGGCTTATAGTTCTTGGGCCACGAGTAAAAATAATCTATTTAACCCTGGCTGAGGACCCAGGGGGGAGAGGGAAATAAGAGAAAAAATTAGATTTTTTCATCCCAAGTTGTCAGAGCTGAAATGATCTTGTAAAACAACATTGTGTTTACAAGGTACGATTTTTGACACTTTTTCTTTAAACAATCATACCTAGAATCAAACCCTGTACAGCGTGTCCCATTTTCGATGGGATTAAATGGGAAACTCGGTTATTATTAAAGATATCGATTTTCTGATTGCACCTTACCTTGCTCTTTTTTTGAGCCCTTAAAAATGGCGTAATCAGAATTTTGCTATACCCCGTAGTTTCGCCAATACAGGGAGTTTTTGAAAAAATTGTATTTTTAATAATCCCTTGTATCTCGCTTATTTTGCGAGATACTTTTATTCTGTAAAAACATTTTTATGGCAACTTTTTTAGAAGAAAATAATGACGTTGTCAATTTTTTAAAATATTCTCTAGTTTTTGAGATATGGTATTTATCATAAAAAAATTAAATACGGACCTGGATTTTTTTTATTACTTTTTTGATTGGTTTCATGCTAGTATTATCATACAATAATAAAAATTTTAAAAATTTTTGTTTTAAAGTAAAAAAAAATATTTAATATTTAAAAAAAAAATTAGTCCGAACCTGGATATTTCCAACGTAAATATAAACTAAAAATTGCTAGTTAAACAATTTTTAGTTTAACTGTTTTGATACTTAGCATATTAAAATGGTTTTACGTTAATTTACAGATTTATTTGAAACAAAGTCTACGATAAATACAAAAAAAAAACAAATTATAAAAAATAACTAATCTTTCTGATTACCATTATGTGTAAGACATTGTTGGCATTTTTGAGTAATTTTTCTTAACGCATTTTGCATAAAAATATTTCTGCCATTTAAATATTGGGATTTTGTTGCTTGAATGAAGCAGTATAATAATTAGTATGATATTATTTTTGTAACTTTTTAACGTTTTTTACTTTATTTATAAATCTTTTAATTATCATTTCAAAACAGATAAACTAAAAATCGTTCAACCAGTGTGTGTCTTGCAATTTTTAATTTATAATTACGTTGGAAATTTCCAGGTTCGGACTATAATTTTTTTTTTTCAAATATTAAATAGTTTTTTTTAACCTTAAATCAAAAAAATATTAAAGTTTTATCATTTTAAGGTAATAATAGCATGGAACCAATCAAAGTAGTAATAAAAAAAATCCAGGTCCGTATTTAATTTTTTTATGATAAATACCATATCTCAAAAACTAAACAATATTTTAAAAAATTGACAACGTCATTATTTTGCTCTAAAAAAGTTGCCATAAAAAGGTTTTTACAGAATAAAAATATCTTGCAAAATAAGCGAAATACAAGGAATTAATTAAAATGTAATTTTTTCAAAAACTCCCTGTATTAGCGAAACTACGGGGTATAGCAAAAATGTGATTACACCATTTTTAAGGGCTCCAAAAAAGAGCACGGTAAGGTGCAATCAGAAAATCGATATCTTTAATAATAACCGAGTTTCCCATTTAATCCCATCGAAAATGGGACACGCTGTACATCGGGATTTACGCACCAACGCTCTACAAATTAGGCCACCGAATTGATTTGAAGATTTCTACCTTTTGTCAGTGTCACAATACAGGAACGCTAGTCCTCACGGTATTAACTTCGACCAAGCTATTTTGTGATGAAATTATATTTTTAAATTTTTTGTTTCCATTTTTAAGGTTAGGTTATGTTCTACTTTAGTTACCTCTAAAAATGACCACATCTCCTTTAAATTATTTACAATACGTCTGTATCCAGAACGTTCTGGAATTATGAATCTTAGGAATGGCATTTGGTTGATCAGCCCTCCACCAAAATCGACCAGCCGGAAACATTCGTTCACCACTTCTAACAATCTTGCCAGTTTAGCATCGTCAAGATCAAACCTATCTCCTAAAAATACGCAAAGAATCTCAGAGTAATAACATATATATTACTCTAAGCAAAAAACATAAAATTTAATGAAAAAATGTTATTTATATATGATACTTGAAATTTTGCGTTTTTCGGAAATATTTTAATATAACAAATGTGACATTTAATACCCGTGAATTTAAAAATCAAACAAGTTTCAAGGCTAATCGGGTAAAAAGAAGTTTTTGTTTGTACAGTCGGGGACTTAATAAATTGCCGCTGTCGTTTTCAGAAGAGCTTGGATAAGAATCCCAATACCGGCCGAGGTTATTGACCGGATTTCGTGGCGCGTCGTTTAACACATATAATTTATTCGCATTCCTGGCTTAAATTCAATCATGACAAATTTGGCTTCGGTCTGTATTCCGTTTGAATGTTCGGTTAAAAAAAATACACATAATTGCGGAAAAAATTAACTTTGGTCTATAGTCCGTTTGAATATTGGGGTAAACAAATACACATAATAGTGATTTTAATTTATTGTTATATTTTTTGTTACATACTTACATAGAGTAACACAAATGCAACATGTTTGTATTCCTAGCTATTTTTAAAATGGTAAGTTTTAAAAGTGTAATGCTAAAAAAATAAATACAAGCAAAAATTGGTTATTTGAGTAAGGGCGATTCGAAAACAGCTGTGAAGGCGGCAAGATTTGAATTGTTTTAAATTGAGTAACTACCCCGACTTCTGGATGCACAAGAACACTATTTTTGGGGGTAGACATTATAGAATTTTAGTTTGCATAGGGTGGTGTAGTCGCGATTTTGACATATGTTGTTGACCTTGGGGGCGGCCGGCTCCCGCCACCATCTTGGATTTAATGTGCATAAAAAGGGTATTTTTAAAATTACTTGGTTACTGTACGTTTAAAAAAAAAGTTTTAAACATAAGTTGAAGAAAAAAAATTTCCTACAAAAATATTTTTGCATGTTTATTTGCTTTTTCAGTGATTAAAAAAAATTATTAAAACATGTTCGCAACATAAGAATAAACGAGCATCTTTAATGGGTTTTATGTATGTTTTTACCTTTTATAATTGTATTTTGTCTTAACTTTGATTCAGTTTTTTATTCTTTTAACTTTAAACTTTTAAAAATATTTATATGTATGTAACGGTTTTTCCGTTTTTCCGTTTACCCGTTTATTCGTTTACCCGTTTACACGTTTACCGGTTTAACCGTCCCCTTTCCGTTTTCTGTTTTCCGTTTTCCGTTTCCCGTTTTCCCGTTTACCCGTTTAACCATTTACCCGTTTGCCCGTTTACCGGTATATCCGTTTACCCGTTTACCGGTTTACCCGTTGGCCCGTTTGCCCGTTTTCCGGTTTTTCGTTTTCCCGTTTTCCCTTTTCCCCGTTTTCCCGTTTTCCGTTTTTTGTTTTTGGATTTTTTCGAAAAGTAATACCTTTCGTTTCCGGTGTTAAACAATTAAAAAAGCAGGTATTAATTAAAAATATCTCTACAAGGTTTGATTAGTCTTTAAATCAAAAGTCTGTATAATTCCCGCCAGAATACCCTATGCTAATAAACAAGAAATCAGCTAAAAAAATAAATGTGTGTATCCAAAAAACGTGTATGGCTTCGCCCGTTTATCGGCCAATATTCCAAATAGTTATTAATTTCAATAGCAAAAATTGCAATGCACAAAAGTGCACAGCGAAAGCCGATCGACGTGGAGTCGAGGGAATAAAAGCGCGCTATAATTCATTCATTCATAAACCTCGCTTGGTATTGGGATTCTCATCCAAGCTCTTCTGAAAACGGCAGCGGCCATTTATTAAGTCCCCGACTGTACCAAATGTAGCAAATTCTCGAAATAATATTCCGTTGGGTGTTATTAATATTCCGTATGTTCAAGGAATTTCAGAAAACATAAAACGAATAGCCAAGTTTTATAATATAAAAACAGTATTTTCATCGGGAAGTACGATAAGGAGTTTTGTTACTAAAACAAAACCAGAAAATACCTCAAATAATAAGAAATGTATTTACCAAAACCCGTGTGAGTGTGGTATATCATATGTAGGTGAAACGAAATGCCCTCTTCAGGTTAGAGTAAATGAACATCTAAAACGTACCCAATTAGGGGATATTGAAAAATCCAATTTAGCGGATCATGCATGGTCAAATGATCACAGGATTCAGTGGTCAGAAGCTAAAGTTTTGAATAAGGAGTCGCATTGTCGAAAACGAAATTTTAATGAAGCTGCGTTTATAATGCAGAATAAAGAAGTTTTCAGTCAACCAAGGACGGACATACCAAATATTTGGAAACCACTCCTTAAGGAAAACAGGCGTCTTAGGATTAAAAAAGGGGGCGAGTCGTCACACCTGACTGCACACCAAGTAGTATAAGTAGTAGCCTAGAGACTAGATTGTTTAGTTTACACTTGAAAACGGTTAGAGATACTTACTAACCGAAACGTCGTGTTTAAAATAAATAAAGACAATGGAAGTCCAAAATTTTATTTTTACAATTATTTTCTACGACTTTCAAACAAAATACAGTATTTTTTAAACATTTTTAATTTTCTAAAGGTTTACCTGCCAACATAGCCCATAAAGAGTTGACGACACAAACTCTAAATGTGTCGTTAATAAAAATCGGTTCAGTAGTTTGTGTTTTTAGAAAGTCTACCAAAGCTCGAGTCTCTTGGTTAACGAGCGTTACAAGCCCGTTTCTGTTCATGCCGAATTTGACGAGATGTTGGATGGAAAATTTCCTTTGTGTTTTCCAAAGGGGTCCATCGGAAAATACCACGCCTAGAAATATAGAAATACAGGGCGGAGATTTTAAATAGACAGCGCATTTATATCTCAATTTTATTTAATATTACCTAAAAAAATTAATTTTACTTAAAAACTAACAATTAAATAATTTTGTTCTTCAATTTTTGGGTTTAAGGCCTGGGCGCACACAGGGAGGGGCCTCGCCCCCCAACCCCCAAACCTAAGAGTTATTTACCACATATTTTATGAATAAAACAATAAAATACCACAAAATACGACATCATGAGGTCTCGGTTCCCCCCAGAGGCCTTGCCCCACCCCCCAAGACATTATCCTGGGTGCGCCACTGTTAAAGATATCAATAACTAGGCATTTAATCTTATCCTTACCCAATTTTTTACCAAAAGTTCTCAGTCGAAACAAGAATCCATCCGGTCTTCCTCCGAATTCTTCCCGAGTCATTATTTGTTTGACAGCTTCACTCCCGGTTACTCCTATTATTAGTTGACTTCCTATAAAACAAATGAAGTCAATAAACCTTAGAATGCACTCAAATATTCCTCCTTCTTACAGATTTTATAGCCTTTAATAATACTGTGCTGGTTCCTTTTCTCCTCTGCACCTTTTTCGTACTTCTTTATTTTTACTAGTTCCTTTTTATCAAACAAGTTTCATGGCTAATCGGGTAAAAGGGAAGTTTTTGTTTCTCTCATATTTTCCGTGGGTAGCTTAAAAGCTTAACCTCACGGGGGTCCAAGATCTAATGGAATAAGTGTTGACAGTTAACTTTTTCGTCCATATGGGACTCCTCAGAACACTGCTTGGTCAATGTGACACCCTTGCAAAGTTAATTAGACGGTTTTGTCTCCTATGTATATAGTGAGCAAAATCTCGCAAGAAGTGCAATCTACTGAGATACAACAGAAACTAGAACAAGAGCCGGCGAAAATATACTGCTGTACATATCGAATGCAAAGAAAAAGAAACAAACCATCTGTAACCTACGAGACCTCTTCTGTCTTTCAGGTCAGAGCAACGCTAATTAGCGTTTTTACCCGCCATCAGACACGCGATATATATTGCTAGTATTATTTTATATTTTATTTATATATATATATATATATATATATATATATATATATATATATATATATATATATATATATATATATATATTCCTTGCATCCTCTAGCAAAAAGCTAGAGGATGCAAGGAACTCTTGGTGATCGACAACGTCATAACCAAACAGGCAAAAAGACGCCAAAAAATGTTTCCATGGCATGGATCGATTACCAAAAGGCGTATGACTCGGTACCACACTCATGGCTGATAGAAGTCCTTAAAATTTACAAGGTTGACCAAAATCTGATAGGTTTACTACAGCATTTAATGTCGACATGGAGGACGACTCTGACAGTCAGGGGGGGGACCAACTCATACAGCACGGAAGAGATATCTATTCGCCGAGGAATATTCCAAGGCGACAGTTTTAGCCCACTGTGGTTTTGCCTAGCCCTTAACCCACTAAGCAACATGCTTAACAGAAGTTCATACGCATACACAATCGATGACCATGCAAAAATATCGCACGTCTTTTATATGGACGATCTCAAACTGTACGGAAGAGGGCAACAACAGTTAGAGGGAGAGCTGGAGCTTGTTAGAAGCTTCAGTGAAGGCATACAAATGAAATTTGGACTTGACAAGTGTGCGGTCGTCCATGTAAGGAGAGGTAAACTGGTGGAGCAAGGCGATATCACACTGAGGGATGGAGGTCGGATCAAGGAACTAGGGACAGAAGCCACTTACAGGTATTTGGGTATCCAACAAACCTACGAGATACGACAAAAGGAAAACAAGGAAGGGGCAGAGCGCGAACTGATCCGAAGGGTACAGAAGATACTAAAAACGGAATTAAATGCTAAGAACAAGATAGCAGCAATAAATACCTGGGCAGTACCAGCTTTTACATACACCGCCGGAGTACTTTCATGGTCAAAAACTGACCTGAAAAGATTAGATCAGAGGATCAGAAAACTCCTCACTAAGAACGGATTACTGCACCCTAACTCAGCAATCGAACGACTGTACCTATCTCGTAGGGAAGGAGGGCGTGGACTGAGCAGTCTGCAAGCCTCAAATATCAAAGAAAGAAAAATGCTCAGAAAATACTTTAATAAACACAATCAGCCAGTACACAGAAGTATACGAAACTGGGATAAAAAGATCACTCCACTGAACCTGGCAAATCCGGAGGAGCCAGAGGAAGATAATCTTTCTGCGCAGCTTAAATCCAACTGGCAAAGAAAAGTGTTGCACGGGAGATTCTACACAAGTCTGCATCAACCTGAAGTAGATATTGCCGCATCTAACTCCTACCTAACAACAGGGTACCTTTTCCCAGAGACCGAAGGAGCTCTCCTCGCGATCCAAGATCATGTCGTTAAAACGAGAACATATACCCGACATATCCTCAAGCAGGACGTAGAAACAACCAAGTGCAGACTTTGTAATATAGCTGAGGAAACTGTACAACACTTGGCATCGGGTTGCTCTGCCATTGCTAACACCAAATATCTGGAAAGACACAATAACATGGGTAAAGTGGTTCATCAAAATATTTTATGAAACTAATTTTAGTTTATTTTAGTAGTAGATACTTACCGAGGGGTCATCAGCTTTCAACAGTACTGTACAAATTTCACAACAGGACCCGACAGTACCACGACAGGACCCAACAGTACGCGACAGGACTCGACAGGACCCAACAGTACTCAACAGTACTCGACAGGACCCGACAGGACCCAACAGTACCCAACAGGACCCAACAGTACTCGACAGTACACGACAGGACCCAACAGGACACGACAGTACTTGACAGGACCCAACAGGACTCAACAGTACACGACAGGACCCAACAGGACTCAACAGTACTCAACAGTACTCAAAAGGATTCAACAGTACTCGACAGGCCCAACAGTACTCGACAGGACTCAACAGTACCTAACAGGACCCAACAGTACTCGACAGGACCCGACAGTACTCAACAGGACCCAACAGTACTCAACAGGACTCAACAGTACTCAACAGGACCCAACAGTACTCGACAGTACACGACAGGACCCAACAGTACTCGACAGTACACGACAGGACCCAACAGGACCCAACAGTACTCGACAGGACCCAACAGTACTCGACAGTACACGACAGGACCCAACAGGACCCAACAGTACTCAACAGGACCCAACAGTACTCGACAGGACCCAACAGTACTCGAAAGTACACGACAGGACCCAACAGGACCCAACAGTACTCAACGGGACCCAACAGTACACGACAGGACCCAAGTCCTGTTGGACGCTATACAAAATTTTAGGGTGCCGATGACCCCTCGGTACTTACCCAATTTCAAACCCACAACTGGTCCATATGTGTGTGCCAACTCATTCCAAACTTCATGGTGGTAACCAACGTCTTTGTATAATCTTTTGTAGAAAAATAAGTTACCTACGACTGGCAGCCAATTGGGTCCTACAGAAAACAATTAGTTCTAAGCAGCCTAATAAAAATTTGATATTTGCAATGACACTTTACAAATTTAACGTATAATTTTTTATACTTTTGAAAAAGATATTTTATAATTTTTTTAACTATCTCAACAAAGAATTGTTACATTTTTTTAATAAAATTTACACCAGCAGTGTCCAAGCGCGTCGATAGGGGGTCAGTACCCCCCCCCCCCAAGAATCCAAGAACTGAAGTTTTTTATTATCGAGCACACTGCAAAGCTCCCGAAAATTTGCACAAAAAAAATTAAGTATGTATAAGTTTCAAAGTATTTGTAAAGTTTAAAATAGGGTTTGTTGTGATTTGTAATTGAGTTTTGGTCAGCTGAAACTAACGGTAAGAAAAACCTAAAATTTCTTTTATTGTAGTACAGAGTGGTCCAAATAGGACACTTTTGATAGAAAAAAACTAACCTGCATTTTGCGAGCTCGATTTTCGATAAAAAGTTAATGCCGAAAACCGCACATCGATATCTTAAACTACTTACAAGATATAGGGTGGTTTTCAATTTGGTGCATTTTCGATCCACCCCCGTAACTTGTTTATTTATAAATATTTTTTATTTCTGTAAAAACGTTCATAAAGCACTTTTTTAAGAGCAATTCAACTGTCTAATAAAATTTTATCTTTCACTTTTAATTTTTGAGATATTACATAAAGTTTGTAATTTTCTTATAAAATGACCCTATTTTTATTTGATTTTTGAAATCAGCGTAAAATTTCCTTTAAAATGATGTGTCACACTTAATTTTTTATTTATTTTTTTATTATTATTTTATTACCTCTTATTTTTTATAATTTTTTCTTAGTATGATCATTTTAAAATATTTTAAACCCATTCAGCAAACCAAAATAAAAATGGTTTTGCGATAATAGCCTTCGCATTTTCATTATTTCCCATTAGCAAAATATTTTAGAAAAAACGCTCTCGTGAAAAGTTACCAAAAACCTAGTTACTAGGTTTTGCAAAAGTAGGGCAGAGTACCCCCCCCAAGAAAAAAAGCTATCGACGCCCTTGGCAGTGTCTTTCTCTTAGAGATCTTAAAACCTACTAATTTTTTAATTTGCTATTTGATGAATTTAATTTTACCTGGCGGATAGTTTTTTGGTCTGCGATTACTCCAACACAAAAAACATCCCAATAATACCAATAAAATCGTGAAAAAACTACAGATCATTTTATCACTCGCCGGTAAAAACCATAAAGTTAAAGTTCAAAAACTTTTTATTATTTTTAAATTAGTTAAAAATTCACAAAAAAAAAATTTACGATCAAAATTTAAGACAAAATGCTAATGATTTTTTTCCTTTTATAGTCTATGATATTAAAACTACATAATACTTTATTTTTACCAAAAAAGAAAATTAATCAATTAGGTAATTAATAATCACTTAATTTAAATACAGTTTTAGGTCAGGTGAAATAAGTTTTGTTTTTTCAATATTTTCCGGAATTGATTGTTATTGTTATTAACTATGGTAGGTATAACTATAATTTAGGTTGAGATAGGATACGGATGAAGATTTTTTTCAAAATTTTAATTTGTTTTTAAAGACTTTTTTAATATTTGAAAAAAATCTGCAGTTAAGAATAAAATAACTTCGTAAAAGTAAAACATTGAATTTTAGGTAAAAAATGTTGGCAATTTAAAAAAATCTTTACATTGGATCACTATTTTCTGTTATTAAAAAAAAAACGAGTCTCTAGGCTTATGTATACCTAACGGTAAATCTTCGCGAGGTTCCACTAACTTTTGTGCTGATTGCTCAAAAGAAACTACCTCAACTTTTTAAAAGTCTTATTTTTTTTTAGGTTTAAAAGGTCTATACGTGCATATTTCATATTTTATTCCTTATTTTTGGCAATGAATTGCTTTTTGTAATTAAATGGAAAATTGAATATGTTTCTTCTTGCTTTTAATTATTTCTTTCCAAACGTGATGAAAACTAAGAAAGCTTACTTGTATATCTTTCATATAGGCTAATTGCAATAACCATGATGATAGCCAATGCCCGATAGCTATTCTTATATCTCTTAATTGATCTAGATTGATTGGATGACTTGTGGGGTATCAAATCAGACGTAGTTTTGTCTAGTTAATTAATATTAATCACTGTAAAGTAAAGTTGATTAAATTGTAGAATTTGGTTACAAATTATTACCACTTAGACCCTATAGCACTCACAAATATTCCTATATAACCTTATAATTTTTTTGGCCTTGGATCTTTTCTTCAAATTTTCTTCTTTTTTTTTGTATGACAATTAAAATTTGCATAAAACGGATATCCCAAAATAATAACAAGATGTTAATTTTTCTTATATCGCTTCGCATCTTATCTATGGTCAATTCAGTTTATTTTAGACTTTTTAGAAGAAAAAAATATAAATAAATTGTATAGTTTTTGAAATATTAATTTTCAACGTTTGGCCATTTTGGTCTTATGGGATTCCCTACCCTAAAATTCGCTAAATAACGTTTTTCCGAATATTAAGTCAAGGTGTAGTTTTGTTGATAAACTATATAGTATTTAAAATATGAATTTTCAAAGTTTGGCCATTTCGGTCTTATGGAATTCCCTACCCTAAAATGCCCTAAATCACGTTTTTTCGAATCTTAAGTCAAGGTGTAGATTTTTTGCATCTCTATGGCCCCACGATACTGCAGCTCAAAGTTTGGCCATTTCGGTCTTTTGGGATTCCCTACCCTAAAACTCGCTAAATGACGTTTTTTTGAATCTTAACTTAGGGTGTAGTATTTTTGCATCTCTTTGGCCCCACGATACTACAACTCGGTGATTTTGTTGATAAACTGTATAGTTTTTAAAATATGAATTTTCAAAATTAGTTATTTTGGTCTTATGGGATTCTCTACCTTAAAATTCGCTAAATCACGTTTTTCCGAATCTTAAGTCAAGGTGTAGATTTTTCGCATCTCTATGGCCCCACGATACTACAACTCGGTGTTTTTGTTGATAAACTGTATAGTATTTGAAATATGAATTTTCAAAATTTGGCCATTTCGGTCTTATGGGATACCTACCCTAAAATTCGCTAAATGAGTTTTTTCGAATCTTAACTCAGGGTGTGGTTTTTTCGCATCTCTATGGCCCCATTATACTGCAACTCGGTGCTTTTGTTGATAAACTGTATCGTTTTTAGAATATAAATTTTCAAATTTGACAACTGATAAACCTACTTGTACAGTCGAGGACTTTTTAAATTGCCTCCCTCGAAAATAAAAAATATTCTTATTTAAAATTTGGAAAATTAATTTAAACCAAAACAAAAAAATTATGAACTTTACCTTCGTCTGTATACCTACATACAAATTTAAAAATGTATATTTTTTAATTCCTTTAAATGATTAATTTTGACAGAAAAAAAATACACCGGCAATTTAATAAGTCCCTGACTGTACCTACTAGTCGCAGTTGGGTACAAAATTACCCAATAACCTGATTCACGAAAATACAAAACTGTATAATTATTGTATGTGCGCTTTGGGCATTAAAACTAAAACCCACATAGCACAATCACGTATTTAACACGTAAAAAAGGCGTGAGAAAAAAAAACGTTGATTTTAAAAGCTGCTAGAAAAAAACGTTTATTTTATATGTGAAAACAAGCTTAATAGGTAATTCATTAACGTTATAAAAAATAACGTTGCTAAAAACTGCGTTGTAACAACGCCATTATAAAATTAAAACAGCAATGTATTTACGTTAGTTTCACGTGATTTTTATCAACATTAAAATCACATTAGATTCACCCTTTTCTACACAAATTTTAAAACGCGACTTGCATTGGTTTTCTACTGAATATTTTTGAGATTTTACTAGCAGCAGCGCCACCTATTGTCGGGTTTTTTTACTTTGACGAAATCTATCAGGCTGTGCTTTGGCCTCTAAACTCCAAAAACCTTTTAAGGAACTGATCCCTGATCCTTCACGATCCCGACGCATCTGTTATTAACCTGATAAAGACACATTAATATTCTGTGAAAGTGTTTACCATAGATAAAGGATTTGCGGCGCGGTTCAGTGAGTTTTTATTAGATAGGCAACTCCGGCTGTTTGACAGATCGTTAGCTCTGTGGCGCCCACTGCAGAGCTTAGTGACGAACTAAAAGTTAAGGCGGGAAATTTAAATCGCCTTTTATAATAAATTTTCTTTAATTTAAAAGTTTTTGTTAAATTTTTAATCAGTCAATATTTTATAAAGACATACACTGTCTTTATAAGATATAAACAGATTGAAAATGATATATAAAGTGCAATAAATAAAACATTTTTTAAATGAGTTTTTATTATTATAAAAAAAGCTACAAATTAACGACTAACTATTGATAAAATAATACATAGTCTATTTGATTGGTAAAATAAAATATATTGAAAAACCAAACACTATCCAGCATATTTAAATTTGCTTTTAACATTTCTGGTGAGTGATGAGTGAATAAATAATGAAACAGTTGTTCGTGAAGAGAATCATTCTTAAATGTCTACTTTTTAACAGCTTGACGAAAATCTGACATGATTTAAAAGTACCTCCTTGCCTTGGTTGTAAGTTGTGTAGGGTATGTTTCAAAGTAGTATATACATAGCTTATCAGTGGTCGCACATATCATCCAAAAGCTGAAAACAATAAAAAAAATCAACTTATAACCACATTAATCATAGGTACTAGATTATGGAAAGATAAAGATTTAAAATTAAGGAATAAATTTATTCAAAGTACATTACGCTGCTGGGTTTACCCATCAATTAAGCACAAATTTAGTGTTAATTTTGTATGTGTCTCCCTTTTACTTAATATCAAAAGAAAGGGATAGACATAAAATGAACACTAAATTTGTGCTTAATTGATGGGCAAATAAGGCACCTATCAGGCATTGGAAACCTGTATTCATAGTTCCGTAAAGTAAGCGATAAGAAGTTAAAAAGACACTACCAATACAAATTTTATCAAATGCCAATCTAACCTCAAATGAGAAAATAAGAAAACTTACCTTAAAATGTCTCGGAAAACTATGCATTTTATACTCGTCTGAACTTTAGACACTTCACCCAGAAAAGCAACTAGAAATTCTTATTCTTTTATATTTAAAATTGCAAAAGTTACAAATTTAACAAAATTTAATTTTATGCGTCACAGCAGCAAAGATTACCTACATAAGCCAAAAAGATAGATTTAAAATGAACCCGAAATAAAATGCGGTGGAAGAGGTTTTTCTACCTGAAAAAAAGGGGGACGAAAAATCCAAACCACCGATAATTCTAAAAAAAAATAGAATAAGGAACAAACGCGCGACCGCAGCGCCTCGTTTGAGCTTAGTGAGAACTTTAACCTAACGACCTGTCAAATTCCATTGAGTTTCCTAGGCATGAGTGTTTACTGTTAAAAAATCTTGTTTAGCTTTTAAAAAAAACATAACGTATATAGATAGATATATAGATATTTTGTCTGGCCTTGAGCGCCATCTTTAAAATTGTCTTGAAGTGTTGTAGTCTTAAACTAGCGAACTTTTATAACTTCCTTTCGCGTCTCTTTTAAGTTAAAAAATGTTATTAAAAAAACGTGACCAAAAAAGACGCAGAAAGTTAGTAGGTTTGAGAAGTCTTAATCTAGTGGCGTTTTAGAACATGTTGTGGAGGACTTTTCAAGTGTGAATTTGGTACATGAAAATAACGAGCGTAAAAAACACGTTATATACACACACAGCACCAGAAACTTCAGCAAAAAGTACATTTTTATAGCTTGATTTCTCCTTGTTTTTAAGTTATCTTTAAGCATGTAGATTTAACAAAATAAATATTACATGGTATGAGGTTGTTTTCAAGTAAAAAAACTTTTTTTCACGTTAATTTAACATTGATGTGATTTTTGTGCTATGTGGGAAGTTGAAGCATCTCGTACATTATAGGTATACGTATCAATTTTGTACCCAACTGCGACTAGTATAGTTTTAAGTAGATTTAGCAGTTGGGTGTCTTTTTATGATTTTTTTTTATTGCCTTTTCAAAAGGTATCTAAAATAAGGGAGTAGGTAAAATGTTTAAATAAAAACAAAGTCAGTTTTAATTTGGCGGTGATTTATTCTACAAACAATTCACTTTGATCCACATAAATTATATTTACATCCGGTCAATCACACTGCTGTTTTTTAATAACCGTTAAACTAAAAAGGTAAATTAATATTTATCATTTTTTAATCGGTATAAATATATATATTTTTCATTGATGTTGTCACGAAAGAGTCTTTATCACAAATCCTGGCACAAAGTTTTAACAAGCATTTGTAAAACTTTGTCTCGGGATTTATAGTACAGTGCGATCATTCATACCTGCAGACACATCTGGAGCGCTTATTTTTGGTTTTAGGATTTTCCAACAAAAAACCGATAAAATAAAATTGCCTAAAGATTCCTTGTTCCAAAAAAATTTTTCCTTATGTCAAAAATTTAGTTTTTATGTTCTTTATTTTCTTTTATTCGTTGATTATCGTTTAATTATATTTTTCGATTCTGTTATAAATTCTCTAAATAACAGAAATCAAAAAATTCCACCATTAGTTTTCGAGATACTACGTCTTAAAATATTGGAAAAAAATATTTATCCAGGTGACTATTTTTGCCAATGCATATTAAAAAGTTTTTAGTCCGTCAAGATGTTTTCAAACGAGGAAAATTAAGATATGCTATGTGTTTTAAAATCACTAGATTACCTTATTTTGAGACGTAATATTTTGAAAACTAATGGAAACATTTTTGAAACTTATTTCGTTTTATTTAGAGAATTTGTAGTAGAATCGAAAAAGATAAATAAAAAGTGGTCAACGAATTCAATAAAATCAAGGAAATGAAAAATAATTGGATAATTTTTGACATTTGGACATTTTACCGGTTTTTTGTTTGAAAATTCTAAACCTAGAATAAACGCTCTAGATGCGTATGCAGGTAAAAATGATCGCACTGTACATACAGATTCTAGATATCATCACTTTCGTGACTAAAGTAAGCTCTGTGAGCCTTTCTACAGAGCAAGCAGTAAAAATTACAATTAAATTAATAATTAAAAAAATCTGTACACTAACAAAAAAGTAAACAATAACTGAATTCGCAAAAGTACATTACAAACTAATGGTAAAAATTATTAGAGCGTTGATTGAATCAATCAACGATTACAGGTAAATCTCATGGCAATCAATCAAACAGTTTTTTTTGCTTAATATCGCCTTTTAGTCCACAGTACAGCGTGTCACATTTTCGATGGGATTAAATGGGGAACTCGGTTATTATTAAACATATCGATTTTCTGATTGCACCTTAGCGTGCTCTTTTTTTGAGCCCTTAAAAATGGTGTAATTAGATTTTTGTTATACCCCGTAGTTTCGATAAAACAAGGAGTTTTTGAAAAAATTGCATTTTTAATAATCCCTTATATTTCGCTTATCTTGCGAGATATTTTTATTCTGTAAAAACCTTTTTATGATGGAAGAAAATAATGACGTTGTCAATTTTTTAAAATATTGTTTAGTTTTTGAGATATGGTATTTATCATCATCATTATCATATATCATTATTATTTTTAAAAAAATTTGTAGATCCGAACCTGGAAATTTCCAACGTAAATATAAATTAAAAATTGCACACTAGTTGAACTATTTTTAGTTTCTGTTTTGAAATGTTAATTAAAAGATTTATTAATAATGTAAAAAACCTTAAAAAGTTACACAAATAATATCATTTTACTTGTCATTTCTGTAAATGGCTTACTCAAAATTATTGTAAAATGGCTAGAATGATGATGTGATATGTTTGACTGCTTTATTCAAACAACAAAATCCCAATATTTAAACGGCAGTAATATTTTTATGTAAAATGCGTTAAGAAAAATTACTTAAAAATGCCAATTTCTTACACATAATGGCAATTAGTTTGAACATTTATATCATTGAAGAAAAATTAGTTATTATTTTTTGTAATTTGTTATTTTTTTGTATTTGTCGTAAACCTTTGTTTCAAACAAATCTTTAAATTAACGTAAAACTATTTAAGTTTGCCAAGTATCAGAACAGTTAAACTAAAAATCGTTTAACTAGCAATGTTTAATTTATATTTATGTCAGAAAGTTCCAGGTTCGGACTAAAAAATTTTTCAAAATAATTTTTTTTTAACCTAATAATAAAAATATTAAATTTTTATTATTTTGTAATAATAATAGCATGCAACCAATCAAAATAGTAATTTAAAAAAATCCAGGTCTGTATTAAATTTTTTTATGATAATTACCATATCTCAAAAACTAAACAATGTTTTCCAAAATTGACAACGTCATTATTTTCTTCTTAAAAAGTTGCCAGGTTTTTACAGAATAAAAATATCTAACCGAGATAAAAGGGATTATTAAAAATTCAATTTTTTCAAAAATTCCCTGTATTAGCGAAACTACGGGGTATAGCAAAAATCTGATTACACCATTTGAACAGGGTAAGGTGCAATCAGAAAATCGATATCTTTAATAACAACCGACAAAATGGGACACGCTGTACTGTGGACTAATATCATGTGTCCCATCTAAAACGTACAGGGTGTACCAGAATTATCTGGAAATCATTATGTTCGAATAAAAAATTTAAAAATCAAATTTTCGGACATAGATTACAATAAATGTAAATTTACAAATTACGAGTAATGCCACTAGTGAAAAATTGTCGCTGTAACTCGTTTCTTATTGGTCGAAATGGCAGCTATATCGATTTTTATTGGTCAATATTTTGTAAAGGAAATAGTCATAAAATTTGTTTACAGAAATCCTACACACTTTATATCTGACTTTTATAGTTTTCGAGTTATTAGCCTGGGTGGTACGTTTTAAATGACACTGTATATAACTGGGTAATTTTATTGTAAAAATATATATTTTTTAATTTTCCCAAAAATTTAAATCAAAATTTAACAAGCCATGTTGAATGTTACACTTATGTTGCTGATATCTGTCAAAAATATTTAAAAAATATCACTAATAAAATAAAATCACCCTTTTACAAAATGTAAATGGCGAACAACAAACAAAAGTCAAAAATATCTCCAAAATAATCAAAAAAATCATCTAGGTAACGATAATATCTTTGTCTTTACAATGTTTGATGTTTTATCAACTATTCTAAAGGTATTTTTAACCAAAATAAAAATAAATTGAATAAATAATAATAATCTGAAGTTTTATAAAAATAACTAAATTTTCTAAATTGAAAACTATTTTTTTTTTAATTTTACAAAATTGGATATACATATTAGAATTTGATGAAAAGTTCAAAATATGACTTTTTAAAGTCATGCTAAATTAAAAATCAATTCTATTTGTCTCAGTTGCAAATTTTTTTTTAAAAAACTCATTTTGTATTTTTTCAATGTTATTTGTTATAATTCTCATTTTTTTTTATAAACATAAGCTACAAAAATTATTTTAAAAAGATATTCAGTTTTGTGACAGGTAGGGAATGTCAAAAAAAGTAAAAAATTCGCAAATAAAATTAAAATCTCCGATTTTTCTGCTACAAAAATAATTGTTTTTTCTTTCGAATCTACTAGTGTTTATTCTTAATTTTGTTTATACATTTATGCAGATAAATTTATTTCAACAGAGCAATAGTTAACAATGCTACTTATTTAACAACCTTAAAGTTTATTATTTTTTATTTACAATTAACATTTATAAGTGGTAACAGTGGCGTATACAGAAAAAAGTTTCGGGGAGGGCCCGAGACAGTTTGAGGACGTATTTTATGCCATTTTATGTTTGTATTCAAGAAATAATATGTGGAAAATATCTAAAAAATCTTGGCTTCGGGGGGATCATGGCCCCCCAGCCCCTTGCTTATATACGCCACTGAGTGGTAAAATACCGTACAAGCAATTAATATTTGTTAAAGAATAACCTCACCAAAATAGCTCAGCAAGAATTTTAAGGAAAGCTTTGCAGGGGACTATAAAAGTGAAACACTATAATTTCAAAATTTTTATAAAAAATTATTTTTGAAAAATTTGTATTCCAATAATTTAAAAAAAATGTTTCTAAATTTGTTCATCTTTTTTTTCAAGAATTAAGCCAAACTAGATTATGGTGGTGTTCTTCTTTAAAATAGTGTTTTCTCTTTTTAGTAATGAGTGAAAATATAGTACGTTTCAAAAACCTATAAAATTGTGATATAAATAAGCCGCAATTTTTTATTTTGAAAAAGAAACTTCTAAGCACCATTTTTGAGACAGATATATCACTAATATGCTTTGACTGTCAAATTATGTACATATTTTAGTCCAGAACTAACTTAAACAACGTTATACTTAAGTTAGTAAAGGGCTAAGCTATCAAGTTTTAAAAAAAATCAACTTAAAAATACTTTAACTTCTAAAAAGTATATGCATTTTCAAACGAAAATATTTTTCACTTTTTTTACGATATTTTTTATAGATAAAGTTGCTTAAATTTCGGCAATCTTTTTAAAATTATACGTCAAAGTTGTCAAATGTCATTGCAAATGTCAAATTGTGACAGGACGTTTCTTATTTTAAACGAAACTCCTGTTATTTACATCAAGGCCAACACAAAAATAGAGGCCACGACCCTGAAATAATCAGCTGTTCTCCCGGGGCTGAATTTTACATTGGGTCTTATGGGAGGTCAGATGTTTTTTTATGATATTATCAAAATGGCACTACAGATTTCCTCAAAATTTCAGTAAAATATTCTCAGACACCATCCCGATATTCCACCAAAGGTTTGTAAGGAAGCAACATGATTTAAAGGTTAAAATCTTCAAGATTTAGCATTCCTTATTTTGAATTCAAATTACCCGCCATGTAACACATGCCAACTGTTATATTTGACATGTATTTGACTTTGTCATCTGTGATTGTCAAATTCGCTTTTGCTTTAAACTTAATTTTTGTGTGAGATAATGAAGCGGCTATGAAAAATTAAGGATTACTATACATTTAAAAAAAATTGTTCTGCCAGAATAAAGTAAAAACAATCTCAAAAACGGCGTTATTTAACAAAAAATCAAATATCCATGAACCGTCATTCCAACTTCAAAATTTTAAAGACAATCAGCTGTGTCGTAACGTGACCATCAAAAAAAAAATCAGCCCCGGATGTGACGTCAACAATGTGGAGGATCGTGGCCCGTCCATTTTGATAGCCCTGATTTTAAAGACAATCAGCTGTGTCGTAACGTGACCATCAAAAAAAAATCAGCCCCGGATGTGACGTCAACAAAGTGGAGGATCGTGGCCCGTCCGTTTTGATAGCCCTGTTTACATATACGTAATATTCCAATACTCCCTGTTATCTATTTACACAATGGTTGGCGTTTGATGCAAACATTCAGAAATAAAGATACGAAAAATGCACAGATACCAAATTAACAAAGATAGAGTTTTTGTCAACTGTACGCCGATGATTTGACGTAACGAATACAAGAATAAAATAATATTCATGCGTAAAAGTATAACCAATCAGGACACTTTATATTAAGAACCGCAAAAAGGATAGACTTATACCCATTGATATTGCTATTTTAAATATGTTTGCATTCTGCATCGTAAGGTACCGTAGGTATTGCAATAATACGTACTATATGGAAATAATATGCATATGTCTTTGAAAGCAACCAATCTTTTTTTTTTGTTTAAAGACCCCAAGGCCCTCATGTTTGCATCATGAATGGGCAGTTACCGTGGGTATTGGAATATTATGTATATGGTTATTTATTAAATTTTTGGGCTAATCTTTCCTTTCTGATTTTAAAGTTATATGCTATAAAAAATGTATGTAATATTTCTTTTAAAAACAATAAAGCTCATCTATTTTTATAATATATATATATGCTTTGATAAATATTTTCTGAGATATAACGCAATATTTCTTCAGTAAGATCATACACTTTGTGTGAGCATTGGCAAATTTAAATACGCTTTATCTTAGAAAATGTTTAGCATAAAATACATATTCTGGCATTTTTAAGTTGAACTTCTTTTTTAACCGATATTATCAATAAATATAACTCTGTTTAAATATTTTTTTAGTATGTGATGAACATTCAAAAAAATATATATTCTGCATTAACTCTTTTTTAAAATTTGTGATGTAAAATAATTTTTATTTGCTTAATTTTAATTTTTATCACAGTTTTTTGCGGTTTTACGAAAATAAAAGATTCTTGTCATTTTAATTTTTGAAAATATATTTTTTTTTAATATTATTATGTCTCTCACTAAGAAGCTTGAGTTATATACAATTTTCGGAGCAAACATAGATTGTTTTTAAGAACTATTTGTTAACACTGTGCTAAACTACTAAGCACCAAGCTTAGACAGTTGCTAAAGTTAAATGTTAGCAAAATTTTCGATTTTAAAAAAAGCAGTGTTAACAGATAATCTAAAAAACTAATAAAAAGTAGCAAAAAAAGTAACAATTAAAAAAAGTTTATTATATTAGTTATTCTAGGCCAGTTTTTTGAACTAGTGGCTTAAAATTTTAGAACTTTTGACTTTCCTGAGCTACACAGAGCAAACTACAACATTTACAATAAATTTTTAACATCATTTTTTTCCACAATATAGCATATCACAATTTTATAAAACATTAAAATATGGTTTTTTACAATAATTAGTATTTTACACATGTACGGCTTCATAATTTATACAATTTATTTTATCTGGTTTGATTTTTTCGATGTTTTAATTTTAATATGTCTAGATTAATTTCATGCACTGTAGAAAAATAGGTTTTTTCCATTTACAAAAAAAAATAGAAAGATTGTATATTTTATACCACCACAAACGGTACAAAAATCAGTTAATAATCCAAAATAATTAAATTTTTATAAAATTAAATCAACTTAGACCAACTACACTATTTTTCAAAGTAAATGGCAACATTGTCCTACATATTGTATGCTTGGTTTGGACTCACAATCCCTAGAATTAGACCGGTTTTCGGATCATATATGTATATTTTTCACGTCACGGTGATCCAGCTGATTTTTGTAACCAAAAGTTAGATATGATATGAACAACTAATATTTTTTGAAATTAATTAATAATATGTTATAAGGATGTACAAAAAAACAGTAAAAAAATTGCCTTAGATTTTAAAAAATTCAAAAAATAGTAGTTGTTCATATTATATTCAACTTTTGTTTACAAAAATCAGCTGCAGTGTTGCCAACTATTGGAAAGCGAAAATCCGTAGCGTGAACGCGAAAAATCTGTAGAAATCCGTAAGTTCAAAGAAGATTAAAAACAAAAAAGGTGCTTTTTTTACAATGAAAAAGTTTATATTGGTTTGATTTTTTTCTTTTTTTGACAGTGACAGGAGTGCACAACTTTTTTGGTTCGGAATTGCACGAGAACGGTACCCCGTTCCAACGGATCCACTTTTTTGCAGTGCCGTCAATTTTTTAAACGGATAAACCGTTATAATTAGAAGAAATAAAAAGTACGTACTTTTTTAACCTTTTTTTATTTAGTTAAGGTACGAACAAACACTAATATTTTCTAGTGCAACATACATAACGTAAAACATAGTTTAACTTTCGTGGCGCGAAGCGTTGTTTGACTCCCCATCAAACAACGCGCGAAGTAATACAATTCGTTCTAAATAATGTTGCAACGACCGTCCGCTAGATGTCTAGAAAAATAAGGTCACTGATCCAAACAAAACCTTTTTACAAAATGATTAAAATGTAGTAAGAAAAGTAAAGATAATAGGGACCTATTGCAATAGTGCCAGGCACAAATTGTGCCGGGCACTATATTGACAGTTTCGCATTACAAACTGACAGTTGATCTTTCAAAATTGACATACCAAAGTCGAATTTATAAATCCCGTCGTTTATTTTCCATTAATAGTGGCGTCACTATTCAATCCGGCTCGTATAATACATAAAGGCCTAATTTTGAAAGGACACAGCTGTTCTTATAATGAGAAACTGTCAATATAGTGCCCGGCACAATTTGTGCCTGACTATTGCAATTATAGGTCTCTACTGAGGACTGATAAGGAGGAATGAGGCGTGGCCGCCGTTGTGTTTCGATGTTTATCGTTTTTTAGTAAAATTGCTAAAAATCCGTAGATTTGGATCCAAAATCGGATATCGAAATCCAAAATCCGTAGATCTACAGATATATCCGTAGGGTTGGCAACACTGATCAGCTGGACCACCAGTGACGTGATTTATATATCCGAAAGACACCGTCAGACTGACAAACCACTGCCACTAACAGCCATTTGCACCAACACATTTAGGTGTCACTCAGCATTAGGTGCCACTTAACTTTAGGTTAGGGAAGCTTCGTTTGTTATGGTTCTTAGGTCTCCCTTAAGCTACCTTAGGTGAACCCTAAGTCTAGGAACCCGTTTAGGGTGTGGTCTAAGGTAATGTAATTTTATAACGAAAATTAATTTAGAAACACCAACTGACTTTAAAATTAAAATAAAAGGTAACCAACACAGTGTGTCATTTAACATAAAACTTATATTTATATTACACCTAAAATTAGTGTTTTTTTTAACAAAAAAAAAACATTCGACCACAGTACTCTTTAAGTTGCCTTAAAATTCTAATATTTACAAACATTATTTTTAACATGGTATAGAATTTAACTTTTTAAACTTAACCTAAGAAAAAACTACATAATATACTTACAAATTGTTAGAATTAGATAGAAAAAAAAACATCTTTGTTAGCCCCCCACCGCGAAAATTTCGGACGAAAATCTGGTAATAAATAAGTATGAAAATGTCTTATCTACAATTTTTTACAAGATCTCTGCCCTTGATTGCAACATGAGATTAGATTTTTATGGTGAAAAACAGTTTACACTTCCTTACAAACAAAACAAAAAATAAATATTTGCCTAATTTTTTTTATTTACATAAATACTTATTGATTCTTTAAATTTTTCTTCTAATCTTTTCGTAATATGTTTAATTGTATTATTTTGTGAAATTTCATACTAAAATAAAATTTCTTTATACTAGTTTTAACAAAATTAAAATAGAAACAAAAATCTTTGTTTATTTTAAACACGACGTTTCGGTTAGTAAGTATCTCTAACCGTTTTCAAGTATAAACTAAACAATCTAGTCTATAGCCTACTACTTATACTACTTGCTGTGCAGTCAGGTGTCATCAAAACAGTACCCAATTAGGGGATATTGAGAAATCCGGTTTAGCGGATCATGTCAAATGATCACAGGATTCAGTGGTCAGAAGCTAAAGTTTTGCATAAGGAGTCGCATTGGCGAAAACCAAAGTTTGAAGCTGCGTTTATATTACAGAATAAAGAAGTTTTCAGTCAACCAAGCACGGATATACCAAACATATGAAAACCACCCCTTAAGGAAAACAGGCCCACCTGACTGCACACCAAGTAGTAGCCTAGGTTGTTTAGTTTACACTTGAAAACGGTAGAGATACTTACTAACCAAAACGTCGTGTTTATAATAAATGGGAAAAAAAAGAAATGACAATGGAAGTCCAAAATTTTGTTTCTACTCAATCATTTTCTACGAGTTTTAAACAAGGACAATTAAAATAATTTCAAAATTAATTATAATAAAAACTTTTTAGAAATAAATAAATAAAAAAAGCTTGAAAACGATTGTAGAACAATCGAAACGTTGTATTGGTCTTGTTTTTTAAAATAAAAAGTTTTTCAAATTTTGTTAGGCAAATATTTATTTTTTTTTATAAACCACTGACAAATTACTAGTTTTTATTTTTCTAGGAGAAACGCAGTGGTTTTTTAATTAAAATATTTCCTTAATAATGGCGTAATACCCAGATAAAAATTTGTTTGTATAATGAATCCTCCAAAAACATAATATAGATTTTATTTATTTGATTATTAGACTTTTATTATCCTTCAAATTCGTTTTTTAATGTTAAATCTAATCTCATCTTTCAATCTGATAATTATTCGAACAAAGTTTTGTTAGAATACCCTAGAAAACGAAAAAGTAACAAAAAAATCCATTTTTGTAGCGCTCCCAAATACAGGGTATCGCTTTAAGGATGACAGTCAGATTTACCTCAGAAACTACTATAATTTTTTTTAAAGAAATTTAAATTCTTAGGTTTTGTACTTTTTAGAAATTTCCTTTTTTGAAAAAATCGAAATTTGAACAAAATATCAAGATGATTGTTGCATTTTCTACGCTTTTTTGATAAGTCTGTCTCTGTGGGGTGACAAAGAGGTACATGTAGACGTCAAAATTATGCAGAATTGTTCAAGAAATACGTATACGTAACTAAATGGCAGACGTTACGTTTATAAGCAAGTGCACATTAACCCTAAACAATCTAAGGAAATAAACTTCTGTATATAGTTCAATTTGTATTAAAACGTCTAATAAATTGTATACAGAATAAAAACTATAAGCAATTGACCGGTCATCGGTGATGTTTATACAGGAAACAAAACACATCTTGATATTCTATCAATGGCAAACGGTTTTTAATAAAAATAACTTAAACTGTGTTACGTCACGATAAAACCCCCTCGTGACATAAAATGCACTAGGTGTGTGTATTTTTGTTACAGAGTTTTGAAAAAAACACAATTTTCTAGTCGGGAGAGCGGGGAGCTACAGAAACAAAAGTATTTTATGTAAATTTGTAAGGCCCGATTTCGCAATAAAAAAGATCATAGTTTCTGAGATGAATCCCGCTGTCATCCTTAATGGTTCACCCTGAATAATAGAGAAGTTCAATGTAAAATTATACGTAAACGCTACGGAAAACTACACAAACTATAACGATGCCCTTTGAATCCCATTTCCGTAGAGCACATTGGAATGTTTATCACTAATATTTAGTTTTTTTTTATAAATTAAATAAAGAACACAATAAACGGGACGTTTTTACGTTAGACCAAGATAACTTTTTATTCGTCAAAATAATAAAAGTTTAAAAGGCCAATTTTATCGATCAACAAAACCCTATGTTATTTCATGTCATACTTCACTTATTATTTTATAACCGACAGTAATTGATGCATTTCTCGTTATAAATAAAACAGGACATTATAATTTTGTTTAAATAAGCTTGATAGGGACCTCCTTGCGAGTGCGCATACCCGTAAAAAAAAAAAATTATGTAGGCATAATAACTAGGTAGGATAACTGATAGATGGCGTCTAATTTTGTCGTTTTATCACCAAAAGAAAAATTTTTCGAGTTGTGTCATTTTTCGTTCAGAGGGGATATATTGTATTAAAAGCATTTTCATAGTTGAATATTTCTGCAAAATAAAGATACTACAAAAATAGGGTTATGTTTGTAATATGGCTTTGACAATAGTTTTAAATTACCTTGGTCAGTTTATTTACCCCCGTAATATATGGTATCAAACAGTGGCGTATATAGAAAACAGTTTCGGGGTAAGCCTGAGACGTTTTGGGGGGGGGGGCCGAGACCCCACGAGGCCGTATTTTATGCTATTTTATCTTTGTTGTTATGAAATATGTGGAAAATATATACAAAAATCTTGGCTTCGGGGGGGCCCGGGCCCCCCAGGCCCCCCCCCTTATATACGCCACTGGTATCAAATAGTATTTGGGGTACCAAAAATTTAAGTGAAGGTTAAAGGTTAAGTTCAACATTTAGTTTTTGGCTAAAAATGACATAAAACCATTTTAGTTCTTAAATGGTAAAACAATTAATAATATAAAAAGCGTATAGCTATTCCAAAGACTCAGTTTTTTTAATTTAAATTTTGATACCCTTTTTACAAGCTTTATTTGCCTTTTTAAAGAACCATTTAAACTAAAAAACAATATTTTCTTTGTCCCAAAAAATTTACCAATTTTTCGAGTTTGGATCAGGATTTAAAATTGATTATGTTTTGGAACAAATAACACCAAATAGCTTAATCACAATGTTTTAGAAGAGAAGGAATATAATATGTCAAAACATAAAATGTCATACTAAAAACAATGGTAGGTTTAAAAAATTGAAAAAAATAAAAGAATAATAAATAATAAAATAAAAAAATAAATACCTAGAAGAAAATTAAAAAAGTATGGAAAAGTTTTAAATTAACAAAGTTTAGTAACACTCTATTTACGTAAAGGCCTTCATACACTTTTCGTGTTAATTTTGAAAGTCCTTGGGCACACAATTTCACTTATTGGACATCTGTCAAACTCCTGCCAAATACAATATGGCGGCTCAAAAGTTAAAAACAGAAGAATTTTGAAAAATTCACATGTTTTTTATTTCTAAGCCGATTTTTTTCAAACTAACTTTGCTTTATTTGGACTATAAAATTCTATTCCTCAACATTATGTTTTTGTTTGAGTTTTTTGCGTTTTATAGAAAAACTGCTGATTTTACAAAAATATCACAAAATACAAAAAAGACGTGTATTGAAAAGCTGTATCCATAGTAGGTTTCATTTTTACCATAAGTTAAAAAGTTTTCGAGTTATGCTCAAAAAACTACGAAATTTTGTCTTGAATGCAGGCTTTTTCATGAAAGTATGAAATATGGAAAAATTGCCTCAAAAATTAAAAGGCTCTACCATTCTAGATAACGTGTGGTAGTTTTTTATTTTTTTAGTCTATATTCTGTTAAATATTTCGGCTTACATATAACCGATCCCCGATTTTTCACCAATTTTGTAAAATTCAACACGAAAACAATTTTTTCTATAAGCGTGCGGAAAAGTCCACTTTTCCGCACGCATTTTAGTGTGGAAAGTGCCACTTTTCCGCACTAGTGCGGAAAAGTAAATTTGTTACGATTTTGAGGTGTTCTATAACATTTAGACCGTTCAAAATACATTTGTATCTTTCCTTGCACACGAAATATTCTAAAAATATTCAAATTGACTAAAATTCTGCTATATTTTCAATATTTTCGATAAAATAAAGTTTTCAGTAAAATAGGTTCAAATTATAAGTTTTAAACCTCCCCGGTATAAATATCGTCATTGTCAATGTCAAACAACAATGAACACTAGTGGTTTTAGATTTGGCATCTTAAATCACCATAGCAACAAAGTACAAACAAACTGTCAAAACAAAGCCAATTTTGCAGATACAAGCGTCTTTTGAATTTTTCAAACAAAAAAATCAGATTTTCAATGGATTCTTCGGACGAAGATCTACCCCAGTCAGTTCTAGAAGCCGCTAGAATGTGAATAATAATAATTGATTTGATTAAAACGTTTTGAATATAAATAATTTTCTGATTAATTTTTAGTTTTTTCCTCACGCTTATAGAAAAAATAGTGTACCTAACTCGTGCGTAAAGTGTCTTTTCCGCACTTGATTGCTGGCCAAACTCCGCTATCGCGTCGTTTGGCCATCTGCAATCGCGTGCGGAAAAGAGGCACTTTCCGCACTAGTTAGGTAAACTACTATTTTTGATTTCTGACGAAAATTTTAAGAGAAAAATGGTTTAGTCATTTTTTGTAGAGCATGAAGCTTTGGGGCAAAATCGTAGGTCGGACATATTTAAACCGTCATATTTGACGACAAAATCTAAATTAGCTTACATTATTTAGAATGGTAAAGCCATTTAATTTTTAAAGTATATCTTCTTCTATCCACTTTTGAAACTTGAAACATGAAAAAACTAAATTTTGGTGTCTAGAGGTAATCTCAAATTTCGTAAGTTTTTGAGCATAACTCGAAAACTTTTTAATTTATGGTAAAAATAAAAACTACTATGGATAGAACTTGTAAATACACATCTTTTCTGTATCTTGTGATTTTTTGCAAAATCAGCAGTTTCTATTAAAAACGCAAAAAAACACCAAAAAAAAATGATGCTGAGGAATATTTTAGCTCACACATATACTATACTATAGTAGTGTGAGCTATGGTGATCCTAATTTCTTCGAGAAAAAAAAAGTTGCTCCGATTTCAAAAATTTTTATATACCTCTGCGTTTCAGATGATTTTGAAACTTTTTTGTTGCGCCGTCTGTCTGTCTGTATGTCTGTCTGTAACGACCAACGCGCATAACTCAAAAACCGCTTGGCCGATTTTAATGAAATTTGGTACGTACGCTGGGTCTTGGGTCGAGATGGTCCCATTTAAAAATGAACAAAATCCACCGAACACAAACCAAATAAAAGGGTGGGGGTAGATTTAAAAAATTAGAGTTTATGTGAAAATATGGCGTGTGTGATATCAAACAAAAGGTAATTGAGTCTGGAGTTAAACAAAATACATTTTAATTTATTTAAAAAAAAAGGGTGGGGGTATATTTCAAAAATTAGAGTTTAAGTAAAAATATGGCTTGTGATATCAAACGAAAGGTAATTGAGTCCGGAGTTCAACAAAATATATTTTAGTTTTTGTTTTTTTTTTAAGGGTGGGGGTAGATTTTAAAAATTTGAGTTTAAGTAAAAACATGGCTTGTGTGGTATCAAACAAAAGTTAATTTAGTCTGGAGTTGAATAAAATACATTTCAGTTTTTAGTTATATTAGCTCACACGTACACTATAACTATAGTACCTAGTGTGAGCTTAGGGGCCCATATATTGGCAGAGTATTTTTTTTTGAGACACAAAAACATTAAAAATGCAAGTGATTAATAGTGTGTATGTGCACTATAATCCAAATAAAACAAAATTAGTAAAGTTTTTGCAAAGTCACCTGAAATGCTCCTAAATTCTATCGATTTCATGAAATTTTGCTTCAATCTGCCCTTCAAAAGTTATCGAAATTCATATAAAATCTTCCTGGTATAATTTCAAGCCTACCGACAGAGAAAAGGCGCGCTCTTTGCGGGCCGAGCACAAAGTATTTGTTTTCTGACCGACCCAGTACAGGTGGATAGACGGCACCTGATTGGCAGATTTTTTTGAGATGCGCTTTTAATTGCTTTCAGGTGTTCTTTGCGGGACCCCTTTAGTCGGCAGTATGCAGAGTTAGAAAATAAATCAGTGTCGTTTCTTTAGGTATAGGAATAGAAAGTTTTATTATCTATTTTTATTTCTTTAGTTTACGCGATAATTAAATGAAATAATTTTCGTGAGTATATCTACCGCCGCCCATGTCACTTTCTTTAAAGGATATGCCGATGGTCGGCTTTAACCTTTGTGCAACTGACTTTGCAAAAACTATATGAAAAAAATCGGTTAAAAAATAAAAAAGTTGTGAATTTTCCAAAATTCTTCTGTTTTTCATGTATCAACCTCTGGAATCAACTTTGCATTTACATGAAAAGTGCATGAAGACCTCAAAGCGAATAGAGTATAAATTTTATTAAACAATATAATAAATAAAAGATTGAAAAAAAGACATATATGACAATTAAAAATATTTGTAAACAAAATAAAATTAAAAAACAAAAATATAATTTACGTTTACATTGACATGACATTTTTTTTGACATTTCCTTTCTTCCAATCGGTGTGACTTTGCCTTGCCATCGAGTGCTGTGGCCGGTAACTTTAACACGATATTAAAGACATATTTATTTTATATAGTTTACGAGAAAAGTGTTGAACTTATTCTTCGTTTACAAAGTTATTCGGTCCGGGGTCCTTTGTACTTCTTCGGAAGGCATCTTTATTTTTCACGAACAGGGTCCCAACAAGTTAAAGAAGTGTCAGAAATAGGAGCCCAAAAAAATCATGTTAAGCCATAGTTTAAGAGGCTTTGTTAGGCAGGTGAAGGGACCCTACGGAGTGTATTTTTGGTACCAGTTTCAATGATTTTCGCTCGCTTACGGCTCGTTTGGTTCAGTCCTTCAGTGACTAACTGCCGTTGACGGGTTCTCGCTTAGTGGTTTTTGGTTGCTTATTCTAACCTAAAAAAAAATAAAATAAAATAAAATAAAGTTATCGTTTGCCAAAAAATTAGAACATTATAAACCAGTAAAGGTATTTTGCTATAGTTCTCTCACTAATTACATTTAATTAGAGACAAAACCGTCTGATTAACTTCGCAAGATTTGTCACATTGACCAGCAGTGTTTGGGGAGTCCCATAAGGACGAAACAGTTAACTGTCAACACTTATTAGTTGTCCATTAGTACTTGAACCCCCGTGAGGTTAAGCTTTCAAGCTACCCACGGAAAAATATGAGAGAAACAAAAACTTCTTTTTACCCGATTATTCACGAAACTTGTTTGATTTTTAAATTCACGGCTACTAAATTTCACGTTTGTTAGTATCATTTGGCTTAAAAATTCCGCTGATTGACGCTCGCGTGTCTGATGGCGGGTAAAACCGCTAATCAGCGCAGCTCTGGCCTGAAAGACAGAAGAACTGGTATGTATAGCAGTATATTTTCGCCTGCTCTTGTTTTAGTTTCTCTCATATCTCGGTATACATAGGACTGGAGACAAAACCGTATAATTAACTTCGCAAGGGTGTCACATTGACCAAGCAGTGTTCTGAGGAGTCCCATAAGGACGCAACAGTTAACTGTCAACACTTATTAAAAGTGCATTAGATCTTGGACCTCCGTGACGTTACGTTACCCACGAAAAAATATAAGAGAAACAAAAACTTCTTTTTACCCGATTAGCCATGAAACTTGTTTGATTGATAAAAACTATCAATACTTACTATGTACAATTTAAGCCGCTATTGCACGCAGATATGGTAACGTAGACTTAGGTGGTTCGGCCCCCAGAGGGCGTTATTTTCTTTTGGCGTGAAGCATCTCCATAAGGAGCGTTTGCGTCGGCGCGGAACCAGAACAGTGCTTGTGGTACAGGTGCTCTTCGCCTCTTACCGCCAACGAGTGAATCTCTTGAAGGATCGATTGCATTTTGTTGAATTTGTCCTGGAATAAAGAAAAAAATTATTTATATGTTTTATAGTGATGCGTTGAAACATCATAAGGGAATTTCAGGGATTCCATACTTCATTCTTCATATTTTGACAGTGGCCCAGGGCTATCAAAATGGACGGGCCACGATCCTCCACTTTGTTGACGTCACATCTGTGGCTGATTTTTTTTTGATGGTCACGTTACGACAGCTGATTGTCTTTAAAATATTGAAGTTGAAATGACGGTTCATGGATATTTGATTTTTTTTAAATAAAGCCGTTTTTCAGATTGTTTTTACTTTATTCCGGCAGAACAATTTTTTTTAAATGTATAGTAAGCCCTAATTTTTCATAGCCGCTTAAATAGCTCACACAATAATTAAGTTTAAACCAGAAGCGAATGTGACAATCACATATGACAAAGTCAAATACATGTCAAATATAACAGTTGGCATGTGGTACATGGCGGGTAATTTGAATTCAAAATAAGGAATGCTAAATCTTGAAGATTTTAACCTTTTAATCATGTTGCTTCCTTACAAACCTTTGGTGGAATATCGGGATGGTCTCTGAGAATATTTCAGTGAAATTTTGCGGAAATCTGTAGTGCCATTTTGAAAATATCATAAAAAAACGTCTGACCTCCCATAAGACCCAATGTAAAATTCAGCCCCGAGAGAACAGCTGATTTTTTCAGGGTCGTGGCCTCTATTTTTGTGTTGGCCTTGGACTAATTAGTGCAGTGCCTTGTGTTGGGAATCAATATCAATAAAAAAATTAAAAGAAGTCCGTGCCACTGTATGTACCCCTCTACTCCCTTTCTGACCACCACGGTTTTGATGACGCGGTGCCATTTTAATACAATATCAACTATAGCTGATTTTTATTAAATAAATCTTCTTATTTTGACAGTGGCAACGTAGATTCCTTTGTTTTCTTGTAAACAACGGTAATAGGGACATTTTGGGTCGTGAATTTTACACTTTTTTACCGTTATTGTTATTACTGAGTCTGCGCATTAGCAGCTTCTCGCTCCTTTTTTGGTATTTACGGTAACCGCGCCCGGTACTTACGGTGGTCGACTTTTAATGTTACCGTTATTTTTTAAGGTTTGTGTTCGGTCCTCAGTACATTCATTTCGTGTGGATGTTAGAATTTAGTTATTTTATTTTTACTTTTTGTTGGATAAGACATTTTTTGGCTCACTGTGTAGAATTGGGATTTGTTCACCTTAGCCTTTAGCTTTTAGAAAAATAAAATGAAAAATCAGTGTGAATTAGTATTTCAACGGGATATATCGTTTCACATCCCTATTCAATCACACGGTGTGCAATCAAGCGAAGCACTTTTTAGTTCAATAATTTTAAGTAAATTAGATTTACGAATTTTCGCGAGTGTTTTCCCTCGTCCTCCCTTCCTTAAAACCTCTGTAATGGAAACCCCTCAACAGAACTGCTGAAGCCAGGATAAAGGCGGCCGCCCATCGACCCAGCAACGAACAGTGAGTAGAACAAAAACCATTTATACAGTCCATTTTAAATCTCTCCTGAGTAAATTACTCAACACCCCACCATTTTGGTCCTTCGAGCCGGATCCTTTCTAGCGTTACTCCTACTTTACTACCCTAATCGTCGTTTTTTTTTATATAGTAGGTAGACCTTTTTGATAAAAATACATAGTGACTTTGATCCGCCTTTCACTAAACTCAAAGTTAGGAGTAAACTAATCGGCATATAGTCATTAATTAACATAAATTTTTAGAGTTCTTGCTGTAAAACATTCACACAAAATTTCCAATTATAGGTCGTGCATTTATTTAAATTGAATAGAAATCAATTTCTTCCGTATCGCCTTTTTTTTTTGCTTTGCTTCGAACCACGCAGTGTATTGTTTTTTTAATGCAGTCGAATTTGTTACCAAAATTCGTTAGTTTGGTTTCTAAAACGCCATAAATCTAATAAAGATACAAAAACAAATATAAATACAAGGGGTGTGAAACTACTAAATTAACGAATTTTTTACTATTCCATTACTTCCTTTACAATTTGAAAAGGAAAAAAACATTATTTTTCAGATTGCAATTAATAATGGCTATCAAATTTCTTTAATAAATAGACTTATTAAGAAAAAGTATAATTCTTTACTAAAAAATTTATTGACTGATCCATTGGATATTTCCATTCCTCCATACCAGCCACCTAAATATGTAAAATTAACGTATCTGGGCAGCATCTCTTTGAAAGTGGGAAATGTTTTAAATTCTTTAAATTGCAATATTAAGATTGCTTACAAATCTTTTTTAAATATTAAAAGCCTTTTTTCGAGAATAAAAGACCCAACCCCAACCATAGAAAAAAGCGGAGTCTATTTACTCTCTTGCGACAACTGTCCCGCTAAATATGTGGGACATAGTTTTAAGGTTAGGGTACGTGAACATTTGAACTCTCAGAAGTCCCCAAACGATAAAAGATCCGCTTTTGGCATGCATTTGAGGGAAACGGGACATTCTTTTAATACGGAGAATAATTTTAGAATGTTACATGATACCCAAAAAGGCAGAAAATTGAATTTTTTGGAAAATTTTGAGATTGCTAAACTCGAAATTGAACAATCGTCAGTTAGTTTAAATGAAACCACTACTAACGCCCACTTCAAAGAGGTAGCTAAAGTTTTAAATAATTTCAAATAAGATTTCTTTGTCTGCTTTTATTTATTGATTTGGTCAATTTTAAATTTTTTCTGTTCATTTCTTACATTATTTATTTTATGTTAGATGTCGCTTTGTACCTGTTTCGGATATCTGGGTTTTGTTTATATTATTTATTATTTATTATTTTAACCTATATCTTCTTTGTCAATTAATTGTATTTTATAAAAATGACGTGTTTATGTCCGTTTGACTGATTTTTAATCTGTATGTTGTTTTAGACTGTTTTAAATGTTTTTTAATTTTTATTTTTGTGTGTTCCAGTTTTTCATTTGTTTCAAAGATGATTCTTAACTGTCTGTAAGTATTTTTTAGCATATTTTATTTTAAATATTATAATTTAATTATATTTTTTCATTATTCTTACAGACCAGACCACTTGATAATGATTTTTGAAAAACCGAAACGCGTCGTGATTAGACAATAAAATATTTGTGAAGTAAGCAGGACTTTTCGTTTCTTCTCCTTTAACAATACTATATTAACGTTTGCGTTATGCTTATCTGTAGTGTTCCAAAATTTATCTTTTTTGCCCTGAATGTTATCGTTATTCTTCGCAACAATAACGGTAACACCTGTCAAATTTTCTGTTATTTTAACTGACCCAAAATGTTCTGAAAGTCTTATTATTATTATAAAATTGAGGGATAAACTCTTAGGTTTCCTTACGGCAACGCTGTATCTACACATTTTTTCAGATGTTATTAATTTTTTAGAAAGAGAAAAAAATGTTTTTTTGCATACAATATTTTTAAAAACCCATTAAAATTTTATATTCCTTAGTTGTGAATGGTTTTTCTTTCTTAAATTAGCTCACACTACACTATAGTAGTGTGAGCTATAGTGATCCTAATTTTTTCGAGATAAAAAAAGTTGCTCCGATTTAAAAAAAACTCTGCCAATCTATGGGCACCTAAGCTCACACTAGGTACTATAGTTATAGTGTACGTGTGAGCTAATATAACTAAAAACTGAAATATATTTTATTGAACTCCAGACTCAATTACCGTTCGTTTGATACCACACAAGCCATGTTTTGACTTAAACTTTAATTTTTCAGATCTACCCCCACCTTTTTTTTTTAACTAAAATGTATTTTGTTTAACTCCAGACTCAATTACCTTTCGTTTGATATCACACACGCCATATTTCCACATAAACACTAATTTTTTTAATTTACCCCCACCCTTTTTTTTAAAAGAAAATGTATTTTATTTAACTCCAGACGCAATTAATTACCTTTCGTTTGATATCACACACGCCATATTTTTACGCAAACTCTAATTTTTGAAATATACCCCCACTCTTTTATTTGGCTCGTGTTTGGTGGATTTTGTTCATTTTTAAATGGGACCATCTCGACCCAAAACCCAGCGTAGGTACCAAATTTCATTAAAATCGGGCAAGCAGTTTTTGAGTTATGCGCGTTGGTCGTTACAGACAGACAGACATACAGACAGACAGACGGCGAAACAAAAAAGTTTCAAAATCATCTGAAACGCAAAGATATATAAATTTTTTTTAAATCGGAACAACTTTTTTTTTCTCGAAAAAATTAGGATCACTATAGCTCACACTACTATAGTATAGTAGTAGTGTGAGCTAAAATATATATATCTTTGCGTTTCAGATGATTTTGAAACTTTTTTGTTGCGCCGTCTGTCTGTCTGTAACGACCAACGCGCGTAACTCAAAAACCGCTTGCCCGATTTTAATGAAATTTGGTACCTACGCTGGGTTTTGGGTCGAAATGGTCCCATTTAAAAATGAACAAAATCCACCGAACGCAAGCCAAATAAAAGGGTGGGGGTATATATCAAAAATTAGTTTATGTAAAAATATGGCGTGTGTGATATCAAACGAAAGGTAATTGCGTCTGGAGTTAAATAAAATACATTTTACTTAAAAAAAAAGGGTAAGGGTAAATTTAAAAAATTAGTGTTTATGTGGAAATATGGCGTGTGTGATATCAAACGAAAGGTAATTGAGTCTGGAGTTAAACAAAATACATTTTAGTTTAAAAAAAAGGTGGGGGTAGATTTGAAAAATTAAAGTTTGAGTCAAAACATAGCTTGTGTGGTATCAAACGAAAGGTAATTGAGTCTGGAGTTCAATAAAATATATTTCAGTTTTTAGTTATATATTAACTCACACGTACACTATAATTATAGTACCTAGTGTGAGCTTAGGTGCCCATAGATTGGCAGAGTATTTTTATGGTTTTCCGAATAATTCACCATTTTGATTGACACTATGGTTTTAGTAGCTGATTAAAAAGTCAAAATGGCAGATAAAGTAAAAATACTTACGGGTACTTGAGTGTAAAACGAGTGGGTATATTCGAGAAGAGCTTGCTGGACTTGCTCGTAACCCTCCTGGACGTGTTTTCTATTCGTAATACCTCGAACTTCTAAAAACAAAAATTAAAAAGTTACAGTTTGTACTTGGAAAAAGACTATATTGGAAGCTTTTTTATTATTAATTTTATAAAATTAGTATTGCCGGTTACTTATTCCTTGCAAAGCAAACATGAAAAGTGTCGAAATGGATGCAATAAGAAGATCAATAAAATCATATAAGAAATGAGGCCATAAAAGAAAGAATGGGAATCAAGGGAAGCATAACGGCGGACATCACTAAAAGGCAACTGATATGGTACGGCCATGTACCACAGATGAACGACGAAAGACTACCAAAGCAGATCCTAGAATGGCAACCAATAGGGCGCAGAAAAAGAGGGCATCCTAAACTGGAATGACAACAGTCAATCCAAAGATCAATGTGTCAAAAAAAACCAGACAGAAAATGATAGTGATGATCAAAGAAGGTGGAGAATAGGCGTCGGACAACGTATAAAAACTATACTGGTATATCTACATACCTGGATTAAGAAGCAACAAAAATTTAACGCAGATGTAGTCGCTAATGTCAAACTTCAATTCCTGCAATTTTACTGCAATGTTATTGAAATGCTCAGCATAGCTGGTGACCCCAAGAAGACCTAAAAATAAAAAATAAATCATCTCAGTTTTAAATGTTATTTATTTAATAATAGGGACTTATTGCTATAAAGCTAGGCAGTAATAGTGCCGAACACTATTCTGACATTTTCGCATTATAAGAACAGCTGTCTTCTTTCAAAATTAGGCCTTTTTTGTATTATAAGAGCCGGAATTAATAGTGCCGCTATTATTAATGGAAAATAAACGATTGGATTTATAAATTCAACTTTGGTCAATGTCAATATTGAAAGATCAACTATCAGTTTTCAATGAAAAACTGTCAAAATAGTGCCCGACACTATTACTGCCTGGCTTTATTGCAATAAGTCTCTAATTTGACCTCAACAATGATCAATGAGTATAAGACCCATATAGTGAGGCCACCGGCGAGCTTTGCCACATTAAGGGGCAGATGGCGCTGAAATAAATTCGTCTAGTACGCAATATTCAGAGACAACTACTATGATCTAATGACATTTGTATAATAGGCATAAACCTCGGAACTCGCACATGTAACTAAATCGTACTAGTAGTCCCTGAATATTGCGTACCAGACGAATTTTTATCAGCGCCATCTGCACCTCAATATTGCAAGGCTCGCCGGTTACCACTCTATATATGGGTCATATACTCATGGCAAAGATGTAGAAATTTCATGCATTTTTTTTTCCTAATAACCACCATTTTTTTTCTTACAGGTCTTATGCAGCGGAAAATCTACTACCTCGACAGACACAGCCAGGGCAATGAAAAACGATAGAGGGCACGTCGAACGAGAGAGAGATATAGTCTATGCCAGTACAAAATAATCTAAGAAATTCTGTATCGTTTAGTCGGTACTTTATTTATTTTTGTAAAAAAAAATAGAAATATTGTAAGTAAAAGACATTGATTTTTAGAGCCAGAATAGTATCTGCTAGCAATTTTGTCTCATGATCCCGATAATTTTACAAACCGTTAGCCCTAGAAGTCCCTATGGTAAATAAGCATAGTACAAGACACCGCTCCCTAGAGGTCGCGTTGAACAAGCAGCCAAACTTCCCAGCGAATTCGAAAAAGTTTAAAATTTGAGACAATCTTTTACCATGAGTTTAGTGCAATTTAAACCAAAGTTGGTCTTGTTCAACTAGTGAAAAAATGGCCTATTTCTTCTCATTTCTTTTAGTCCGCGCAGTTCTGACGAGTGCATATATTTTTTTATTTCTATATGGCAACGTTGTTTGAACGATGGCAACAAGTGAAGAAGTCACAGAGAGAGAAAGATACTAACCTAAACTAAGTAGATCAAACTTCGATAAAAAAATCGATAGAACCCCGTATTAGGAGCATTTCAGGTGACTTTGCAAAAACTATATGTCAATATTAAAAGATTAAACTGTCAGTTTTCAATGAAAAACTGTCAGAATAGTGCCCGGCACTATTACTGCCTGACCTCAACAAAGATCAATGAATATAAGACCCATATGTGTGACAACCGGCGAGCTTTGCAACAATGAGGGGCAGATGGCGCTAAAATAAATTCGACTAGTACGCAATATTCAGAAACAACTACTATGATCTAATGGCCTTTGTATGATAGGCATAAACCTCGGAACTCGCACATGTAACTAAATCGTACTAGTAGTCCCTGAATATTGCGTACCAGACGAATTTATATCAGCGCCATCTGCACCTCAATGTTGCAAGGCTCGCCGGTTGCCACTCTATATATGGGTCATATACTCATGGCAAAGATGTAGAAATTTCATGCATTTTTTTTCCTAATAACCACCATTTTTTTTCTTACAGGTCTTATGCGGCGGAAAATCTACTACCTCGACAGACACAGCCAGGGCAATGAAAAACGATAGAGGGCACGTCGAACGAGAGAGAGATATAGTCTTTGCCAGTACAAAATAATCTAAGAAATTCTGTATCGTTTAGTCGGTATTTTATTTATTTTTGTAAAAAAAAATAGAAATATTGTAAGTAAAAAACATGGATTTTTAGAGCCAGAATAGAGCACCATCTTCTATGCAATTTTCTCTCATGATCCGAATAATTTTTACAAACCATTACCCCTAAAGGTCCCTGTGGTAAACAAGCATAATACAAGACACCGCCCCCTAGATGTCGCGTTTAAGAAGCAGCCAAACTTTCCTAGCGAATTCGTCAAAGTTTTAATTTACTTGAGAAAATGTTTTACCATGAGTTTAGCCTTGCTCAATCGGTCAAAAAATGGCCTATTTCTTCTCATTTCTTTTAGTCCGCGCAGTTCTGACGAGTGTATATATTTTTTTATTTCTATATGGCAACGTTGTTTGAACGATGGCAACAAGTGAAGAAGTAAAAGAGAGAGAGAGAGACACTAACCTAAACTAAGTAGATCAAACTTCTGGCCGTTGTGGAGAGTCGTTTCATCAGGTAGATTGTTGTGCATCCTTTGGTGAATGTGGTCCAATACCAGCATGTCCGACCACGAGTGCTGTAACAGCTTCATTTGGTCGTCCACCTGCAAACAAAAAATCACGTTAAATAGCAGCCATTTTAGTTAATTTTTTTATGGTCTATTTTTCTGTCTGGTGGTCTTAGATTTCCTTGAATATAAGCTAATCTTTGTAAAAAACAAAACAGAGTTATAGAAAGGTGGGTATAGAAAACTATTTCAACATTGCGCAAACAGGTTTAAATCCACCATTTTTACTCACGGTTGAATTTTCTAATTGGGGCGCTTGAAAATTGTGTAATATCTCCAATGTTAAAGTTAAAGTATAATTTTACTGGAGGAACAAAAAACTTAATACAAATTAATGAAATAACACTGTAAAAGTTTTACATAGGCCAGTTTTATGGCGTGTGGTGCCACCTGGGGGTCTGAATCAAGAACTAAACATAAAGCGCTGTTGAAGCCGGCTGATTCTCGCGGAATTTTTTGCTCAGGCTTTGATTGGCTTAATTTTTTTATCAAATAATAATCTCATCCTAAATGCTTATTATTTATAGTAAAAACCCGATTTTCTGTAAATCCGTAACATTGGAGATATAAATAATTTTGACCTTTTAATTGCAATCTTATTTAAAAAACTGTATTTTGTTTTTTTACAATCTAGGTATCTTAAAATCTAAAAAGATACAGTTACGTGGAAATCCTAAAAATGTAAGCATTGTATGGAATGAGGCCACAACCTGATGCAACTAAAGTTGTGGCAAAACTGTACTATGATATGTTGTGGCGTTATGAAAACGTTGTGGCTTTATGAAACGGTTGTGGATTGGAAGTTGCGTCGGATACTCAACTGTATGAAGATAAAAATGAGTAAATATGACGTTGAAATTGTCAAATTTATTTTTGAAATCAAAAATTATAATCTTCCCATAAAGTAAGGCATGACCTAGAGTCCCTGTATGTTGACATATTTGGATATATTAATATATCCAAATATGTCAACATACAGGGACTCTAGCATGACCCTGTCATCATTTGATACAGCGCTAACTGATCAATTCAATTTCTGCTCGTGGGACCTTTTAATAAAAATAAGTAGCTGGCGCCACGTTAACGGTATCGAACGGTGACGTCAGAGTCGCCATTTAAATCCAGTATGGCTGTATGCATTGCAACGAGCGGATAGTTCACAACTTGCATAGTCAGGCGGGATTTTTAAAATTAAAACTCTCCTGTCCTCGTTTTGGGAGGTTGAAATCGGTATTAAACCAAACTGAAACAAAACCTAACCGTGGTCAATTGATGGGAAACGTATCCTAACCGGGGCGTGTCTGGACAGGTTAGGATACGTTGTCGAATAATTTATCAGGGTTAGGTTAACACCGATTTCGACAGGAAAAACAGGATAGGGAAGCTAATTTAAAAGAATATAATATGTTTTTAAAAAACAATAAAAAAAAACTCATCGGTATATGCATAGATTTAATTAAATTCAATAGGTATGTGCTGCACAAACCACTACACTTTTTAATCACTTACAACTAGTATATATTCGTATTTTACGCCGAAAGCTGTAAACATATTATTTGTTAAATGCTTGACTGGTGGCACCATCTCTTAATATAATGTAATAATAATCTTAAACGGCAACGTTTTTAGCCGCTCCTTCAACATCAAAAAGTCAGCTGACTATTTCGACCAATAGCAAACGGAATGCAAGTTGTGAACTAGCCGCTCATTTTATTTGCAGAGGGATGTATGTGAACAGATGACACTTGACAGTTGACAGATGGTATGATTGTTACATGTCATAATTTCTTAAGCAGTTTGTATGGTATTATTTTAAGAACACGACATGTATCATATAAGCATTGTTTAAGAAGACAGTGATATACAATTCTTAACAGCTGTGACACAACACCAACACAAAAGACGAAAAATTTGCCAACCCAACAAACATTAGGGACAAAATTGGTTACGGCTTGCACAACCTTAATTCCTAAAAATTAATCTTTTATTTATAATAAGTAATTTTTAATAAATTTTACAAAACAAATGTTCAAACAATTAATAATCGTGTCGTTATGATTCAGCATTGTTCAAAAGTTTCCAAAAATCCGATGTCGACCCGACCTAGTTAAATAAAATTAAACTTAATTTTATTTGAAAAAAAAAAGTGTGCCAAGCAAATTTTATTGAACTTGGCCTGAATTTTGCCATACATTTTCACTTTCAATTGTTGATTTGCCGCTTTACGTCATCGCCGACTCAACTCGCCGTTGCGCCACGCCAACTTGCTACGTTGCCGCAACTCTTTATTTTTCTTGCGCGAAATCTGTAAAAGTCCCTATGCCATCTTTCGGGCTTAGTCGCAGCCCACGAGAAAGACCGGCCTGGGCGCGGAAATATCACGTGACCGTAGGAGTCCCACAAAAAAACGCCTCATTATAAAACATGTGTGTGTTTAGTTTTGGTATGTTTGTTTACGTCGATTTTTTTTTAATTCGGGCACGAATTTTATGTGAATTTTATCAAAGTTATTAAAATAACGCAGCCCACGAAAAAGACTGTAGTGGGCTGCGTTAAAATAATTAACGGCTAATGAGTAAATTATAAAGAAAATACCTATAAGATAAACAATGCCGCGAACGTGTAATTAGTGTTGTTCCTTGTCGGTCCAACTATAAAACTGAAACCTAATATGTTGCAAACGGGAAAGAAGTGGTAAAAGATAAGATCTTGGATAAGATTGATCAAGTAATAGACATCCTTAGTGACATTTTCAATAGTGAGAGTAAAAAATGTGTTCAGTTGTCATTTCTTATTGAACAATTAGGTCTCTTGAAAAGGTAACCTGAGAATCGAAGATATAGTGGATACACTTTAATGTTGGCTTCATCTTTGTTTATCCAGCTATCCAGTGCATATACGTCAATTTACAATTGTAAGGTAATATGTCTTCCGCATCCTCGCGATATTCAAAAACTGATTTGTAAAATATTGTTAACAGACAGTAATCTCTCTGGTAGTGTGAAATATTTAAAAAGTAAGATACAGCTTTTAAAAGAACATGAGTTGGTAGTTAACTTACACTTTATTGAAATAGATATTAAACTTTGTGCTGGGTAATTTTCCAAAAAATTATTGACGACCACTACATTCAGTTCATTGAATGGGAAAACCATCTCACTTATTCACAAAATCACTTGTTTCTTTTTAATAAATTATTGTGAAATATTTTATATTGAAAATTTTTCTTCAGATAACTCTAGCGAGTGTTTTTGTGGAGAAAAACTATTGTCAAAGCTGAAAAAATTAGTTTAAGGTCATGTAAAGTTTTTTAAATAATTTTATTAAAAAGCACAATGATTTAGTTTCAGATAATAAATCTTTGAATAAGAACTCAAAGATGATGACAGTCAAAGAAAAATTAAAAAACTAAAAGCTTAGGTTTGATATGTCCAATTTTGAAAGACTAGTATAGATTTGAAGTTACTAACGATATTATGTACCTAATATATGTACCTGAAGATATTAGAGTGCAAATTTTGTATAATTTTTTATTTTATAGATTCAGTTCTTTTATCCATAATAAACACATATATCAACAAAATATTTTTTTCAATTTTTGCCTATAAAAGAACAAAAATGTTTTGTTAATTTATTTAAATTGTGTAAAAACATATAATATATTAAGCAATACAATAAGAATCCTGAGACTCCTAAGATCACGTGACCGCCGACTTGCTTATAACGCGCCAGGCCGGTCTTTATCGTTGGCTGCGGTTCAAGACGGGCTTCGCGGCAGCTGACAATCGAGTGTTTTAAATCCCGATAGTTGGTTTAAATTTTTATGTTAAGAAATTTCTGAACAAAAATTAAAACACTGCATTGAGTGAAGCCAGCCGCGTTACCTAAAAGGCATGGTAATGCTTACTTCAGTGCCATCCTTCGGGAGGGACCTTAAGAGGATATCCGATGTAACACTAAATGTCCGTAGAAATAAAAATTTCAGACTTCCTTTGTCTTTATTTTATTTTCAGTTAGTATCTCTAACCGTTTTCAAGTGTAAACTAAACAGTCTAGTCTCTAGGCTACTACTTATACTACTTGGTGTGCAGTGAGGTGTGACGGTCCGCTCCCTTTTTTAATCCTAGACGCCTGTTTTCCTTAAGGAGTGGTTTCCATATTTTTGGTATGTCCGTGATTGGTTGGCTGAAAACTTCTTTATTCTTTATTATAAACGCAGCCCAAATAAACTTTCGTTTTCGCGAATGCGAGTTCTTATGCAAAACCTTAGCTTCTGACCACTGAATCCTGTGATCATTTGTCCATGCATGATCCGCAAAACCGGATTTTTCAACATCCCCTAATTGGGTACTTTTTAGATGTTCATTTACTCTAACCTGAAGAGGGCGTTTCATTTCACTTACATATGATTTACCACACTCACACGGAATTTGGTAAATACATTCCTTATTATTTGAGGGATTTTCTGGTTTTGTTTTAGTTACAAAACTCCTTACCGTATTTCCCGATGAAAATACTGTTTTTATATTATAGTGTTTGGCTATTCGTCTTATGCTTTCTGAAATCCCTTGAACATATGGAATGTTAATAATCAGCGGCGTAGCGTGCCCGAAAGGGCGGGGGGGGGGGGGCGACAGCTAAAAAGGGCGCCTCTGAAAACTCATGAAAAATCTTGCGACCAAAAAAAAAAAGTCATCATGTGTGAGGGGCCACCTATGGGGCGCCACTACCCTCGGGGCGGGGGGGGCGACGAACCCCCCCGCACCCCCCCCCCCCCGCTACGCCGCTGTTAATAATACCCAACGGATTATTATTTTGAGAAGTTGCTACATTTATGAGGAGCGGAGGGGGTGTGTCAAAAATCCTGAATTTTCGCGTTACGTAATTTAAGGACGTTCCCTAATATTGCGGGGAAGTATCTGACAGTTTTATAATGAAAACTGACAGTTGCTCTTTCAAAATTTAAAATACATCTTTTATTTTCCTTCGGAAATCAGTATTAATTCCGGTTATTATAGTAAACAAAGCCCTTATATTGAAAGATCACAGCTGTCAAAATACTACCTTGCAGTATTACAGCCTGGCTTAATTGCAACAAGTCTCTAATAGCGTCACAATGTTCAGTCAATTAATATTTCGTATTTTTTCTGAATTCGGTTTGCTGTGAATGTGAATGATTTTCGCCAATAAAAACAAGACATAGACATTAAAAAGAATTATTACTTTCGATTTTTTATTACATCGCCCCGTATATTACCTAGTTTATCTATTCTACAACTATTATTTCATAGTTGTTTGCGCAGCCGGCTGCTCCGTACTTGACCCACTAGCAATGGCCTACTTGGTTAATGGCTATGTGCTGCCTAGAAGGTGGAGGAAGCATGGCAGCGAGGCGCGGTGCAAAGAGGGGCATCGCGCGATGTTGCTGCTAGAGAAACTATACATTAAGAAGAAGAATCGACCGTGCGACGCCAGAGGGAGCTGCTGTCTAGTATAGGCTACAAGGTGAATTATTTTCACGGTGGATAGAATATACCGGTGTTCGGATCTCATAAATATAATAATATGTCGAATTTTCACGTCACTGGTGGTCCAGCTGATTTTTAGAAACGAAAGTTAGATATGATATGAACAAATAATATTTTTTGATTTTTTTGAAAACTAAGGCAATTTTCGTACTATTTTTTAGTATATTCTTATAAAATAATATTTTTCAGACATACCAGTTGTTATTTTTTTTAACCCGCTTGATTTCTCTTTACACAAAAACTAAAATTCGAAGAAACGAATATGTTCGTTTCAGCTTCAAAAATTATCCGCTGACATACCTCTTTGTTTACGACCCAATAGTCCTCGGTTCAACTTTGATATTAAACGATCACATTCAGTTTGACTTCTAGTTGAAGTTTTGTGTAATAAAAAATAAAGCGGTCCAAAAAAAAAAACGACAATACATCTAGAAAATTACATTTTATAAGGATGTACTAGAAAACAGTAGAAAAATGGCCTTAGTTTTCAAAAAATTCAAAAAATATTAGTTGTTCCGTTGTTCATAACAGAATTAACTTTTGTTTACAAAAATCAGCTGGACCACCAGTGAGGTGGAAAATTCGACATATATATATATATATATATATATATATATATATATATATATATATATATAAGATTAACGCTATTCCAGCGCCGATCGCAGATTGCCGTTTTTGTCTATTTATTTTTTTCAGAGTTTTTGCCATTTTTCTAATTAAATTTTGGGATAAAATATCTTTAAAACTGTGCAGGGTATCTCTTTCTATTAAAGTAGGTAAAGTCCGTGATTTTCTTTTATTTTTAACAAAAATAACAACAACTACTGACAGGCTCTGCCGTTTTGACACAGTCGTGATAAAATCAAAGTATATTAAGTTTAGTTGGGGTGCCTAGCGGGCTGCCTATGCGTGCTCTTCTAGTGCCGTTTCTATTTCAGCTTTTTCAATGGTCTCTAGAATTAGACCGGATTCGGATCTATATATATATGTCGAATTTTTGACGTCACTGGTGGTCCAGCTGATTTTTGTAAACAAATATGATACGATATGATATGAACAACTAATATTTTTTGAATTTTTTGAAAACTAAGGCAATTTTCCTATTGTTTTTTAGTATATTCTTATTAAATAATATTTTTGAGACCTACCAGTCGTAATTTTTTTAGCCGGCTTCATTTTTATTCACACATAAATTAAAATTCGAAGAAAATAATGTGTTCGCTTCAGCTTCAAAAGTAATCTATTAACCTACATCTTTGTTTACTTCCCAAGTCCTCGGTTTACCTTTGATACTAAACGATCACATTCAGTTTGACTTGTATTTTAAGTTTTGTGTAATAAAAAATAAAGCGGGCTAAAAAAAATAACGACAATACGTCTAAAAAATTATATTTTATAAGTATGTACAAAAAAACAATAGAAAAATTGATTTAGTTTTAAAAAAAATTCAAAAAATATTAGTTGTTCATATCATATCTAACTTTTGTTGACAAAAATCAGCTGGACCACCAGTGACGTCCTAGGGGCCGTGGTATCCATTCTTTTATTTTGGTTGGTTGTGGAATTCAGTCTCTAGTTGTTCAAAAATCTCTGGGACCGATGCATGATGGGGTTTTTAATATTTTTAAGTTTGTCATACACACAGACTCTCTCACCAAGCTTTAACAATTGGATTGACGTTTCCTGCATTTTTTGTTATATGTAATAAAAGCTTTCAAGAATATCAAAAAAATAGGAAAGAAGAAAATGATTGGATCCTAAATACATCTCTGTCTATCACAAGAGAAAAAATGACAGATAAAGAGATATGACTCAAATAGTTTAAAAAACTATATATCGTCCTGTAAGTATATGCCACAAAAGAAGTAGGCAAACATACTTACACACACACAGACATACATTGACGAGCTTTTATGTGATCGAAGCAAGCAACTACTTATACACACAAACATTACATTTAAAAAAACCTGAATTCTCTGGAATTGATTGACAACGTTGCCAGTTATTACCTTGTCAAAAATGTCAATCAATTTTTCTAACCAAATTAAAAGATACACTAATATTTAGGTCTAAAGCTCATCACACATACAAATGGTTTGGAGATGTTTTTGTCCGGTTTGTTTTTATGAAATTTGGTTTATTTTTTGTGCACTCTCTGATTTTTTTGAGAATAACCATGAAATATTGAAATTCTGTCTATCCTGTGTTTCTTGACATACCCTGGATGGTATGGCATTTAAATTTAACATATTGTATTACGTAAGAAAGCTCTATAAACAAAAATAACTTATTTATTCTCTTGTTATCGAATAATTTCCCTCAGGAAAACGCATTTTCCACTACAAGGCACAAAGACGAAAATAGATTTTTATAAAAAGAGATTTATAATTAAATTGGAGACTCTCGCTAAATAGGCCAAGGTTTGCCGTACAGAAGGTCGAGTTAAAACAATATTTTCTTGGATTTATAGGTATGATAATAGGAACATAAAGCAAGTGTAATTCACCCTTATCCGTATTTGTATACGCATCGCTTTGCACATGTGCAGAAACCATGCATACGTGGTTTTTGATCACGGTGCCTAGATTCGAAGACTGGTCTAATTCTAGGGACCGTGGTTTTTTATACCCTATACGTTGTACAGGGTGATCCAGAAAAAATCTGATGTAAATTTCTTTTTTATAGTTTTTTTTTTCGCAAAATTTTCTAATTTTAGTTTTTGAACTATTTCATAAACTTGGTATTTTTCTTATGGAATGACTATTTATAACAATTCAAAATACAAAAAAAAAACAATTACAAAGTTTAAAGTGTGAGAATTTCGTAAATTTCAAACATATGGTCAACGCACAAAAATAAACTTAACAAGTCGAAAATTGTGAAATACCTAAAACGAATTTGTTAAACAAAAATTGGGTTGTCTATTTTAACACTACCTACTTAGTACTCGAAATATTGCCCAGTTTATTTGTATTACTGTTGCGTTTGTAGTTTGTGTAAAATAAATCCTATTCTATAGTCGCATAAGTTGGCCAATGTTGCCGGCCTATGAACAAATCGCGTTGGCATAGTTTTCAACGTTTGTTTATTGTTACAGGGCTATCAAAACGGACGGGCCACGATCCTCCACTTTGTTGACGTCACATCGGAGGCTAATTTTTTTTTATGGTCACGTCACGGCTCAGCTGTCTTTCAAATATTGAAGTTGGAATGACGGTTCATGAATATTTGATTTTTTTTTTAAATAAAGCCGATTTTGAGATTGTATTTACTATATTCTTGCAGAACAATTTTTTTAAATGAATAGTAATCCTTAATTTTTCAGAGCCGCTTCATTAGCCAAGGCCAACACAAAAATAGAGGCCACGACCCTGAAAAAATCAGCTGTTCTCCCGGGGCTGAATTTTACATTGGGTCTTATGGGAGGTCAGACGTTTTTTTATGATATTTTCAAAATGGCACTACAGATTTCCGCAAAATTTCAGTGGAATATTCTCAGACACCATCCCGATATTCCACCAAAGGTTTGTAAGGAAGCAACATGATTAAAAGGTTAAAATCTTCAAGATTTAGCATTCCTTATTTTGAATTCAAATTACCCGCCATGTACCACATGCCAACTGTTATATTTGACATGTATTTGACTTTGTCATATGTGATTGTCACATTCGCTTCTGCTTTAAACTTAATTTTTGTGTGAGCTAATGAAGCGGCTATGAAAAATTAAGGCTTACTATACATTTAAAAAAAATTGTTCTGCCAGAATAAAGTAAAAACAATCTCAAAAACGGCTTTATTTTAAAAAAATCAAATATCAATGAACCGTCATTCCAACTTCAATATTTTAAAGACAATCAGCTGTGTCGTAACGTGACCATCAAAAAAAAAATCAGCCCCGGATGTGACGTCAACAGAGTGGAGGATCGTGGCCCGTCCATTTTGATAGCCCTGCATTAGCTTACACTAAAATTAAATTTAAAGCAGAAGCGAATGTGACAAACACAGATGACAAAGTCAAATACATGTCAAATATAACAGTTGGCATGTGGTACATGGCGGGTAATTTGAATTCAAAATAAGGAATGCTAAATCTTGAAGATTTTAACCTTTTAATCATCTTGCATCCTTACAAAAGTTTGGTGGAATATCGGGAGAATATTTTACTGAAATTTCGCAGAAATCTGTAGTTTCATTTTGAAAATATCATAAAAAAACGTCTCCCATAAGACGAGCGGCTAGTTCACAACTTGCATTCTATTTGCTATTGGTTGACATAGTCAGGCGGGATTTTTAAAATTAAAACTCTCCTGTCCTCGTTTTGGGAGGTTGAAATCGGTGTTAAACCAAACTGAAACAAAGCCTAACCGTGGTCAATTGATGGGAAACGTATCCTAACCGGGGCGTGTCTGGACAGGTTAGGATACGTTGTCGAATAATTTATCAGGGTTAGGTTAACACCGATTTCGACAGGAAAAACAGTATAGGGAAGCTAATTTAAAAGAATATGTTTTTAAAAAACAAAAAAAAAACTCATCGGTATATGCATAGATTTAGTTAAATTCAATAGGTATGTACTGCACAAACCACTACACTTTTTAATCCCTTACAACTAGTATATATTCGTATTTTACGCCGAAAGCTGTAAACATAATGTTTGTTAAATGCTTGACTGGTGGCACCATCTCTTAATATAATATAATAATAATCTTAAACGGCAACGTTTTTAGCCGCTCCTTCAACATCAAAAAGTCAGCTGACTATTTCGACCAATAGCAAACGGAATGCAAGTTGTGAACTAGCCGCTCATCCCATAAGACCCAATGTAAAAGTCAGCCCCCCGTGAACAGCTGATTTTTTCAGGGTCGTGGCCTGTATTTTTTTGTTGGCCTTGGTTTTTATGACTAGGAGGTGCTGCCATCTACAAATAAAATGTCCCGTTTTTCACTTTTCTTTTATTTGAGGCATGCGCTGTTACCTGGTTTGAATGGTCACACAATGCATTTGACATTACCATGTCATACATTAAAGGTAAAATAGAATCAGAATAAAAAGACACTCGTAGACACCCGTTAGGTAACCCAACCAAACTTACTATACTTTGATTTTATTACGGCCTTTTCAAAATGGCGGAGACTGTTAATAATTATTGCTATTTTTGATGCGTTTTTATTGAAAAAGAAAGAAAATCTCGGACTTTTTCTGCTCTAGTGGAAAAAGTGATATTTTGAGATTATATAGTTTGCGACAGTTAGATTTTATCCCAAACTTAATTAAAAAACTGACAAAAACATTTCAATAAATAATTTAACAAAAACTGCGGTTTACAATGACTTGACATATCTATCAAAGACAGTTGTGTATCTTAATTAAGATCAGTTTTATTTTATTTATAGACTCTTGTAGCAGCAAAAGGCTAAGAGATTTTGAATCCAAAATCAGAGAAGAGCCTACCAACCCAATATTACTTAAGACAAAGAAAACGAAAAATTAAACCATTTTGTAGTTATTCTTTCAAAAAGTAGGTCAGAATGATTACCTTTATTGTTAGATCTTAATTATTGATTACAAGATGATTCACAATACAAACGAAAAGCTTCAATTAAATTAAAAGGAAGGAAATATAAATCCGAAATCTTGTGAAACCGAAGTGAAGGCTATATTAAATTAAACATAACCCTACATCCAGGATACATCGTTACATTACACGGTGGTGAACATATTAGGGATATTTTGGGTCAGCTAAAATAACAGAAAATTTGACAGCTGTTACCGTTATTGTTACGAAGAATAACGGTAATATTCAGGGCAAAAAAAAGTTTTGGAACACTAGAGATAAGCATAACACAAACATTAATTTAGTAGTTTCACACTCCTTCAACTTTGTGTTTATTTATATTTGTTTGTTTATTTTTATTAGATTTATGGCTTGTTACAAACCAAACTACCGAATTTTAGTAAAAAATTCGACTGCATTAAAAAAAAACAATACAAAACTAACCTTAAAAAATAACGGTAACATTAAAGGACGGCCACCGTAAATAACGTACGCCGTTACCGTAAATAACAAAAAAAAAGCGTTAAGCTGCTAATGCGCAGTCTCATTAACAACAATAACAGTAACAAAGTGTAAAATACGCGACCCAAAATGTTCCTTTTAATACTAAAGTTGAGACGCACTTTGGAACGCTTTGTTATTGGCGTGACTGAGAAATGCTGTAATGTTATTGGTTAGCTTTTTGTTTTGACAGCTCACGACGCACGGAGGTCAGCTTGTCTAATTTAGACGATCGAAACCTCAATATCGAACTATTTTATTTATTATTTTCATAACTACTAAATCTTAAAAAAGTGCCCAATTACCTTATTAGTAGACCCCAATGCAGAAAATCGATCAACTAACTCGTTGTCACTTGTTACGACGACAAGTCATAGGCCGTTTGATAGCCTGCATAATGATCCGCACATATTCCGCGCGGAAAGGCGATTTTCAAAAGTACTCCAAGTTGGTAAATCAGAGATTATATGGTGATTTCTTCACGTATATTTAAAATATGGGTTAGTATCTTTAATTTTTACTATTAAACCATTTGCAAAGTTTTAATTTGCTTGTTAAAAAAATTGGATTGATTTATTATAATTTTTCAAATATGTATTATATATATTGGACTGAGAAAGTCTGGATCGGTACGTATCGATTGCGTTTGTGACTTTATTATTTCAATCATGTATCAAGGGTTGTATAGGTGCTACATTCAGCTGCCGCTTCTTGCCGCTGTATTAGCTATGATTTATTGTTTCAGGGTTGGCGCATGGGATTGGCCGACGTAATTTATTTAAAATCTGTCACAAAACACCGGTTTCACAGGATAAAAATCAATCCGTTTTAAACTATGTATGTGAAAATAGTGAATATAAAGACTACGATAAAGAATATCAGTGCACGGTAAAAAATTAATTTATAGTATAGCAAGATTAATAAATTTAGTTAAATTTTTATAAAAAAGCTATGTTAAATAAAAAAGCTATAAGCTAGTTACGTACACACTCTCAAAGTATCAATTTTTCAAGTTTTTTGCCTAACAGGAAAAACTCGATATGTAACATTTTTTTGGAGGCAACTGTACCATCTCCAGAATGCACAGTACCTATATTAAAATCACATTTTTTAAACGCTAGTTGACATTTCCTAACTCTCAGCATCAATTTGTCAAAACTAAAACCATAAAATAATTTACGCAATACGCATCCGTTTTGATAGCCCGTCGTTAAGTTACTACCGTTTTCTATCAACAATCAAAAACCGCTCCTGATTAATCCGAGGTCTCTCTGATCTCTGATAAACCGAACCGAACCGACACAGCAGAGCCTTTATCAAAGGCCTGGATACCAATGTCACAAAAGACCTGCTCAGTTACAGTAGGATGCAAGTGAGAACCATAATAGGAATCATGACCGGCCTCCCAACTAACATTTATAGTAGCAGCTACATGTTCTAAAGGCTTTGCTACTTTCTTATAGTAGAAATGTGGTGATCCCAACCAAAATTTGTTACTTTTTAGTTCTAACTACTATTTAGTATCAGGAAATAGTAGATGTTTCGTAAAAACGACCCTCTAAACTACTTCATAGGATTGTTTCTTGATAGTCGATTCTGATAGTCTTCTCTACCACAATAGGACGTTGCTAAAGTTTTACTTTCTTTTTAGTCGTTATTTCGTAGTCGCCCTGACTTTTATATCCTACTTAATTACCACTAGAAAGTTAAGCTTCATTGGAGTCCCAAACAAGTGTATCCGACAACTACATTATAACTTTAATTTTTACCACAAAAGTTTGTGTCATCATAGTAACATCTGATGTAACAATGTAGACAAAATAACTTTTTGGATCAACTTTAAAGCCGCAACTACTTTCAAGTAACCTTTTCGACTATCAGGGAATATAGTTTGGGACGCCATGTTTTTATGTAAGAAAGAAAATTTAATATTTTTATTGTCGTTTTATGAGCTCATATTAAAGAGCCATACTATTTTATAAACAAATTAGTTGAAGCTTACCAAAAATGCTCTTCTTAAGCACCATTTGTTGGAGTTAACTGTCGATTATGAAAACATAACCTCCAAAATCACAACACAAAAATTCCATCAGCTACCAGAAAACGGCTCAATTTTACGGGCGCACCGGTTTTTTGCAATATATATAATGCATGTTATACAAAAAACTTTGCGTTGCACTCGAATTTTGATCCTCTGCTCGTAAATTCTCACACTTTTGGATAACATAGTTCATATTATAACCATAACCAAACAAAAAAACTAAGCGAGTCTGTTTACTGTTGTGTCCACCATATTGTGTAACAATTCTACCAAAAAGAAACGATTATATTATTTGCAACTACATCGCAACTTTTATGCCATTACGGAAAAAAAACAGCCTCTACGACGTAGTAGATACCTGGCTACGACGTAGTAGTGTAGTTGTTACTACAGTGACTTTAAACACTTGGCCAAGTAGTTATAACCAGAAATTGGTTCCCCACTTAGGGAATTATAACGTCGCTGTATGGTATACTGAGCGCTACGTCTCAGTATACCATACAGAGTACGTTGCGGTTACTTTTAAGAAATTCTTTCTAGTTGGGGTTTCGTCGTTACAACTTTAATTGTTTGTTGGGCTGTCGGGCTGTCGAAGTTCACCTGAACCGGAAGGGACTTTATCAGGGAGACCTAAGCTGCAGACTATGCAATCAGGAACCGGAAACAGTAGAACATGTAATATGCCATTGCGAGGCACAGTATCGCAAAAGGCACCTAATATTTGGGGAAGTTGAACTAGACCCAATAGCGTCTGGGGACTACTCCATTAAAGACTTGCACAAACAAGTTCAGGAAAAGAAGTTAATGGAGTGGTTATCCTAGGAATCAAGAGGTTGCTCAATAAGCCAGTAATGGTTGCAGTGCAATTGATCTGGCTGGCTCCTAGGCAAGCCGGAGTCGCAGTTGAAGGTTAGTTAGTTAGTCGGTAAAAATCACGACACTACCCGGCCTTTTCTAGCAGAGGAGAAATAAATGACTCTGGTAGGAAAGAGGGCCGAGTGTCTTTATGCAAGAGTTCCCCTTGATACCCTTGAAAAGAAACAAAAAGTGGTCGAAAACGATATAAGTGATTGTAGAGCACGGTGCCTAGAATAGTGTTCGGATCATATAATATACGAGGTCTGCGGGGTTTTATTATAAAAAATATTCTACATTCGAATGCTCCCCTTCAATATACTCCCCTCGCCACACACCTTTCCATACGTTTTTTCCATTGGTCGAAGCAGTGCTGGAAGTCTTCTTTGGTGAGGGCCTTTATGAGCTCTGCCGTTTTTGGCTTTACCGCTTCCATCGACACAAATCGGGTCCCTTTCAAAGCAGATTTTATCTTCGGAAACAAAAATAAGTCGCACGGTGCCAAATCTGGTGAGTACGGCGGGTGTTCGGGCACTGGAGTGCACTTACTGGCCAAATACTGCTTCACAGATAGTGCGTTATGGGCAGGTGCGTTGTCCTGGTGCAAAATCCACGAGTTGTTCTTCCACAACTCGGGCCGTTTTTGACGAACTCGTTCTCGCAGTGTTGCCAAAACTGACAAATAGTAAGTCTGGTTGACAGTCTGACCCTCTAAAACCCATTCAGTCATCACGACACTGTGGTTAATTTTGGTGACTGTTTCCGGAGTTGAAACAGTCACAAGGCGACCTGGGCGCTGGTCATCTTCAGTGGTCTTTCGGTCCTCACTAAAACGCTTACACCACTCAAAAACACGTGCACGAGATAGAGAATTGTCCCCATAGGCCTCTTGCAGCAATTCATAAATTTGAGATTGATACGTTGCTCCTGTTTTTCGTCACACATAGTTTTGCACAAATACTATAATAGTGACGGAAATGTGTTTTGGGACGTGCATAGACAAGATATCTAGATACCCAACCCACTATTCGTTTTTTACCCCACCCGTCTAGGGCGCCATCTAGGCGCGCAGTCTCGTTGTTTAATAGCCGTATATGTCGAGTTTTCACGTCACTGGTGTTATGTTGTTAGATATGATATGGACAACTAATATTATATACCTTCATTTTTCTTAACACAAAATTTAAAATTTGAAGACAATAATTGTGTTTTCAAAAAATTCAAAAAACATTAGTTATCATATCCAACTTTTGTTTCCAAAAATCAGCTGGACTACCAGTGACGTGAAAAATTCGACATATATACAGATATATAAGATCCGAACACCGGTCTATTCTAGCCACCGTGATTGTAGAGGAGGGTGTAGAGCAGTACAGATCAAAAACGCTCCAACCAAACTAGGACAGATTGCACCATTCCAAACCAAAAGTACAAGCATAGGTTAAAAGCAGCGCCGTAGTCAGTGTTTAAAAACCGACCTTTTGTGTAGAAAGAATGGGCTCGCCGCCATCATTATATTATTTTAATGTGCGGCGCGGCACACAATTTGGTAAAGCTCAAATTGCTCAATTACCGCGTTCGACTCGAGTTAGTATTTAGGTCGCGGGCATGGCTGTGTTGCGCATGCCTTGTTATTATTATTACTACTTGTTGTACATTGTGTGTGTTTACCCATTGGGTTTTAATTGTAATCTTGTGTACTATAATATTATGATGATGTTCAATGCTACTCACTTGATTTATTATACTGCATTCAGGGGGGGGTCAGTGGCGTATATAAGGGGGGGCTGCCCCCCCCCCCGAAGCTAAGATTTTTTTAGATTGTTTCCACATATTTCATGAATACAAACATAAAAGCATAAAATACGGCCTCATGAGATCTCGCGCCCCCCCCGAAACTTTTTTCTATATACAGCGTGTCCCATTTTCGATGGGATTAAATGGGAAACTCGGTTATTATTAAAGATATTGATTTTCTGATTGCACCTTACCGTGCTCTTTTTTTGAGCCCTTAAAAATGGCGTAATCAGAATTTGGCTATACCCCGTAGTTTCGCTAATACAGGGAGTTTTTGAAAAAATTGTATTTTTAATAATCCCTTGTATCTCGCTTATTTTGCGAGATACTTTTATTCTGTAAAAACATTTTTATGGCAACTTTTTTAGAAGAAAATAATGACGTTGTCAATTTTTTAAAATATTGTTTAGTTTTTGAGATATGGTATTTATCATAAAAAAATTAAATACGGACCTGGATTTTTTTTATTACTATTTTGATTGGTTTCATGCTAGTCTTATCATAAAATAATCAAAATTTAAAAAAAAAATTGTTTTAAGGTAAAAAAAAAATATTTAATATTTTAAAAAAAAATTAGTCCGAACCTGGATATTTCCAACATAAATATAAACTAAAAATTGCTGGTTAAACAATTTTTAGTTTAACTGTTTTGATACTTAGCATATTAAAATGGTTTTACGTTAATTTACAGATTTATTTAAAACAAAGTCTACGAAAAATACAAAAAAAAACAAATTATATAAAATAACTAATTTTTCTGATTACCATTATATGTAAGACATTGTTGACATTTTTGAGTAATTTTTCTTAACGCATTTCGCATAAAAATATTTCTGCCATTTAAATATTGGGATTTTGTTGCTTGAATGAAGCAGTAAAACATATCACATTTTTCAAAATCTGGATATGGTCGATTTCTAGCCAGTTTAAAATAAATGTAAGCCATTAACAAAAATGACAAGTAAAATGACAATGTCAATTCCACGCTTTTGTTTTGAAAATTCCACGACCTGCTGTTCGGTTATCAAATAATTAGTATGATATTATTTTTGTAACCTTTTAATGTTTTTTACTTTATTTAGAAATCTTTTAATTATCATTTCAAAACAGATAAACTAAAAATCATTCAACTAGTGTGTCTTGCAATTTTTAATTTATAATTACGTTGGAAATTTCCAGGTTCGGACTATAATTTTTTTTTCAAATATTAAATAGTTGTTTTAACCTTAAATCAAAAAAATATTAAAGTTTTATCATTTTAAGGTCATAATAGCATGGAACTAATTAAAGTAGTAATAAAAAAAATCCAGGTCCGTATTTAATTTTTTTATGATAAATACCATATCTCAAAAATTAAACAATATTTTTAAAAATTGACAACGTCATTATTTTGCTCTAAAGAAGATGCCATAGAAAGGTTTTTACAGAATAAAAATATCTTGCAAAATGGGCGAGATACAAGGAATTAATTAAAATGCAATTTTTTCAAAAACTCCCTGTATTAGCGAAACCACGGGGTATAGCAAAAATATGATTACACCATTTATAAGGGCTCCAAAAAAGAGCACGGTAAGGTGCAATCAGAAAATCGATATCTTTAATAATAACCGAGTTTCCCATTTAAACCCATCGAAAATGGGACACGCTGTACACCACTGGGGGGGGGGGGGGGGTTAATTAAATTCATTACTATACCAGATATATTTAAGACGTACGTGGTCCATGTCTATCACGGTGGATAGAATATACCGGTGTTCGGATCTTATAAATATATGTCGAATTTTCACGTCACTGGTGGTCCAGCTGATTTTTATAAACGAAAGTTAGATGTGAAATGAACAACTAAAATTTTTTGATTTTTTTGAAAACTAAGGCAATTTTCGTACTATTTTTTAGTATATTCTTATAAAATAATATTTTTCAGACATACCAGTCGTTATTTTTTTTAGCCGCTTCATTTCTCTTTACACAAAAACTAAAAATCGACGAAATGAATGTGTTCGTTTCAGCTTCAAAAATTATCCGGTGACATACCTTTTTGTTTACTACCCAATAGTCCTCGGTCCACCTTTGATATTAAACGATCACATTCAGTTTGACTTGTAGTTTAAGTTTTGTGTAATAAAAAATAAAGCGGGCGAAAAAAAAAATAACGACAATACATCTAGAAAATTACATTTTATATGGATGTACGAGAAAACAGTAGAAAAATGGCCTTAGTTTTCAAAAAATTCAAAAAATATTAGTTGTTCCGTTGTTCATAACAGATCTAAATTTTGTTTACAAAAATCAGCAGGACCTCCAGTGACGTGGAAAATTCGACATATATATAAGATTCGAACACCGGTCTATTCTATCCACCGTGCATGTCTATGACTAGCATATACAGGGTGTCCCAAATTATTATTATTATTATTGCATGGGGATTTCGGAAACGTTAAGAGATACGAGATTGTTTAGATGAGAAAAAAAGTTACGCTATTCTAAGCCCAATCAGGTGCTGTATCAATATTAAAGATATCTACAGTGGTTACTAAAATATCGAGCAAAAACTAAAAATTGTGTTTTTTGAAAAATTGAAATATCGCCGCCATCTTGCAAAGAATTTTAATGAAATTTGGTAGTCTTGTATAAGCAACTACGGCCAATCGAATGACGTTAACAAATTTTTTCTAGGCCTTCTAGTTTTTTTTAAACCATAACCAACTTTGTTATTTCTTATGACGGGCATATTGAATTTCAACCATGTATAATAAGCCTATCTCTCAATGACGGAAAATAGTGAATTTATTAAAAAAACTATTTGTTACGTGTCTGTGAAACAAAGGCCGTAGTTGCGTTTGTTGTCATACCTACGTAACTATATGTCAAAACTTTGTCATTTATTTGATTTATATGCAAATCTTTAAGGCGCTTATTTTTAAATTTTTCTGGTTCTAAGAAATAATACAATTTCTTAAAATCTATCTTTTATTTCTGAAACAAAAGTTTGCATTTATTATTTAATTTAAAATAAAACTAAAAACCGATAACAAAGCATTGAACGTAGTAGTAGTTATGTAGGTATGACAACAAACACTACTACGGCATTTGTTTCACAGCCAACTAAGTAAAAAACTATTTTTTTAATAAGTTCACATTTTCCGTCATCCAAAGATAGGCTTATTATACACGGTTGAAAAGCTCCTTTTATGCTCTATTTATTGAAGTATAAATCCAATATGGCGGTCATAAAAAATAACAAAGTTGGCTATGGTTTCAAAAAAAACTAGAATGCCTAGAAAAAAATTGTTAGCGTCATTCAATTGGCCGTAGTTGCTTATACAAAACTACCAAATTTCATTAAATTTGTTTGCAAGATGGCGGCGATATTTCAATTTTTCAAGAAACACAATTTTTAGTTTTTGTTCGATATTTTAAAAACCCCTGTAGATATTTTTAATTTTGATACGGCATCTGATTGGGCTTAGAATAGCGTAACTTTTTTCTCATTTAAACAAACTGGTATCTCTTACCGTTTCCGAAAAACCCATGTAGTTGCTTTTATTTGGGACACCCCGTATATGTTAGTCATAGACATGGACCACGTACGTCTTATATCTGTACTGCTAAAGCGTACCAGGGCTATCAAAATGGACGGGCCACGATCCTCCACTTTGTTGACGTCACATCCGGGGCTGATTTTTTTTTGATGGTCACGTTACGACACAGCTGATTGTCTTTAAAATATTGAAGTTGGAATGACGGTTCATGGATATTTGATTTTTTTTTAAATAAAGCCGTTTTTGAGATTGTTTTTACTTTATTCTGACAGAACAATTTTTTTTAAATGTATAGTAAGCCCTAATTTTACATAGCCGCTTCATTAGCTCACACAAAAATTAAGTTTAAAGGAGAAGCGAATGTGACAATCACATATGACAAAGTCAAATACATGTCAAATATAACAGTTGGCATGTGCTACATGGCGGGTAATTTGAATTAAAAATAAGAAATGCTAAATCTTGAAGATTTTAACCTTTTAATCATGTTGCTTCCTTACAAACCTTTAGTGGAATATCGGGATGGTGTCTGAGAATATTTCAGTGAAATTTCGCGGAAATCTGTAGTGCCATTTTGAAAATATCATAAAAAAACGTCTGACCTCCCATAAGACCCAATGTAAAATTCAGCCCCGGGAGAACAGCTGATTTTTTCAGGGTCGTGGCCTCTATTTTTGTGTTGGCCTTGAGCGTACTAAAACCAATAATGGAAAATGACTGAAACAAGCGTTTCGTCATATTGGATTGAATTGAACCCACGGAACTGTAACATAAACTGGAATGCTAATGACGTGGAAAGAAAATGACCGCTACATGTACTTGACAGTTGGTGGAGGGTAAATGGGTTGGTATTGCCAAAATATCCCCAAATCGGCACCAACCTTTAGAAATTGCCCAAAGGGAAACATGGGACTGTTTAAAAATTATGTAAGAAAGATAGTCAGATTGAGGCGGTAAATCATTCATACAAAAATGTGCCCCTAACTGAATAACAAAATGGCAAACCTGGGAGGTGTTATCGTGTTGGCTGTTTCTTAGCACTTTTGAAGACAACTTTAGTAACTAATATCCACTGTTCATATTTTATCGAATTATATTTTATCGAATATCAAAATCTCCAACTCTTTATAATGAAAATTAAAATTTAAAGTTATTAAAATGTCGAATATCTAAAATATGGAAAATTAAAGTATTTGAAATCAAAATAGCAAAATTACAAAATATTGAAAATCGAAATATTGAAACTACCACAACTACCCAACCAACCTAAATAAATAACATAAATAAACCAACCTCACCAGCCAATTTAATCAAATCAACCAAACGAATTTTGAATATATTTAATCAGCTTTTAATTTTGCGATATTTTATTAGATATTTTAGTTTCGAGATTTTGATTATATGAGATTTTTATTATTCAAGATTTTAATTTTCGATAAAATGTATTTTAATATTTTAAATGTTACCCAGTTTTAAGAAATGTGTACACTGAAGAGTATACTGCCGTCCTTAGTAAGACCCACCTATCTACGTTTGCACTTATTTCGAGAAAAGCGAGTTTAAAGTTTAAATGCTTGCTAAGGGTACATAGTAATATATTTTTTTTGTTTTTCAAAATAAAATACTTCCGAACAAAAATTTGGGTATTTTTCTTAAACAACAGATGAAAATAACCTTTTTAAAGCCATTTTCGGTCATAACTCATTTTTGATTTTTTTTTGCAAATAGGTGGGTCTTACTAAGGACGGCAGTCTAAGCCTTAGATTTTTTTACATATTTTCCACATATTTCAGGAAAAAACACAAAAAATAGCTTAAAATTCGACATCATGAGGCTTCGCCCCCCCCCCCCAAGAGGCCTCGGGCCCCCAAGACATATTCCTGGGTGCGCCACTGTCAAATGATATACTACTTTTTTTCCAGAAACTGTGTTACGAATTGGAATAATCTGGTTGCGAAACAGCTATTTGAAGTGGGAAATTAATGGTACAAGAATTTTTTTTACAGATTTTGTTAGTCAGGATGCTCTATATTATTAATCCGAGTGATGTCACTCTGGCACCCTTAAACATTTTTAAAAATCCAAGATAGCGGCCATTTTAAAGTGAAAAAATTAAATAAAAAAATATCTAAATCAAGCATAGATGTGTGTGGTACAATAGAGAATTATTAAAATAAATCAGGCTATAATAGTGCCAGGCACAATTTTGACACCTTCACATTCTAATATCAGCTGTGATCTTTCAAACCGGAATAAATAGTGCCTTCTTTTATTAATTGAAAATAAACGACGAAAGTTTTAAATTCGACTTTGATATGCCAATTTTGAAGGATCAACTGTCAGTTTTCAATGTGAATGTGTCAAAATAGTGCCTGGCACAATTATAGCCTGGCTGTATTTCAATAATTCTCTATTATTTCAGTCGGCCTTTGGTCGCCAGAATTGAAATTCGACACTATTTTTTCTGGGGGGTACCCCAACGGAGGGAGAATCATTTTATGAAAAAAATCGACCTGTTAACATAGGCAAGCGATACACCGATTCTAGGGTATTTGGGTCCGCTGAATTCAGTTAAAAGGAGTAATTTAAAGAAACAGGTGATAGCCGGGAATTTATGGTATTACGGTAGAACTGTTTATGTGGAGACTTAGCGAACAAACTTTAATTAAGTTATTTTTGATTTTGAAAGCTTTGCTTAACCCTATTTCAAAGCTTACCAGTGACTTCTGGCCATCAGCCACCATTTTGAAATATTCAACATGGCGACCGTGGGCAAAAATTTAGAAAAGGAGCACATGCATATGATACCTTACTTATAGGGTTCTTGGGTACGCTGAATTCAAATATTATGTTAAAAAAAGATTCAGGGGTAATCTGGTTTACTGTATAAACAATAAAACTGTTTATATGGAGATTTAACCAATAAACTTTAACAAATATTTTTAGAAAGTTTGACAGCTCTGCTCAACCCTATTATAAAACTAACCAATGACTTGGGCATCAGCCATCAGTTTAAAATATTTAAATATTCGAGATGGTGCCGTGAAAAAAATACAAAAGAAAAGCATATGCATGCGATACATCAATTATAGGGTTTTTGGATTCGCTGAATGCAAACCTTTTGTTAAAAGTAGATTTTATATATTCCGGACGAGTGGGGGTATTTTTGGGTTAAACCGTATGCGAAGTCTTAACGAAAATACTTTAATCATGATTTTTCTTACAGATTTTGAGAGCTCTGCTCAACCCCATTAGAAAAGTAGCTAATAACTTTTGGGATTATGGCGACCGTGGGAAAAAATTCAAGAAGAAGCATATGCAGATTACTCCAAAATCTTTTTTTAACAACATATTTGGATTTAGCGAACCCAAAAACTGGCATGTGTATGCTTTCCTTTTGTTTTTTTTTCTCAGACATCATCTTGAATATTTCAAAATGGTGGCTAATGACCAAAAGTCTTTGGTTAGTTTTATAATACAGTTGAGCAGAGCGGTCAAAATCTGTAAAAAACCTTTGATAAAATTTGCTCGTTGGCTCCATACAAACAGTTTTACTGTTTACCCCATAAATACCCCGCACGCCTTCAGATTACTCCAAAATCTTTTTTTAACATCAAATTTGGATTCAGCGAACCCAAGAACCCTATAACTGATGTATCGCATGTGTATGCTTTCCTTTTGTTTTTTGTTCACGGTCGCCATTTTGAATATTTCAAAATGGTGGCTGATGCACAAAAGTCCTTAGTAAATTTTATAATAGAGTTAAGCAAAGCTGTCAAAATCTGCAAAAAAACTTGATTAAGGTTTGTTAGTTAAGTCTCATAAACATAGACAGTTCTATCCTAATATAATAATCCCCCCCCATCCGCTTTAAATTACCCGAAATTTTTTTTAACTGCAGATTTGGATTCAGCGGACCCTTATATTAAACCTGATAACTATCACTATATACAGTCGAACCTCTCTAACTCGAACCTCTATAACTCGAACCCCTCTATAACTCGAATCTTTTAAGCGGTCCCTGCACTTTTTACATGTATTTTAACCTATGTAAATCGAGTTTCTATAACTCGAACTCTCCATAACTCGAACAGTTTTGGTTGTCCCTTCAGGTTCGAGTTCTAGAGGTTCGACTGTATGTATATGTATATCCCAGTAGCAGTCCAAGAGTGAAGGCTAGGGGGCCAGGCCCCCCTTTTTCCAAAGAATTTTCCAAGAATTATTCTGGTGTATTACACACCGGAAAAAAATTTGATTTTTTCTAACCACATGATTTAAACATCTAAACTGTCCTAATTTTTGAAAGTCTGGGACCAGTCCTGTATATCCCCTGATAAAAATTCTGACTGACAGAAAGATATTTAATAAAATTTAATTAAAAAAACACAAAACTTGTGTAAACTAATGCCTGATGTACCTTGCAACTTATTACTGATTTACCCAGCAACATAAAGCACAATGGATACATTTGGTGCTTAGTGCATCTTTCCATACTAAGCAGGAAGCAAAAAGACAGTCATTATGCAAGAATAAGGTTTGTCCATTGTGCAATATGTTGGGTACAATGATAGCCCTTAATGTACTAAGCACAACAGGGATTCTGCATTAACCCAGCTTCAAAAAGGAAAACAACGGCAAATCGATGCGACTGTAGGAAGCAGACCACAACAAAACAGTTAATCATGTATAAAAGGCAATATTTGCTATTTGCTTTGAAAAAAATAACGCACTATTTAACAAATTAAACGAACTCGACCCGGTAGAACTTCGCAAAAATAATCTGGGAATTTTTGTGTTTGTTATCATTTCTGTCAATCTGTGTGCGGCAAGTAAAAAACCAAGTGAAAAATTTGACTTATTTACATGCTGATTTTAAACCAATCTCAAAAGTTTAGAACTTGAATTTTTTACATAAAATATCAAATATTACAAAATGTTATACTACATGGCAAACATGAAAGTAATAAGTAATATGGAAAACATATAATTTGTGGGTTATACAGGCAATACTTAAAATTTTAAAAAAAGTTAAGTTGATTTGATTGACGTGACTACGTTCTTTTAACATCCAAACTGTCACCTACATCTAGCGGTCATAATTGTAAGATTTTCTGGGGCCAATTAGCATTCCAGTTTATGTTACAGTTCCGTGATTGAACCCAAACGTATGGCCTGGATTAAAAAAGGACACGCTTTTAATAAAATTTGAAAGGGACTGCTTTCAAATGACGTTTGACAATTTGTAAATGCCTTCATTTAGGATAATTTTTTGTCATTCAGAACTTTTGGGAGACAAAGCCATTATCTTATGTTACTTGGTATTTTTTAAACAAATTAAAACATATAGTTTATTCCATAATTTTTGAGATAACTTTTTGATAGTAATCAGCTGTTACCATAATCAAGGCCACCACAAAAATAAAGGCCACGACCCTGAAAAAATCAGCTGTTCTCCCGGGGCTGAATTTTTCATTGGGTCTTATGGGAGGTCCGACGTTTTTTTATGATATTTTCAAAATGGCACTACAGATTTCCGCAAAATTTCAGTGAAATATTCTCAGACACCATCCCGATATTCCACCAAAGGTTTGTAAGGAAGCAACATGATTAAAAGGTTAAAATCTTCAAGATTTAGCATTCCTTACTTTGAATTTAAATTACCCGCCAAGTACCACATGCCAACTGTTATATTTGACATGTATTTAACTTTGTCATCTGTGATTGTCACATTCGCTTCTGCTTTAAACCTAATTTTTGTGTGAGCTAATGAAGCGGCTATGAAAAATTAGGGATTACTATACGTTTAAAAAAAAATTGTTCTGCCAGAATAAAGTAAAAACAATCTCAAAAACGGCTTTATTTAAAAAAAAATCAAATAATCATGAACCGTCATTCTAACTTCAATATTTTAAAGACAATCAGCTGTGTCGTAACGCGACCATCAAAAAAAAATCAGCCCCGGATGTGACGTCAACAAAGTGGAGGATCGTGGCCCGTCCATTTCGATAGCCCTGCCATAACAAATAGCATAGGCCAGCAAAAAAAAATCATAAAAAGTTATCCCAAAAATAATGATATGGACTTTATTTATCCTGGTAACTGATAATGGGTTATTTTAGCTTAGAAAAGAGATGTAGTATGTAGGACGACCTCGAATATAAGACACGAAAACTAATAGAAGAGTACAATAAGTGGGGACTAGAGGTTAATCTCAATAAGACAGAGTATATGTGTATCGGTGGAATGAAACAGGATCTAATCTTAAATACCGGGCAGCGAATTCACTCCTGTGATGAGTATAAATACTTAGGTCTAAAAATTACAGCTGACGGAACACTAGACAAAGCTATAAAAGATCGAAACGTACAAGGAAGAAAAGCAATAACTTTATTAAATGGAATAATTTGGGACCAAAGTATATCAAAACATAACAAAAAGCTTATATATAACACCATTGTAAAAAGTATTATTACATGCGGCTCAGAAGCTTGGCCAATCAAGGATAGAACAGAAAAAAAGCTTTCCGCTACGGAGATGGACTATTGGAGAAGAGCAGCAGGGAAATCAAAAAGAGACAAAGTTACAAATCAAAAAATAAGAGAAATTATGACAGTGGCTGAACGTACTTTAGTGGATGATATAAGAACAAAACAACTGGTGTGGTACGGACATGTAGAAAGAATGAATGATGAAAGACTACCTAAACAAATACTACACTGGAAACCAACTGGCCGAAGAAAACGAGGACAGCCAAGGAGAAGCTGGATAGAAGGAATAAGAATACGAGGCCTAGATGATGAATTATGGGCAATGTATAAAAGAGATGTAGTAGCCTGAATTTATCCAAGCCTAAAATTCACGTTTATTAATTCAAAATGTCATCAACTTACCTTGAGATCCTTGAAAAATATCGAATTCCGCGCCCAGTCGACTTGAGAGAACAGATTCTGATCCAACACTTTGCACATAAGTTCGAACAAATCAACCTCGCACTGATTATACGTTTGGCTCTGCAAGAGTCCATAGAGCGAGTTCTGCCACTCCCGATCGTCGATGGCTTGCACGAACTCCCGTATCAAAGGCGACATTTTACTCTGAGGTACGTTACTACTACTGGTGCTTTGTACGACGGACTCGTATTGGAACACTTTCGGACTGAGACTGTGAGGCGAGGTGGTCGTCGAGTTGGCCTGACCCCAGTTTCCTTTCTGTTCCAGAGATGGCACTCCTCCGCCTCCTCCCCCTCCACCGCCGCTTCCCGGCACGCCGACGATTTGTAATGTGGGTTGCTGATTCGAACTGTGTTGAAGCATGTGTGAACTGACTTGGCCTAGGGCGACTGCGATTGGTGACGGGGACGAGTCTGGTGAGGACGTGAGAGATGAGACCTGTGGATTAAAAAACGAATTTTAGTTACAACAGCTTAAAATTTGGGGTGCGTTCAGATCAAAAACTTTTGCTTTGCACGTTTTCCGATAGAGTGAGAGCATAACCGACCGACGTTCGATCTGAACGCCCATCTTAAAGCCTATCATACACAAACTGGCGTAGGCCGCATAACGCGTAGCATGCAACGATTATAAACACACAGGATTGCCTATTTGCTCGAATCTTTTAGCGGTAGGCGGCGCCTTGCTTACGTCACTAGTGGACCTCTGCTTAGCGCGCTTCATATAATACACATTGCAATCGTGAGTTTTTCCCGCTTTTTTCTTGCTTATTTGCAAACAAATTTTTTATTCGTGTTAGTAAATATAATTAATAATTTTATTTATTCAAAACAAATGATTTGATAAATCAAGAGTTTGCTCTGAGAGCTGAATTTTCCTACCAGACGATATGTTGGAGTTTGTTTTTTAAATAGTTGAAAGTTTTAGAATAGAAGTAGGATTTTTTTTATGTTGAGTTTTTTTTATATTTTCCTATGGTTTTATCATAGTTCTGATTAGCCTTCTAAAGCTCAGCTCTCTAGTGTTCCTGGAAGTAGGCAATGTTAATTTTACATTACTTTACATTTATAGGGAAGGAAAGTAAATTAAAATCTTAGCGTTTTCTTCAAAAGCTCAGCTTTCTAGCGTTTCTGGAAGTGGACAATGCTAATTTACATAACTTTACATTTATAGGGGAGGGAAGTTAATTAAACATTAGGGTTTTTAATTTTCTTTTATAGTTTTATCATAGTTCCTATCGGCCTTCCAAATCTCAGCTCTCGAGCGTTTCTGGAAGTGGACAATGTTACTTTTACACAATTTTACATTTATAGGGGAGAGAAGTAAATTAGAATTTTGGGGTGTTTTAATTTTTTTCTGTAGTTCTATCATAGTTACTATCGGCCTTCCAAAGTTCAGCTCTCTAGCGTGTCCGGAAGTGGGCAATGTTTCTTTTACATTACTTTACATTATTAGGGGAGGAAAGTAAATTATAACTTTGGGGTTTTTAAATTTTTTTCTATAGTTTTATCATAGTTCCTATCAGTCTGCCATTTGTGGAAGTGGGCAATGTTACTTTTACATTACTTTACATGTATAGGGGAGGGAAGTAAATTAGAATTTTGGGGTTTTTTGATTTTTTCCAAGGGTTTGGCAGACTTATGTCTGCCAAATTTCAGCTTTGTAGCATGTCTGGAAGTACAGTAGAATTTTGATTATCTATACATGCGTGAGTGAGTAAAAATTTCGACGTTTTTTGAAATTTCGTAACTACTTCAGTACTTTTGGGAGTTACATGAAACTAAACATGAAGGGATTGTTAACTCCATGGAGATCTACGACTGTGCTAAGTTTGAGATTCGTAGCTCATTCCGAAGTAGAGTTTTAGATAGGTCAAGTAATGTTTCAAGAAAAGATTGTACGGCGCGTGAACTTGGCGAGGCACGGCTGTGCCCTCAGATTTACCTCCTAAATAGTCAACCACACCGTCAAATAAATGAAAAAACGCAAAAAAACGGAGGTAAAAACGTCAAAAACACCTTAAAATCACACGAACTCTGAATACAAACAAAGCAACTGGTCCGCTGGTGACGTAAGCAGACACTGTTCGTCTCGCTGAGCGACGCTAACATTAGTTAAATGGAAATAAGCAATCCTGTGGGTTTATAATCGTTGCGTAGCATGGGCCTTTCAACCAATCAGTGATCGAATAGCAGCGGCCATGTTGGTTTTGCATAAGAAAGCCTGTAAGGTTGAACTTCTATGCGCCATGCTATGCGCTATGCATCTTTGTGTGTGATCGGCTTAAGATTGCATAGGGCACTTTGCTGATGCCGCAATCAGCTCAAAAGGTAAATAAATTTTTCACCTAGCTGCCCGTTTATCTCAAAGTTTTCGTTTTGTTCGAATATTGTGTATAAATTACTAAATAAGGAAATTCAGAAATAGTTATTAAGATAAATAGTTCAGGCCCTACGGGGTCCGATATTCCGTTTATTGATAGAAGCGACACACTTGGTATGGAAAATAAGACTCGCCCGAACATTTTACGAAAGGGAACCACCCCCACAACCCTGGCAGGGGGATGGTCCCCCCATTAAACGTGCTTTTTTGCTAATAACTCGAAAACGGTCAACTTTTCTGAAAATGTGCCAAAGATTAATTTGCAAGCGGATAAAATTTTCTTTTTAACCATGTACTCTAGTACCCTCTAAAAGCAGTGGTGTACGTTCCATAGGCCTACGAAAAAAGGGGAAAATGTTTAAAATATGTTTTTTTAAATTTTTTTGTGGCATTTTGTATCCTTAACACATTGTTTTTTTCAAAAAAAGTATTTTTGTTCATAGACCCACTATATAAAGTTAAATATTTAATAAGTTAGACATAACCTATTAAAGTAGCCGCCTTTAAATAAAAATAAATGTGTTTGTAGAAATCTTCAAATGAAACAAAAATTTTGAACATTCATTTTTGTAACTCAGTAAATAATACTCAAGGTGAGTAAAAAATGTTTTTGATTGTCATTAACTTAAAACTTAATTTTTCGAGTTGAATTCTTTTAAATTGGCGGGATCCCCCCTTTCCCCCCTCAAAAGTTATCGTTTACACTGTAATAGTTAATGTGACTGACCAGAAGTCGTCTCTAATTTTATATTTATTTATAACACGCCCCCTTACATCAGTGGCGCACCTTTTATAGGCATTTAAATAAATAAGAAGTGGAAAAAACAATATATTTTTTTTAACAAAAAAAGTTTCACGGGCAAGACTTCAGAGGTAAAGGTAGCTACGGGGACGCGTTTCTGCCTCATTAGGCTTCACCTTTACCTCTGAGGTCTTGCCCGTGAAACTTTTTTTGTTAAGACCTTATACCTCGTGAACTTCCTTCAAATTTAAAAAAATCCAGGGCTCAGGCGGTTTTCTGGGAGCAGATTATATCTGTCTCCGTCGCGACGTCAAAATTAGCCTCAAAACCGAGGCAACCCTGACCGAAGCTGCAAATTGATAGTTGGTCTCTCCTCAGTAAACACCATATTTCATATTTCTTTTTCAGTTACTCACATCATCATTTCATCTCCTTCCATTTTATGGTTATGCTCGGGCTGAATGAAGCCTAATGAGGCAGAAACGCGTCCCCGTAGCTACCTTTACCTCTGAGGTCTTGCCCGTGAAACTTTTTTTGTTAAGACTTTATACCGCGTGAACTTCCTTCAAATTTAAAAAAATCCAGGGCTCAGGCTGTTTTCTGGGAGCAGATTATATCTGTCTCCGTCGCGACGTCAAAATTAGCCTCAAAACCGAACCGAACCGAACCGAAGCTGCAAATTGACAGTTGGTCTCTCCTCAGTAAACACCATATTTCATATTTCTTTTTCAGTTACCCACATCATCATTTCATCTCCTTCCATTTTATGGTTATGCTCGGGCTGAATGAAGCCTAATGAGGCAGAAACGCGTCCCCGTAGCTACCTTTACCTCTGAGGTCTTGCCCGTGAAACTTTTTTTGTTAAGACTTTATACCTCGTGAACTTCCTTCAAATATATTTTTTTTAATTTTCTTGAATTTTATGGTCCTACATGTCTGGTTTTAAAACTTATTTTTAAAGCTGTACAAAATTCCTTTCCAACAATGTATATCACTTCCCCCTTACGGCAGCGGTAGATCTAGCATAGCCGCACCAAAAATGGTCAAATTTGGTTTGAATCCTTATTTAAGACGAGGATTTCTACATACACATTTATTTAAAAAAAAATATGTCTAGCTTAATAAGTTTTAACTGTATGCAATGGGCTTTTAACCAAAAATATTTTGTTGAGAAAAAAATTGTATTAAAGATAAAAAATACCACAAAAAAAGATTTAAAAAAAAATATTTTAAAAATTTTCCTCGTTCTTCGTACGCTAATGGAACGTGCACCACTGCCACCAGAGGGTACGAAGGTATATCGTTGAAAAGGAAATTGTATCCGCTTAAAAAATGAACTCCAGAAAATTTTTGCAAAAGTTGACTGTTTTCGAGTTTTTAGCAAAAAAACTATCAAAAACGTTTAAGGGGGGAGAAACCACCAGGGTTGGCGGGGTGATCCCGTTTCGTAAAATATTCGGGCGAGTCTTATATCTATCCATACCAAGTGTATTGCTTCTTTTATTAAACACAGCACATCACTGGAATCTCGGATGTAGGGCCTGAACTAGAAACGAATTTACCTAAAATAAAGTTCGATTCTTACTGAGCCTCGTCTCACAAACAAAGCTCTTTGTAGTGAGTTAGTATGGTACAACCTGATCATAAATTCCACAGCTAAAAATCGCACTTCCCCTGGAGTAAAGGTACACTACAGGCTCTATATAGACTCTAGAGTTGACTCTAGAGGTCCATCTTTTAAAAATCGTTGAATCTTAGAATTTCTAGAGCATGGTACGTCAGTTGAAACAGAATAACATTATAAATTAAATTTTTTGCCATTAAATATTGTTCAGATTGGGTTTAATGGGTTGTAAATAATTATATGCGAAGCTGGTTCAGAATGATGTGCCCAGCTATCCTCAAATTCTAGGCAGAATACTCGATTTTTTCTAGGGTTGTTGAGTGGACAAAGGGGCCTTTATTGACCACTCAATGCTATGGAGCATGCTTAACAAATGATTAACAAGAAATCGCGTAAAAATAGGCACACGACTTACCCCTGATTTTTCTAAGGATGGAAATGGAAGTCTTAAATAAACCAACTTCCAGCGGCTGCCTGACTTTATTGGAATAAGTCCCTAATATTAATATATTATGTAATATTCACATTTTGACAAAAATTAATCATAAGTAATGCAAACTGGCAATTTTTTTAACAACTGTCAAAGAGTATGTATCTAGAATCCAGAACCTCTAGATTAAAACTATATTTATAATCAATTTATAAAAATATCCCATATTTGATTCCTTAGGAATATTTGACTTGATAGTCCGTTTAAAGGTTATTCTTGATTTTCCTCATCAGCCATCAGTTCGTCCAACTTCTCATTAAATGATTCATAAGAATCATCGCTTTCAGACGAAGGAGATGGTGACCTTAATCCTAATGACTTTTGCGTTTTCTCCAAAGCCGATAATCTTTCTTCCATTTCTGATAAAACACGTGCAAGATCTTCAATATCCTCACTCTTCTCAATTCTGGAACGTTTTCTTGAACCTTTTCCTGACATTTTTTGAGAACCGGATTCTTTAGCAATATTTGACACCTTGCTAGTCTGTGGAAAAGACTGTTCTTGATTTTCCTCTTCAGTCATCTGTTCTTCCGACTTCTCATTAAATGACTCACAAGAATCATCGCTTTCAGACGAAGAAGATGGTGGTCTTAATCCAAATTTCTTTTGCTGTTTCTCCACAGCCGATAATCTTTCTTGCATTTTTGAGAAAACACGTTCAAGATCCTCAATATTGTGACTCTTCTCAATTCTAGAGCGTTTTCTTGAACCTTCTCCTGACATTTTTTCACAACAAACTCTAAACAATATACGAGAAGAACGAAATAATAAACAGACCGCTTACGAAACAATGTGATCGTGGTAGCGCAAAAACGAATACTGAACCAATATTATAGGAAATATGACCATGAAGGGTATCTTCAAGGGGTAGTGCGGTTTTTACTGTTAAATTTGTGCTCAGGTAGCACAGCACAGAGTGTGCAACAAAGAACTTTATCTATAAGACGAGGCCTAGACATACAAATGGAATTTATAAAGTAATCATTATAATTATATAATAATTATAATATATTTGGTCCCTTTTCTGAGTGGTGTTTATTGTTGCAAGCAGTGGCGCACTCAGAAATTTCGATCAGGGGGGTGAGACTCCGATACTTAATAAATTGAAGAGTTAGGTATTAAGTTTTTCATATACAAGCTGTTATTTATTAAGATTCTAATAATGAAGGGGTTCATTCTTGGTTCCAATCTGTTTATTTGTATCTCACAAGTTAAAACGTAGGACATGTTTATAGGAAGTTTTTTTCTCCAAATGGACCCAATAATTACCTCCGTCAATATTAGAATTTTATTCAATAACACCCCGTATACCCTCGAAAACGAAAGAAAATAAAAGCTTCGAGGCTTTCACCGAATTCTCTAGTGCTATAAGCCCACGGTCCCTAAAACTAGACCGGTCTTCGGACCTTATTATAAATGTTGAATTTTCCACGTCACTGGTGGTCCAGCTGATTTGTGTGAACAAAAATTTCGACATCGAAGATCCGAAGACCGGCCTAAGGGCCTGTTTGTCAATAGAGGGTTAGCCCTAACCCGTGGGTTAAAAAAAGAGACGACTCATATCAAAGATAACCCACGGGTCAAGGCTAACCCTCTATAGGGCTGTCTAACAAAACATATGATCAAATCCAAGATGTCTTCCATGGGACAAACAAACCGATTTCCCATAAGCCGTAATGTTAACAAAAACGTAAATTTTACAAAAACGACAAGAGCTTTAGTCTCAAAAATTAATCAGTTTTAAGAATAGATCCTTTGTGCATATGAGAAAAATGCGTTTTTCTTAAAAATATTAAACTAAAGCGAGAAAATCTGAAATAAAAGGGACCATGTTTTCTTCAAAAAAGTAGGTTATGTTTTTGTTTATTTTGTTTTTTTTTAAACTTTATTTCTAGTTTTTTCACTTATTTTGAATTATTACATGGGCGCACCAAGGGGGCGGGGGGCTAGGGGGCCGGACCCCCCAAACCACATATTTTTTTAGATATTTTCCATATATTTCATGAGTAAACAGAAAAAATAGCATAAAGTACATCATGAGACCTCTGGGGCGCCCCAAAGGTTTTTGAAGTTTTTTGACCAATGAATCAATGAACTATCAGCCCAAGGTAGGGGAAAGTAGTTCTATTCAAAGAGCTCACTTCAAGGCTCACTTAACAGAGACGAAATTGAAATAGACTAAACTTTTCTCATCAGATTCAGGTTTTCTATTAGGATCTCTTGTTGTACTTGACTAAACCTTTTGCTAAGTAATAGGCCTTCTATAGCATTAAACTGTGAAAAATATTTTACTATGATTTTTAGGTTTAGACAAAGTTTAATCACGGATCATCTTAACAAAGGTGATCCGTGGTTTAATTGTTTTAACCCTCCAGTAGTAAAATGAAAAAGAGGCACAACTTATAGGTAGGTCAGTCCAACAGATCAATATGCACATATAAGTTCCAACCAAGGTTGGTCAAGCAAACTTCTAATAAGTACTTTACAAAATATGTTTATTTAAAAAAATATAAGTAAACATTATATAAAAAAAAAACTTGCAAAATTAAAATACAGTTTTTTCTTGTCATTGGCCTCACACACCGTACATCACCATATGATTTTCCATGAACTATAATACATAGGGCTTAAGTACGGTCAAATTCATCAGCTCACAACAGTAAGTACTGTTCAAATTTTACAACAGTACAATGTTCGCTGTTGTATTACTACTGTTACTATTACTTTTATTACTGTTTTTTTGTAACAATATTTGCTCAATTATGTATCTAAAAGTTTATGCAAATAAACATATACTCTACTCTACAATTGGGCGTAACAGCATATGACCCATTAGGAGTATTAGAACCCAAATTTTTTTGAGAGAAATTGAAAAAAATATCTGAGAGAACTTATTTGTTTTTCTTGTGGTCATCAAAGTCAACAAAGATTACTTTTTTATCCATCTATTATTAATGATGGCAAAAAAATTTTTTTTGCTAATAAGCTCAGTACAGTACCGGAGAAATTTCACAACAGGACTTGTAGTAGGTCCAGTCAGATACTATACAAATTTTACGGTGTACAAGTTTTAGGTGTCAAAAAGCATGGAAATAAAGGAAAATTTGCACCAAAATAGTTTAAGATAAAAAGAGGTTTGAGTTAGGGAGACTGTCAAACTCACCAGTTTATTCTAAACTGTTTTGAGGTCTGTAAAATAAATATTTATTAAAGAAAAAGAAACTTTGATGATACAGGACTTCACTCGACACTATACAGGACGCTACACTACCAAAAGTTTATTTAAGGTTCTGTAGGATGGTGTACAAATTTGGTTCAGCTCATTATTCACACTTTAACCTCATATTGTTTTCCTTTTCTTTCTTCTCGGGACCCTTTTTTCAACCATCATTTTTAAAATTTTTCAACCGTTTTGAAACAATGGATGAATGGATATTCAGGAGAGACCCAGTCATGATCATTGCTGTATTGTATTGCCTAGAATAGTAAAAAAATCATAGTGAAATATTTCTTACAGTTTAACACAATTCTATGTTACACTTCTGCAAAAGGTCCACTCAAGCACAAAAAAAGATCCCAATAGAAAATGTTGCCAAAATGGCAGTTGCACATTTATCCAAAACAAACCTGACAAAAAACTTTCGAATATTTCAATTTATCCTCTGTTAAGTCAGGTAATAGAGCACTTATCCACTTTCTTTTCCCTTCTTTGAGCTGATACCTAGTTCATTTAAATCAAGATGATTTTTTAAGGTCAAAATACTTGGCATTCCATCAAAACTAACATTATCAAGCTCTCCCCAGCTGCCACAATTCATAACAGCACAGAAACTAATAATAATGATTCAAACTGAGTAAAAAACTGGAAAAAAAGTAAAAAAAAAACAAAAGTAAATAAAAACATAACCTGACTTTTGAACAAAACATGGTCCCTTTTATTTGAGATTTACTGGCTTCAATTAAATTTTTTTTAAGAAAAACGCATTTTTCCCATGTGTACAAAGGTTCAATACTTAAAACAGCATCTTTGTTGTAAGTTAAATCGTTTCACTTTTTTTAAAAATTACGTTTTTGTTAACATTGGGGCTTATGGGAAAACGCTTTGTTTGTCCCATGGCGACCATCTTGGATCGAAAAACAGCTGATCGTGACAGTTCGTTAGACAAGCTAATTGATAAACCGGCCCTAATTCTAGGGACCGTGCTGAACGCCTAGATTTGAGGTTAGAACACATATAATCACCAAGGCGCCTTAAGTACACAGGTTAGCTCAATAATTTATATGCGGCTATTGATCATTTTGGGTCACATGGTTATTTTTGGATGACAAACAATGCATTGTTTACTGCGATTGTGGTGCTTATTTTTTTTTTGGTAATTTATTGATTTTGAAAGAGTTTTTTGGTGCAGTTAGAAAATGGAGCTAAGTGATTAATATGTATAAGCAAATTAAATACTAAATGCATTTTCAGGTACGTAGATCTTCATTAAAACCAATTTCCCTTTTTTAAAGGATCTAACTTTTTTATCTCTCCATAAAAAGCACCCGTAACATTTCCTATTGGTCTAAAAATCAAATCAAAATCAAAAACATGAAACTTTCCCTCCCTTATTTAAGCAACCCACCCAAAACGACACCAAAAGTTAAATCTAAAATCAAAAAATAAATAAAATACAGAAATAAATATTAAAAAGTTATCTTTAAATATCTAGAGGCGAATGTGGTCGCTTTACAGTTATGACGTCACGAAAGTGAAGTCGTAGCCCGTTCGTTTTGATAGTTGTGAGCTCATCTGTGCAGTTAATGACCGCAGCCCACGAGAAAGACCGGGCCGGGCGCGGAAATATCACGTGACCGTAGGAGTCCCACAAAAAAACACCTCACGGCCCGCTGTCATTATAAAACATGATGTGTTCAGTTTTGGTATGTTTGTTTACGTCGATTTTTTTTTTAATTCGGGCACCAATTAAATGTGAATTTTATCAAAGTTATTAAAATAACGCAGCCCACGAAAAAGACTGTAGTGGGCTGCGTTAAAATAATTAATGGCTAATGAGTAAATTATAAAGAAAATACCTATAAGATAAACAATGCCGCGAACGTGTAATTAGTGTTGTTCCTTGTCGGTCCAACTATAAAACTGAAACCTAATATGTTGCAAACGGGAAAGAAGTGGTAAAAGATAAGATCTTGGATAAGATTGATCAAGTAATAGAAATCCTTAGTGAAATTTTCGATAGTGAGAGTGAAAAATGTGTTCAGTTGTCATTTCTTATTGAACAATTAGGTCTCTTGAAAAGGTAACCTGAGAATCGAAGATATTCATCTTTGTTTATCCAGTTATCCAGTCCATACACGTCAATTTACAATTCTAAGGTAATATGTCTTCCGCACCCTCGCAATATTAAAAAACTGATTTGTAAAATATTGTTAACAGATAGTAATCTCTCTGGTAGTGTAAAATATTTAAAAAGTAAGATACAGCTTTTAAAAGAACATGAGTTGGTAGTTAACTTTATTGAAATAGATATTAAACTTTGTGCTGGGTAATTTTTCAAAAAATTATTGACGACCACTACATTCAGTTCATTGAATGGGAAAACCATCTCATTTATTCACAAAATCACTTGTTTCTTTTTAATAAATTATTGTGAAATGTTTTATATTGAAAATTTTTCTTCAGATAACTCTAGCGAGTGTTTTTGTGGAGAAAAACTATTGTCAAAGCTTGAAAAAATTAGTTTAAGGGCATGTAAAGTTTTTTTTAATAATTTTATTAAAAAGCACAATGATTTAGTGTCTGCTAATAAATCTTTGAATAAGAACTCAAAGATGATGACAGTCAAAGAAAAATTAAAAAACTAAAAGCTTAGGTTTGATATGTCCAATTTTAAAAGACATGTATAGATTTGAAGTTACTAACGATATTATGTACCTAATATATGTACCTGAAGATATTAGAGTGCAAATTTTGTATAATTCTTTATTTTATAGATTCAGTTCTTTTATCCATAATAAACACATATATCAACAAAATATTTTTTCAATTTTTGCCTATAAAAGAACAGAAATTTTTTGTTAATTTATTTAAATTGTGTAAAAACATATAATATATTAAGCAATACAATAAGAATCGTGGGACTCCTAAGATCACGTGACCGCCGACTTGCTTATAACGCGCCATGGCCGGTCTTTATCGTTGGCTGCGTTGTGAGCTCACCTGTGCAGTTAATGACGCCTTGGATGATCATGGAAAATGTTACCTGAGGTATTTGTATTTCCTGCTTGATATGGATGTTGGCGAACGGCGATGTGCCGGGCTGGTTCGGGTAGAGGTCCGCGCCGAGATTGCTACCAGCGAGCGTCCGGGCGGCCAGTTGTCGCTGTCGCATGATTTGCAGCTTCCGCGCTCTGTCTCTTTTGTACATCGGACCGAATTTGTTTCGACCGCCGCGCATTCGATCCGCTCTCACAGCTGAAACAAAAAAAAAGTTAGGTTAGATTCGTTAAAAAAATGTCTCTTCTGTAATACGCTTTGTCCCGTTCGGTAACGCTATTTTTCGATATTGCAGAAATTGTCCTTATCTACAGATCTATTTTTGTTTTGTGTCATAAATTAGGTGTTTTTAATTTTTGTCCCTTCTGTATCGTTGATGTCCCTTCTGTAACACCTAAAATATATGATGTTTTTCTCAAATTTGTGTTATTTTAAATTATTATATATTATATCATTTAAATTTTAATTTGTCTTTTACTGCGATGTGTCATTTTAGCAATAGTTTTGAAACGAGGTAAAAGCTCGTATTGAAACTATTGCTAAAATAACACATTTAATGTAATTTTTTGACGTTTAGCTGAAAAATCTATATTAAAAAATGTTAAAATGTTGTTTTTTTAATTGAGGCATTGTTGGCAATTTTATTTAGTTTTTAATAAAATATTGACCATAAATTCACAATTTTTACACAATGGTTGGCTTTTAATGCAAACATTCAGAAATAAAGGTACGAAAAATGCACAGATACCAAGTTTACATAGTTAGAGTTTTTGTCAACTGTACGCCGATGATTTGACGTAACGAATACAAGAATAAAATAATGTTCATGCGTAAAAGTATAACAGATCAGGACATTTCATCTTAAGGGCCGAAAAGAGGATAGACTTATACCCATTCTGCATCGTAAGGTACCGTAGGTATTGCAATAATACGTACTATATGGAAATAATATGCATATGTCTTTGAAAGCAACCAATCAGGTCTTTTTTGCTTAAAGACCCCAAGGCCCTCATGTTGGCATCATGAATGGGCAGTTACCGTGGGTATTATATTATGTATATGCGTATAACGCCCATAAATTCGAAAATATAGATATGAAACGTCACCAATTGATGACGTATTTATTAAACCACCCTGTTTCGAAACATATAGCATGAGAATTCGCCTCCAATCTCTAGCTGTGCTGGCATCTCTGGCCCTGCGTTGCAACATAAATAATTTAAAATTACTTTTTTAAGTCGTCTTAAAAATTCAAATATTTTTTAACAATATTTAATCCTAAGTACTTATAAAACGAAAAGATTCTTATACTAAATAAGGAATGCTAAAATCCAAATGAGAACAAAAAGTTTATGTATACAGTAAGTGAGCAAGTGAAATCGAAATGATTTCGAAATTGAAAGCCATATTGAACAACTCGGTCGCACGACGGTTTTAACTTTCATTTTTTAAACGCGCATGTCTGCAAGATTGAGCAAACCTTGTTTAGTAAATAATGCTTGAATTTTGTTTTGATTTCTGCACAGTGAACCATTGCAGATACTCAGCAAAACTGGGAAAAAAATAGTAAAAGCATGAAAACTAGGTCTAAAAATTACAGCTGACGGAACACTAGACAAAGCTATAAAAGATAGAAACGTACAAGGAAGAAAAGCAACTTTATTAAATGAAATAATTTGGGACCAAAATATATCAAAACATAACAAAAAGCTTATATATAACACCATTATAAAAAGTATTATTACATACGGCTCAGAAGTATGGCCAATCAAAGATAGAACAGAAAAAATGCTTTCCGCTACGGAGATGGACTATTGGGGAAGAGCAGCAGGGAAATCAAAAAGAGAAAGAGTTACAAATCAAAGAATAAGAGAAATTATGACAGTGGGTGAACGTACTTTAGTGGATGATATAAGAACAAAACAACTAGTGTGGTACGGAAATGTACAAAGAATGGATGATGGAAGACTACCTAAACAAATATTACAATGGAAACCAACTGGCCGAAGAAAACGAGGAAGGCCGCTGGAGAGAAGAAAAGACAGTGAAATAAGAATAAAGATGGGCAAAAAGAAACGAGTGGAGATTGGGTATCGCAAGACGTAGAACGTTGTGAAACCGATAAATATATATATATGAAAACTATAGGAACTAAAAGAAAATACATGGCAACCAACAGAAAAAATAAAATAGACACGATTCGAGTAAATAGGTTGAAATGGGGTGAACTTTTAGAGGTGGTAACAGTTTTTCATGGTTTTCAGAGAAACTAAACATCTTATCGAAAAAAGTTTAATACAGAGTTTAACAGACTTTATATCATATGTGTTAAAATATGCCTGAAATAAGATAGCTAGTCAGAAACTGAGTATAAAAAAACACATCGCAGTAAAAGACCAATTAAAATTTAAATAACAATATATAATAATTTAAAATAACAGCTGATTTTTGTAAACAAGTTAGATAAGATATAAGATATGAATAATTTCTAAGGATGTACTAAAAAACAGTAGGAAAATTGCCTTGGTTTTCAAAAAATTCAAAAAATATAACAGAAATAATGCTCAAACAAAATTACAAATTAGAAACACCCATGAATTAGAAGTCATTCCTGAAAACCATATAGTGCATTATAAAGATCAACAAACAATCAGAGCTCACAGAAAAACAACAAGACACCACAAATTACTATCGAAGTGCTAAAAGTTGTAGTGCTTAATAAATAATCAAAACCCGTATTGTATGCAGGAGATAAACGTAGGTAATTTAATTTCCTGGTAAAATTCTTTCAGTCATTCTACTATACCAATACAGGAAGTCGAAAGACATAACAAAGAACTTGAAAATGACGTCATGGCAAAATGTTAAAAGCCAATTCTCAAAGCAATTTTAAAAATCATAAACATCTGGATTTGATTTCATTGCATGTTCTGCAATAAATATAAAAATTTTAAATGGCATTTAAAATATTATTAAAAGAATTTATAAAAAAATTTTGCATAGAAAAATAATTCTTAACTCACAAAATAATTATGAAGTTTTTCCTTTAAACAAGAATTTATCAGTTTTTCTGGTAATCAAGAAAATTCAATCTTAGTAATAAAAGAACAAAATATAGGGAAAAACTTATGTTTCCATTTGCATTTCCGACTTTCTTATTTAGGGAAGGTCTTAAGTTAATCAGAGTGGTGCAAATAAAGCTCGATATAGAATAACACCAAAAAAGGGTACTACAATTCGCAATATTCTTTTGTTATGTTCCGCGGACCACAAATTAAATCTAAAAATAGCAAAGCCTAACCCTGCCATTTTTTTTGGGGCACAACAATTGTCTGCACCTGTCGAAATTCTAGAAGATAATGCTGCAAAAAATTAAGCAATATCTGCTTACTAGAACAAGGACAACCGGGAAATATGTTGATATAATACCCCAGGATGATATAATAGAAGAGGCAAATTTGGGTGATTTGTCTTTTGGCAAATAAAATTCAACTACAGTACTCTCTATTTAACTTTTGTTGTAGATTGGTTGCAGTTTCCAAACTATAGTTTCTTTAAAACATTTATAGCTAATAGCTATGTCAGAATATGCAGAAATATTTGCACTTTCATTCACTACTTGTACAGGATATTCATTCCTTTCCTTACGTGTTGGACTCTCGTCTTCTATAGTATTTAATTGTCTTCTTATTCTCATTTCATTAGATAAATGTCTTATTTCAGTTAAACAAACGCTTATTACGAAACAACTTTGGGGAAGCTCTCAAGAAAATTAATTTAAGCGTGACCCTAATTAAAGTGTAGGACCTACACTGTGTCCTAATTAAAGTGGTGCAATTTGAGCTCGATATAAAACAACACCAGAAAAGGAGTACTACAATTAGTCATATTCCGCGGACCATAAAGTAAATCTAAAAATAGCAAAACCTTAAATTTCTGCCGCTCTTTTTGGGGCACATAATCGTCTGCACCTGTCCAAATTCTAGGAGGCATGACTGCAAAAAATTAAGCAACATCTGCTTACTAGAACGAGGATACCCGGAAAAAAAATGTTGATATAATACCGCAGGATGACGTAAAAGGGAAGAGGCGAATTTTGGTGATTTGCATTTTGGCAAATAAAATTCTACTACAGTACTCTCTATTTAGCTTTTGTTGTATATTGGTTGCAGTTTCCAAACTATAGTTTCTTTAAAACATTTATAGCTAATAGCTATGTCAGAATATGCAGAAATATTTGCACTTTCATCCACTACTTGTACAGAATATTGATTCCTTTCCTTACGTGTTGGACTCTCATTTTCTATAGTATATAAATGTCTTCTTATTAGAAAATGTCTTATTTCAGTTAAACAAACGCTTACTACGAAACAACTTTGGGGAAGCTCTCAAGAAAATTAATTTAACCATTACCCTAATTAAAGTGGTGCAATTTGAGTTTGATATAGAACAACACCAAAAAGGAGGGAGAGTTTTTAAACTAACCTGAAATCCATCTGATTGTGGCCATCTATGCCATCAGTCGATGCAACATATGATTGTGACAGCCACCAGCGATGAGGTCAACAAAAATTAGAAGAACCCGATGCGTTTAACCTGTGTAGATTTTGTGACCTACCTTCACCACGTCCCGGGTCATTCGAACGTGAGATTTAAAGTCACTTTAACTGTTTTCTCCACATAATCCAGGATTTTTGCAGAGTTTTCGTGGACTTAAAAGAAGTTAGTCGTCCGAATCTGTTGAACTGGATGAATCATCATCATTACCATCATCCTTCTTCAATAAATTTATTGCTAATTTCGATGCAAAGCTGTTTATAGGCCACAGTTCTCTCAAAGATTTATGAAATTTTTAAACCTGAAATTTGAGGTTTTGATATAAATTCATCCATCAATAGGCATCGACTCCACGAGCCGATCGTTATTGTTGCCAACAAAAATGTAGAAAAACTTGTTTGATGGCATGTGGATCGCATCAGAACTTTTCAAGAACCATTTGATTGCATCGATTATATCATCGATGAGATTAAGAACTCTCCCGTACTACAATTCGTCATATTCCGCGGAACACAAAGTAAATCTAAAAATAGCAAAGCCTAACCTTAAACTTCTGCCGCTCTTTTTGGGGCACAATAATCGTCTGCACCTGCCGAAATTCTAGGAGACATGACTGCAAAAAATTAAGCGACATCTGCTTCCTAGAACGAGGATAACCGAAAAAAAATGTTGATCGAATACCGCAGGATGATTTGCATTTTGGCAAATAAAATTCTACTACAGTACTCTCTATTTAGCTTTTGCTGTATATGGGTTGCAGTTTCCAAACTATAGTTTCTTTAAAACATTTATAGCTAATAGCTATGTCGGAATATGCAGAAATATTTGCACTTTCATCCACTACTTGTAGAGAATATTGATTTCTTTCCTTACGTGTTGGACTTTCGTCTTCTATAGTATTTAATTGTCTTCTTATTCTCATTTCATTAGATAAATGTCTTATTTCAGTTAAACAAACGCTTATTACGAAACAACTTTGGGGAAGCTCTCAAGAAAATTAATTTAAGCGTGACCCTAATTAAAATGTAGGACCTACACTGTGTCCTAATTAAAGTGGTGCAATTTGAGCTCGATATTAAACAACACCAGAAAAGGGGTACTACAATTCGTCATATTCCGCGGACCATAAAACAAATCTAAAAATAGCAAAGCCTAACCTTAAACTTCTGCCGCTCTTTTTGCGGCACAATAATCGTCTGCACCTTCCGAAATTCTAGGAGACATGACTGCAAAAAATTAAGCAACATCTGCTTACTAGAACGAGGATAACCGGAAAAAAAATGTTGATATAATACCGCAGGATGACGTAAAACGGAAGAGGCGAATTTTGGTAATTTGTATTTTGGCAAATAAAATTCTACTACAGTACTCTCTATTTAGCTTTTGCTGTATATTGGTTGCAGTTTCCAAACTATAGTTTCTTTAAAACATTTATAGCTAATAGCTATGTCAGAATATGCAGAAATTTTTGCACTTTCATCCACTACTTGTACAGAATATTGATTCCTTTCCTTACGTGTTGGACTCTCATTTTCTATAGTATTTAATTGTCTTCTTATTCTCATTTCATTAGAAAATGTCTTATTTCAGTTAAACAAACGCTTACTACGAAACAACTTTGGGGAAGCTCTCAGGAAAATTAATTTAACCATTACCCTAATTAAAGTGGTGCAATTTGAATTTGATATAGAACAACACCAAAAAGGAGGGAGAGTTTTTAAACTAACCAGTCGATGCAACATATGATTGTGACAGCCACCAGCGATCAGGCCCACAAAAATTAGAAGAACCCGATGCGTTTAACCTGTGTAGATTTTATGACCTACCTTCACCACGTCCCGGGTCATTCGAAAGTGAGATTTAAAGTCACTTTAACTGTTTTCTCCACATAATCCAGGATTTTTGCAGGGTTTTCGTGGACTTAAAAGAAGTTAGTCGTCCGAATCTGTTGAACTGGATGAATCATCATCAGTACCATCATCCTTCTTCAATAAATTTATTGCTAATTTCGATGCAAAGCTGTTTATAGGCCACAGTTCTCTCAAAGATTTATGAAATTTTTAAAACTTGAAATTTGAGGTTTTGATATAAATTCATCCATCAATAGGCATCGACTCCACGAGCCGATCGTTATTGTTGCCAACAAAAATGAGAAGAACTTTGATGGCATGTGGATCGCATCAGAACTTTTCAAGAACCATTTGATTGCATCGATTATATCATCGATGAGATTAAGAACTCTCCCGTACTACAATTCGTCATATTCCGCGGAACACAAAGTAAATCTAAAAATAGCAAAGCCTAACCTTAAACTTCTGCCGCTCTTTTTGGGGAACAATAATCGTCTGCACCTGCCGAAATTCTAGGAGACATGGCCGCAAAAAATTAAGCAACATCTGCTTACTAGAACGAGGATATCCGGAAAAAAAATGTTGATATAATACCGCAGGATGATGTAAAAGGGAAGAGGCAAATTTGGGTGATTTGTATTTTGCCAAATAAAATTGTACTGCAGTTTCCAAACCATGGTTTCCTTGAAACATTCTTAGCTGAAAGCCTATGCGCACTGATTGTTGTACAGCGTCTTGATTTGCTTTCCTTAGTTGAGTCACAGATCACCATTTGTTTGGTGATCCGTGGTTGAGTTGTACTCTCATTTTATATAATATATAATTGTCGTATTGTTCTCATTTCATTAGACAAATGTCTTATTTCAGTTAAACAAACGCTTATTACGAAACAACTTTCTTCTCGCTCCGATTGAATCATAATAAACGCATTTTCAACGACAATACTTCCTAGTTGGTCATGAACTACTAGCCGAGAACAGCCTTATTCCACTAGCCAACTTATTTCGCTATTAATAGACTAAGCGAACAAACAACAAGCAAAGACTTTCAATGGCAGCAATAGCAGTGTTGTTACGCAATCATGGCTGTTTGCGGCTTGTTCAAGGTCAGAGAAAGTTGCCTATCTTGCCTGCGAGATCGTGTAGTGGCTTGGCTGGCAATGGCGGCCCCGACGCGTCCATATTATTATTATTATTGTTTTGTCGGTTTTTATAATCTTCCTGTTCTCTATTCAGCTTGTTATGTAAAAAGTCTGTATTTGCTTCTTATTTATTTATATGCTGTAGTATATTACCGATAACGTATCATACGAAATGAAATGTTCAAGCACAAATGCCACGATATAAATACACACGTAGGAGGTAAGCAGAGTTCTGAAGTATGGAAATTCATTTCTACGGTAAAGGAAACTACACAGACACTATACCAGGGACTGCTGCAGGAAACCAGACCCAAATATCTGTAAGCCTCTCTAAGGAGAGACATAGAAATGCTCAAATATGGTTTGGACAAACTACTAGAAAATCTCACATATATTATCAATTAATTCATAAACGGACATCCAGTACCTGATGATTGGAAAATAGCATTGATATTCTCAATACATAAAAAAGGAAACAAGCTGGATTGCAGCAATTACAGAGAAATTTCAGTAACCAGTACTCTAAGTAGATTGTACGGTAGGATTCTTAGAGATCTAATAGAAAATGATTTTCATGAACAAGAAGAAGAAGAAGAGCAAAGTGGGCTTCGTGGAGGCAGATCTTGTAATGATAATGTTTTTTGTCTTAAACAAGTAATTGAGAAAACTGTCAGAAATATAGAGACTTATCTTACCTTTGTGGACCTACAAAACATATGATACCGTTCCAGTAGAAAAAAATATGGACAGTGTTAGAGCAAACTAATATCAATCATACATACATAAAAGCGATAAAAAAACTATACAAAGGGTCAAAATCTGAAACTAAAATTGGAAATAAACTTTCAAAAGAATTTCTGTTATCGAAAGACATCCAATAGAGATTTGTAGCGTAACAGAGAAATACAAAACAAAAATGGGGTGTGTTAAAATGGATGCAATAAGATCATCAATAAGAATATCTAGAACAGATCATAATATAAGAAATGAGATCATAAAAGAAAGAATGGGAGTTGAGGGAAGCATAACGGATGACATCACTAAAAGACAACTTATATGGTAAGACCATATACAAAGGATGAACGACGAAAGATTACCAAAGCAGGTCCCAGAATGCCAACCAATAGGGTGCAGAAAAAGAGGGCGTCCCAAACTAGAATAGCAGCAGTCAATTGCAAGATCAATGAGTCAAAAAAACCTGACAGAAGATGATTGGTAGGATCGAAGGAGGTGGAGAATAGGCGTCGAACAATGTAGAAAAACGTTCTAAACCGACATAGTAGTAGTACTAGTACTACAGATGATACGTTAATGGTTGTATTTTATTATAAAAAACAATTTCAGTAACTTTTCGCAGTTTTCTAAGGGTTCACTGGTCTCGGCCAGCTCAGTCCGGACCTTCCGCCTTTTTTCTCTTTTTGCTGTGGTGTCCACTTTAATACTTTTTCTTTGGCTGGCTGTACTTTCTTTGGTGTTCTATTATTATCCATTGTTCGTGTGTCCTTAACATCTCAGTTGGTTAAATTCAATGTGCTTTATTATCTTGTGTTAAACGCCTAAAATTTCTTATTTCGGACTCTATCTTGTTTTATCTTTTCGGCAGCTATCTCCAATACTCCAATAGTTGTTTCTTTTCCTCTCCCACAAGCCTCATCTTATCCTTATCCCCGTAACGGTCCGTTACCGCAATTAATAATAACCGTAATGACAAACGCCGGGTATGGAAAATTACATACAATAAAGCGATACATACCCAAGTTGATTGCGCTAATTATAGTACGGGAGATGGCTGAAATACACTCAAGGCCAGAGCTTGCTCTCTCGCTAGTACAAAACCCAAAATGTTGAGCAGACACGCTGCTGGAGAATTTATTTTTAAATAAATTGTTGATGTTTGTAATGCATAGAGAAGCTGGTTTAGCATTTCTGGTTTGCCCGACAGTCTCATTTTGCACGAAACAGAAATTTATATCGCAAATAAAAAAGAAAACATTATTGAAACAAAAGACTTACTACTGATATTTATTTCCATATTTTGCTTGAAAAATAGGTGTTTTTGTAAACTTTGGTTCCAAGATGCAAGGAGAAGTTTCATCAAAACAAAATATTTAAACAAATGATTGAGTAAAAGCAAAGCAATAACTTTATTAAACGGAATAATTTGGGACCAAAGTATATCAAAACATAACAAAAAGCTTATATATAACACCATTGTAAAAAGTATTATAACATACGGCTCAGAAGTATGGCCAATCAAAGATAGAACAGAAAAAATGCTTTCCGCTACGGAGATGGACTATTGGAGAAGAGCAGCAGGGAAATCAAAAAGAGAAAGAGTTACAAATCAAAGAATAAGAGAAATTATGACAGTGGGTGAACGTACTTTAGTGGATGATATAAGAACAAAACAATTGATGTGGTACGGACATGTACAAAGAGTGGATGATGGAAGACTACCTAAACAAATATTACAATGGAAACCAACTGGCCGAAGAAAACGAGGAAGGCCGAGGAAAAGCTGGAGAGAAGGAATAGACAGTAAAATAAGAATAAGAGGCCTAGATGATGAATTATGGGCAAACAGAAACTAGTGGAGATTGGGTATCGGAAGACGTAGAACGTTGTGAAACCGATAAATATATATATTGAGTAAAGGCCAAACAATTTCGATCTAGATGATAAACTTTAATGTTTGGATCTTGAAATCATTAGCCATTAAATGAATAATTACCAATCAGAAAATGGAAAGATATTATTATTAATAATACGATTTTAAAAGGAGTACCATCAAAACTCACAAAGCTAGTGAGCATTAAATTTAAAGCAGCAATGGATGTTCCCCATGACAATGATATTTTATGTGCTGCTTAGGAGCTTTTTGAGCTGTGATTTTACTATTAAGGCGACAAATTCGGTTCAGCCAATTTTGTAAGCAAAAGACAACAAGGCAAAATATTTAAATATCAGTCAATAGGTGGCACTACATATTAGAGTCCTAGGGACACCTATTCGGTTTCTAAATTGTGGGCCTTACTATGACAAAAAAACAACACATTTTGAGTTTGACACTGACGTTAATTTTTGCCGAAAAACACAAGTGGGCGGCTAGTTTTTCAATAGCAACAGAAAAAATAAAAGAATAGAGTAAATAACAAAGCCTATTTTTTTGTCAAAAACCAGGAGATGACATTTCATCTTATAAATAAAAATAGAAAAAAGTGTTTATTTACTGTGATAGAAAATACCGATAATCCCGAAGAAGACTTAGCCACAATAGGATGGAACACATAATGTTACTATTAACCGTTCCTCCAAATACATCCAGAGCAAAATATATTTAAAGACCTTCCGATAACATTGATCCAGAATATAAAAACGAAAATCTCCTGATCCACAGATGCTGCACAGGATAAGAAGCCCCCTTGGTGTTCTGTGATAAGAAGTAAAGTTTTCGGCAATCATTATAAATTAAATATAATAAATAAGTTGTTTTTATTGTCGTACTTTATTTTTGTTTCCACAACCTCGTAGAAAAAATATTTTACCTACATACTTAACGAATGTGTGTGCGTCTTCCGCACTGGTTAGGTAAATTACTATTTCCTGCGACCACATATGAAAATGTTGGATTTTACACGATTTGCATCCTCAGAAAACATTAAATTTCATCCGTGTGCAGAAATTTTTTCGCACATGTGTTACAAGTACTTTCAGTACTTCGGCACATGTATGGAAAGTGTTTAACTGTCACAATACTTTTTCGCACATGTGTTGCAAACTACTTTCCAACACGTGCGGAAAAGCAGTTTCATTTGATTTACGCAAAATTAAACACCAATTTTTACAAAAATTAGTATAGTTCAACAGTGTTCGTAGAAAAAATAGCGTCCATAACTCGACAGAAAGTAACTTTCTCACGCTCGTGTGAAATTTGTCACTTTCTTCTCTTGTTATGTAATAAATAAATAAATAAATGAAAAAGGCTTTATTTTTAACTCAGCGAAGTTAAGCACAAGCTTCTGTTAACTGAGCAATATAATAATTATCAAAAACTATCTTATAAATTGGTTCGTAATCCCGTGATTTTGTTTGTTACGTTATGGCCAGCCCTTAAAAAAACGTTTTGTAAATAGAAAAAATTGCATACTTATAATCATTTAACTTATATTAACTTATATTAAACAATATTTTATTTTTTCAAAATATCTGAAAATGTGAAAATCCGGGTCACGTGATCTTAGTTAAATTTTCTTGACTTGCCCCCGGTATATGGGGGTGGCGCTTCAGTCAAGAGGTTGATGGCTCTTGTCTGATTTGGTGTCCTGCATCAAATATAAAATTGAGCACGCTTTTGTAAATCCTAATAGATCTCTTCTATAAAAAACTAGTTGAGACATTATTTCTGTTAATATGCAAGATTTTTTAAAAATCTTCAAACGTATCTTGTTAGATTTTTGATTTTCTTTTGTACATTTCCAAAAAATACAAAAATCGAAACAATTTCGCTACAGTTTTCTATAAGACAACTAGGCTACTGAAATGCCAAACATTGTTTTGAAATATTTGTTGTGTTTTAGCCATAACTTTTTTTTTATTTTTTGAATAAAATGAATTCGCGAAAAACTGCTAAGATACGGTTGTTAAAAATGCTTTAAAAAACTACCCCTCAAAATTTCGACGCGTTCCGCTTTCTCGTTTTCTATTTCTATTAGAACAAAGATTTGGGCAAAAAACGCGATATCAGTGTTGTCAAATGTTAAGTTTTCGGACGAAGTTTGCCCCCTTAACAACCAGGTTTCTTGCCAAAATTCGTTGAAAAATTGCACTCGACAAACAAGTTTGTTGTTATTTAATAGCGTGAACCTTGATAAGTAAATCCAGAGATACTTATGCCACAGTGTAATTACACTATTAGGCATTTCAATCATATGCCAATGATTTAAAAAAAAAAGTATTTAGAAGACATTTTAAGTTTGTAGACCAATTTCCGAGATAAAAATTACGAATACCAAAAAACAAACTTTAAGTTTACCTTTGCAAACTATGTATTTAGACGACATAGTTTATGTTGCCCAAAACAAGGAATAATAGTTCATTAGTATCTTATAAATATAGTTTAGACAATGAATTAGAATGAGAAAATGGCAAAAACTACAAAAAATTGTTTTTTTCTCAATTAAGATTAAATATTTAGGATTAGCTGTGCGCAAGAATGGGCTACTAAGGACAATTTATCAGCTCGGTGGACACTAACTTAAAGCCACTAAATTTTCAGGTCATTTTTTCCGCATTATTATTTTCATCTGTCAAAAATAAGTTTATGTGAGCATCTCTTATCCTTTAAATTTTGTTATAGCGTTGACCCATTTATTCACCTTGATAAACAAATCTAGAGCTACTTATGGCACAGTGTAATTACACTATGATTATGCATTTCAATCATCTACCAATGATTAAAAAAAAAGTATTTCCAATGTCCGAGATAAAAATTACGAATACCAAAAATCAAACTTTAAGTTTACCCTTGCAAAATATGTATTTAGACGACATAGTTTATGTTGCCCAAAACAAGGAATAAGTTTATTACTATCTTATAAATATAGTTCAGACAATGAATTAGCATGAGAAAATGGCAAAAACTACAAAAAATTGTTTTTTTCTCAATTAAGATTAAATATTTAGGATTAGCTGTGCACAAGAATGGGCTACTAAGGACAATTTATCAGCAGCTCGGTGGACACTAACTTAAAGCCACTTAATTTTTAGGTCATTTTTCTTTATTATTATTTTCATCTGTCAAAAATAAGTTTATGCGAGAATGTGTTATTATAAGTGTTGTTATAATAGACACCGTTTTAATTCATAATTTTAATTGAAAAGCATAAAACAGCCACACCGGTTACAATGGAATCCCCTTCTAGTTTTCTAATAAAATTATGGTTAATCTCAGGAAATTAGTTGGAACGAAATATTTCCTTTATTATAAAAAAAAAATAATAATAAATTATTTCCGACTTCGAGATCTTAAAGCACTTACACTTCTTGAAGTGAAGGTTGCAAAACGAGCTGGCTAATAAATGCATATTGCTCGTGGATGTAGAACAAACGGCCTTGAAATATTGCATACTTAGGCACTTAATGCAGTGGCGTATCCAGGAGGATGCTAAGGAACTCAATCCCCCCCAGAGCCGCTGAATATTGATCCCTAAAAAATTGAATTTTCCCCACAAATTCAGATTAAAATGTCTATCTATAATCTATTTATCTATCTATCTATCTATTTATTTAGTCTTCTTCGATCCATCTTTGGACATAGGCCTTCCCCAATATATTCCACTCTTCTCTGTTTGTCGCCGTGTTCATCCATCTACTTCCCGCATGTTTCTTCAAATCGTCCGCCCCATTTCATTTGAGGTGTTCTCCGACTTCTTTTAATCTTCCAAGGTCTCCAGTTTACAATACATTTGTTCCATCGGCTTTCTGTTTGATATTATGACCGGCAAATTTCAATTTTAATTTTGCTACTTCTCCTCTGACATTGTTTCTATCCTCTTTTTTACAAGCTTTTATTTAACTTCACTTGTATGTATGTATGTATGTGGGTATGTATGTATGTAATCAAATCTTGCAACTCATTTTTGAAGAACTTCCAAACATCCGATTGACTTCAAATTTCACATAGCGTCTTAGTTCCGATGACAATCCAATAATGTGGTATCACTGACTGCCTACCTCACCCATAACCTGGAGGGTGGAGAGGTGGTAAAATTTTAGTTTGTTGGATTACAAAAATTCAATATGGCGGATTCAAAATGGACGATTTAATGTCAAGTTTTTCTGATTACTTTCAACTGACTGCACATATCCGATTTCGCATAACGTTATAGTTCCGATAACAATCCAGTAATGTGGTATCACTGACTGCCTACCTCCCCCTTAACGTGGAGAACGGAGAGGGGGTAAAATTTTAGCTTGTATTTTGTTTAGTATCAAATTGTTTGACGGCCTTCTCATCGAAGACTTAGATATTTCAAAATTGACAGAAAAGACTCCCTGCAGTATCGATGCGCTAGCTGAAATGCATAGACTTAGACAAATCGAAAAATTAAAAAATAAATTTAGAAAAAAAAACTTTTTGAAAACAAGCTTTTATAAAATGGACTAAAACGCATAAAATAATTTTTTGAGTGTTCTGATATCATAATAATAAAAGCGATGGACGTATTTAATATTAGGTAAATGCCTTTCCATGCGCATTTGGTGGATCGTCCACAACCGATGATGGGCCGACTGTTCTTTTTCAATGTGACAAAATAAATCGACACACTGCCGGTCGCGGATGATCTGCCTAATATGAAGCAGGCGTAATAATATCCATCCATATCAGAAAAATGTAAAAGTAGCTTGAGTAGGGTTGGGTTGGGTTAAATTATCTACCCTTACATTTCTCTGCTATAATATAATGAATTTGGATTTTTACTAAACTTCGAGTTTAGGCTAAAAGAAAAACGGGTAAATTTCCTTTAATACGCCTATCGCTTTTATTATTATGATATCAGAACACTCAAAAAATTATTTTATGCTTTTTAGTCCATTTTATAAAAGCTTGTTTTCAAAAAGTTTCTTTTTTCTAAATTTATCTAGCTTTACATGTAACATTTGTCTTTCCATTGATCTTTGGGCTTTTGTTACCTTATCCATGTTTAAATTTGTAAGTGTCCAGGTCTGGGATCCATAGGTGATTTAAAGCAAAATGTATTGATCCGGACTCAAATCCCCCCTCAGTATCGATTTTTGCGTACGCTACTGCTTAATGCTTTGAATTTATATTACTTACACTCAGAAGGCTGGAATGACTCCAAGTGCGTGAAAATTTCATGTATTTTTTGTTTACGCACCGCGGACTTTTCACTTTGTTTGTATGGAGATAAAGGAAAAAAGTTCTTAAAATGTTAATTTAGAATTTTAATATTACTTTATAAGAGATAATTCTCAATTTAATTCTCTTTCGTTTGGTGTAGATATACACGGTGTTTCATGAACATCTTAACGGATACCTTTTTGGGTATTTTTCGTGCAAATTTGGAGAAACGCTCGGACACGTCGATTTTGTTTGCGAGGGGGACACTTTTTGGCTATCTTGAAATTTTTGTAGCACGAACCCCCTTCGAGGGGTATACTTTACCCCTATATTTTGAATTGGGGAAAGTGGGTCTAGCTATACCTTGTTTTGAAGCTCTCTTGAATATCTTTACAACCGTGTAAAAATTTCGAAAATCCATCGATTAGTTTTTGAGATACATATTTGCTTTCAAATTTTCAAATTTAACATGGATAGATTTTTGAAACTTTTACACGGTTGTAAAGAAATTCAAAAGGCCTTCAAAACAAGGTATCACTAGACCCACTTTCCCTGTTCAAAATATGGGTACTTCTCAAAGGGGGTTCGTGCTACAAAAATTTCAAGATGTCAAGCCAAAATCCAAGGACTATAGACATAAAGGACTGCTTAGTTCCATTTAACCTGTGTTAACAAATTATGCGGGGTGAGGAGAGCGGCGTAACGTCACCACTTGTGCTAAATCCTTTGTTTACGTTCGTTGTATATGATGTTATTCGTATTTTCAAGAGAGTTTTGTTGATATTTCGCTGCATAGTTTGTGTTTTATGGATTGTTTCAGTGCAGTGCTACTAAGAAAAGACATAATAAATAAACATTTTCACGTTTGGTTTGTTAATAGTGTGTAAAAATTCGATTCAGGACAGACAGGAACGTTTGTTTACAGAGTAAAAAAAATGGCCACGATTTTCTCAGCAAATGGGCTTCTTGTTTAATAATATCTATCACGAAAATTACAAAAGATTGTAAATTGAAAAGGAATATTTTTCTAAATGAAATATTATTATTTATATTAATATTTTTAATTTATTGTATGTATCTGTACTTTTCTTTTTTTTTTTGTAAAAATGTAATAATAAATACTTTTTTTATGTTCAATATTCCCATTTTTTAATTATCTATTAAATAATTTCTTAACATGCTTTAAAAAGCGGTTGTAATAATTAAACTATACATTATGTGCATTTTTTCTCTCTTTGTTTTTTGTCTATTTGTTAAGAACAATATTTGTGCTTTTCCTTTTTTTAAATAAATAAATAAATTTTTCGTCTACCTATATTTCCGTTTTTAATTATTATCGCAAATTATACAGGGTGTCCCATAACTTGGGGGCCATAGTGCAGCAGGTGATAGAGGAGGTTATTTCCGAAAAAAAAGTTTATTTAACATGGGGTCAACACACATCTGTTTTTAAGATATAGGATTTTTAAAGTAAGAGGAGTGGGGGAAAAGGGTTTTGCAAAAAAAGAAAATCTATCACAGACAGCTGAATACTCAGCTAATTGTAATTCAAAAATGTGATACTCCTTTTTTTGATAAAATTACAAGTTACAAAATTACCTCCAAAAATGTATAAAAAATAATATATTTTTTTTAAATTAATTTTTGCTTACTTATTCTTTTAAAAAATATCAATAATATTTTATTTATTATTATGTGTCGCTAAAGGCTTGTTTTTATTATCAAAAAATATTAAAAAAACACATTGCGTTTAATATGGCATTTATAAAAGCTATACCAAAAAAATGGAAAAAAAATTGGACGATTAATTTTTTTCAAAATAAATTTTATTTCAATTTATTGCTCTTGTTCTGATACACGACTTTACCAAATTTAATGTTTTTACTGCGTTTTTTGAAAAAGTTATTATCAAAAAAGTTAAAAAAATTGCCAACTTTGATGCTCTGTATCTCTACAAAGAAAGAGTTTTGACCCATGCATTATAGGAAGTTTTTTATCAGACATGACCTCCTCTATCACCTGTTGGCCTATGGCCCCTAAGATATGGGACACCCTGTATAGGTACTACGACATTATGTGTAGTTTTTTATTTCACTTTAAATATTTAAATTTAATTTATTTAACAGATATTTCAAATATAAAATCATTTATCATCCTTTTATTTAATGTAAAGACAATATTTTTAAATGTACAATGCCTTTATTTTGCATAAAATTTAATTTGCATAAAGAAAATAGCTCTAAAAGCACATAAAATCCAATATAACAATGGACGCGCTTTCTGCCCAGCACAAGTGGTGACGTAACAGCGAGTTTGACCTTGAACATCGATTGCAGACAGATTCGGCAAACTGAGCAATCCTGTCTAGACGAGTCGTTAAATACCGAGATGAATTCCAAGACGTGCGCAAGCGTTGTTCTGTCAGTTCTGCCAACCAATCAACTGAGAGATATTTCAGTATGGTTTTATACAGCAAAACTTTAATAATTTCTAGTTCTTTTTTATGAAAATTCGTCGTTTTTGTGCTGTGAAAATGCCGGTGACGTGCAAGTTGTGTGACAAATTATTTAGTGCCCAATTTAATTTGAATAAACACTGTCATCGGGGTTCTACTGTATGTCTATGCTACGATAAACATTTTTAAAGATTTAGCGCATTTAAATTTGTCAATACTCCCATGGCAAAACAAAATAAACGTGAAATGCAATATAGAAGAAATACTGCATATACCTCAAAAAATATTAATCGCAGCACATAGATATTGTAAATTTTTGAAATTAAAAAGAAAAGGCGAACCTTAAAATGGAAAAATATACAGGGTGTTCCCTCTCAAAAAATCGACTTCATTGTCACGCCCTGTACAGGGTGTCCCAAATTCGTTGTTTTTTTGTGGTGTCGGGTATTTCTAGGGGAAATAGAAAAAAACTGAGCCCCCTTTGCGACGCTTAAATTTTAAGAGAAGCCTAAAGATGAAAACCACATTTAGATATAGCAAGCCGTTTTTAAGCTACGGAGTGTTTTTGTCTGCATTTTGCTTTTGTGTAAATAGCTTTCTTATAGATCTTTTCTTGAAGAATTGTAAACGGTTTTTATTTATCTGTTTTGGTTTTTAAAATATTGCATAAATTTGTTATTTTTCTTACAGAATAACTCTCTTTTTATTCGATTTTTAAAATCAGCTTAAAATTTCCTTTGAAATGATGTATCACACCCAATATTTTAATTTTTTTTTTTATTGTTTTCTTTATTTTTATTTTTGAATCACCTCTTTATTATTTTTTATTTGTATGATTTTATAATATTAAAATATTTTAAACCCATTAAGCAAACTAAAATATGTGGTAAAAATAAAAAAAATAATTTTATGTGATATCTCAAAAACTAAACGTGACAAATGAAATTTAATTTAACAGTTTAATTCCTCTTAAAAAAGTGTCTTAGAATTGTTTTCACATAAATAAAAAATATTAATAAATAAACAAGTTATAGACCCCTTCCCAAAATGCAGACTTTTTAGAAACACCCCGTAGTTTAAAAGCGGCTTGCTATATCAAAATGCGATTTTCACCTTTAAGCTTCTTTTGAAATTTGAGTGTCGCAAAGGGGGATCACGTTTTTTTAGCCCCTCTAGAAATACCCGAAACCTCCCAAAAACATCGAATTTGGGACACCCTGTACATGGTGACAAACAGAAAAAAATTATGTTGGCTTTTAACCAAAAAAATCTACAATTTATTATAGCCCTTTATTTTCAATGATAAAGGTTATAAAAAACCACCGGATACCTACATAAAATCATACCTAAAAATTAGAATTGACCATTATTTTATACCTTGAATTTTTTATTATACGTTAAGCTCTTCGATCTCGCGCCAATCCCGGTATTCGCGCCAATAATTTAAATTAGACATTTTGATGTTAATTTTGGCGCATGCTCCTTTGATGGAATTCATCTCGGTATTTAACGACTCGTCTGTCTAGTGTATAATCGTTGGACAAAATCAACGCAATACCCAAAAAGGCCTCTGTTTCGATGTTCATGAAACACCGTGTATGTATTTAATTTATTTTCCTGTTTCTTTTGAAAAAAACTTAATCTCTTGTTCTGTTATAATATTTTTCTTAACGTTATCTTCTATTTTATACCCTATAACAGTTATACTTATGTCGGTTTACTGTTTTTTAAGCCTACACTTTTTTTGCCTTTAAGTAACAATTTTTTTAAAAAGTTTTTCGTCTAATATGATATTTATTCTAAAGAAATATACGGAATGCAGAACTCATAAATTGAATAAAACTTGTTTAAAGTAATAAAATAAAGTTAGATAACTTTAAATAGCCTTCTAAGAACACATTGTAAATCTAATCTTGTGCCATATCGACGTATGCGAAAAACTGGGTGTAAATATGCCACTATTCACACGCTGCAGTGGTTTTCTAGGACGGTATTCTGTTTTAACCAACAAGATAGATAACAAACTATTAACAGCTTTCGCGCTTTTAATCATATGATTTTTAAAATTTTTTATCAATATGTTGATTATAACAAAAACATTTCATGTAAAATAGTATTCCGTAAAAAGAATTGAGATAAAAGTACAGGCAAGTTCTTCAATACAAATTTCAAAATGAAAGGTTCTTGTTTGCATTTTTTTTATTTAATTTTGCTATTACAGCCAAACTTCTTTATGTTCAATTTAGCACTGTGTGTTTAAGAGTCATTTGCAGCCGTAATAGCCAAGTTTAGAAAACCATATCCAAACTAGTAAGAACCCTTTATTTTGAAATTTGTATTGGAGAACTTGGCTTTACTTTTATCTCAGTTCTTTTTACGGAATAGCATTTTCGCGCACTTGGCTTTTTTTTACATGAAATGTTTTTGTTCTGATTTCACTCCTTTTTTAAAGGATTTGGATAATATTTAAGTTTTAAAGTAGTAAAATATGCGGAATATTGCTCAAAACTTTTGCAATGCCTTATTAAAAATTTTGGGGTTTTTTAATTTTTGTTATTCTAGTTTCTATCAAACTTCTAAAGCCCTAGCGTTCCTGGAAGTGGGCAATGTTACTTTTACATAATTTTACATTTATAGGGGAGGAAAGTAAATTAACATTTTGGTGTTTTTAATTTTTTTCCTATAATTTTATCCGTCTTCCAAAGTTCAGCTCTCTAGCGTTTCTGGAAGTGGGCAATGTTATTTTTACATAACTTTACATTTATAGGGGAGGGAAGTTAATTGAAATTTTGGGGTTTTTTGATTTTTTCCAAGGGTTTGGCCATAATTTTTATTAGTCTGCCAAATTTCAGCTTTGTAGCTTGTCTGGCAGTACAGTAGAATTTTGATGATCTATACATGAGTGAGTGAGTGAGTGACAATTTCGACGTTTTTCGAAATTTCGTAATCATCAGTTGCGCGAACTTGGCGGGGCCCTGGTGTGCCACCAGGTTTATTTTTTGTAAAATGTTGTTTTTATAATTTTTTAGTAATCCCTCTATAAAAATGTTAAAACGACTGAAACTACCGCTGGCATATTTCTGCTCCATCAGTGTTTATCACTATCTGAAATACCCGGTACATATTAATAAAGCAAAGCGTCTATTTAATTCTCTCGGCAGGGTTTTCTAATGTAAAAATAAGCTAGAACAAAATTAACAAAATTAATGACACTTTAATTGCAGCAATACTTCATTACCCCGCAGGAATTCTTTGCAATTGTGCAATCTCATAATTCTTTGTTTTGTTTACATTTTTTTCAGCGACTGACTGCAGGATCAGCACAAAAATGTTGCTGTAACGCATAATACAATATTATTAGGTACAGATGTAGTAATTATTATGCATATATTATGTTCCTTTCGTGTTTTTACATTATTTAATTTTTACCTTCCTAGCTCGCGTAGCAAATGCTAAAGAAGGTAATATTTTCGACGAAAATTTTTTTTTTGAGATAACGCCAAAAATGTGTTATTTGGATGTGGTTTTACCATATCCTAGCAATATCGTCGTGATGTCTGTGTGTGTATATTATTTTTGTCCGTAACACGATAGCTCCTAAACCGCTGAACCGATTTTCATAAAATTTTCAGGAAAAATAGTGTTCGACACTTTTACGAGCTGATTAGATTTTAGTCAAAATCCAATAATGCTAATGTTTTTTGACAATTAAAAACTTTTTCTGAGATATTTACAAAAAACTGTTTTCAAGACTAATTATCATGCTTCACTTGAAGTGTCAGATCCATCATGGATTCTCTAATTTATTATTAAAGAAAGAAAAATTGGTAAACTAGTAGAATTTTTGATACTTTTTTCAAAAAACATAACCCTGTGTTTTATAATTTGCTTTTAATTCTAAACAAAAATTGAATTTTGATTTTTTTTCCTAAAGTTAAAAATATCGAGGATATTTTAAATTCAAAATTACCTATTGAAATTTTATTTGGTAGAAAAAAGTCTAATTTTGAATTTGGAATATCTTTGTTATTTTTAACTTTTTGGAAAAAATCAAAAGATAATTTTTGTTTAGAATTGAAAGACCTATCAAATACTCTGCCAATCTATGGGCACCTAAGCTCACACTAGGTACTATAATTATAGTGTACGTGTGAGTTAATATATAACTAAAAACTGAAATATATTTTATTGAACTCCAAACTCAATTACCTTTCGTTTGATACCACACAAGCCATGTTTTGATTTAAACTTTAATTTTTCAAATCTACCCCCACCTTTTTTTTAAACTAAAATGTATTTTGTTTAACTCCAGACTCAATTACCTTTCGTTTGATATCCCACACGCCATATTTCCACATATACACTAATTTTTTAAATTTACCCCCACCCTTTTTTTAAAGTAAAATGTATTTTATTTAACTCCAGACGCAATTACCTTTCGTTTGATATCACACACGCCATATTTTTACATAAACTCTATTTTTTGATATATACCCCCACCCTTTTATTTGGCTTGTGTTCGGTGGATTTTGCTCATTTTTAAATGGGACCATCTCGACCCAAAACCCAGCGTAGGTGCCAAATTTCATTAAAATCGGGCAAGCGGTTTTTGAGTTATGCGCGTTGGTCGTTACAGATAGACATACAGACAGACAGACAGACAGACAGACAGACAGACAGACAGACAGACAGACAGACAGACGGCGCAACAAAAAAGTTTCAAAATCATCTGAAACGCAAAGATATATAAAAATTTTTGAAATCGGAGCAACTTTTTTTTTCTCGAAAAAATTAGGATCACTATAGCTCACACTACTATAGTGTAGTGTGAGCTAAAAAAAATTATAGAATACAGGGTATTCAATTAAAACTTGTTTTCTGTTTTTTGAAAAAACTTTTGATTTAAACATTTTATTTAAACTTTTTTATATCCTTAGTAATAACAAAGCTAGCAATGGTGGAAATTTATATTGGAACACCCTGTATAGTCTGAACTAAAGATTTATTTTAAAAATATCAAAATCTGAATTTGTTTTTCTGTTATACTAGATAAAATTCGTATCAAACTAATATAAAAATTTTCCGACAGAAACAAGCGATGTTTACATTTTTTTTTACACATATATTGACTTGACTCATATGTTGTGCGAGATAATGTTCGAAAACTGTAATTACGCTGCTTTTTACTAAAATAGTATATAATATACAATAATGTTACATAAAACATTGTTCTGTGTACATTAGAAAAAATAAATTTTAATATTTTTTTCGAAATTTTTTGGGATTTCTAATAATTTTTTTTTCAGCCACTAGTTGCATAAACTAAGATTATGTTATAAGAAGCCGGACTCTATGACTTCTCCTTTTTAATATATATCTTTTTTAAAATCGATTGTTTTCTATTTATAGTATTAAAATATTTAGATTTACTCATGATCTGATAACTGTCCTCGTAGTAAAATAAAAGTAAAAATAAATTATTTTATCTTGTTTAACATTCAGTGAAGTGCTAAATACTTTTAAACCCATACTTGTGCTTTTTCAAAACACGAAATGATGGGGTGAAGAGATTTGGATGTTTAAAGCAGTAAAGAATGTAGATTAGTAGTAGTAGATGTGGTAGTATATATGAAATATATTTTTTATACGACTGTCTTGTAAAAGGGGGTTTTGCGCACGGAGGACACGATCTGAAAATGGCATTTTGCGCACGCTGTGTGCAAAACGTTTTGCACACGCTTATGTCATTTTTGCGCACGCCTATGTCATTTCTGCATACGGGTCTCCCGTCATTGTGATTTTTGTTGTTGTCACCCATCAATATAAGTTGGCTTAGTTCCGTAGCAACCGTCACTGCTCGTATGTTTTGTTGATTAGATACGTCAAAAAATTGTTGAATTTTTAAAGTTTTGTTGTAAAAATGTCGAAAATAAAAACAAGTTAAATTAAAATTTGATTTTTCTTTCTTTATTAGCAGTCGTATAAAAAATATTGTAAAAAACTCGTTTGAAAACCTCTGTACACTCCCTCGACTTGTAGACCTCGCCTTCGGCTCGGTCTACCAAACTGTTTCGATCGTGTGCAAAGAGTCGTTTTCAAACCTTGTTGTTTAAATAACTATATCATTTTTCACAGTATTCCAAAACCCAGGAAATGTTTTGTAACCTGAAAAATGATTTTAGATATTTTTTTAATGCTAAGTATAATTTACTACTACTACTATGTCGGTTTAGGTTTCCCTATCCTAAAATTCACTAAATGACGTTCTTTCGAATCTTAACTCAGGGTGTGGTTTTTGCGCATCTCTATGGCTCCACCATACTGCACCTCGGTGCTTTTGTTGATAGACTGTACAGGTTTTAAAATATGAATTTTCAAAATTTGGCGATTTTGGTCTTATGGGATTTCCTACCCTAAAATTCGCTAAATAACGTTTTTTTTTTAATCTTAATTCAGATGATCTTCTGTCGGATTTTTTTGACTCCTTGATCTTTGGCTTGACTGTTGCCATTCTAGTTCAGGACGCCCTCTTTTTCTGAGCCCTATTGGTTGCCATTCTAGGACCTGCTTTGGTAATCTTTCGCCGTTCATCCGTTGTACATGGCCGTAACATATCAGTTGTCTTTTAGTGATGTCATCCGTTATGCTTCCCTCGATTCCCATTCTTTCTTTTATGATCTCATTTCTTATATGATCTGTTTTAGATATTCTCATTGATTTTCTTATTACGAGACAAGTCTCTATTCTATAAAACAGCGTGCTTTTCACCATTGTTTCATATATGCTATATTTTACATTCTTTTTGAACTCTCTGCTCCATAAAATACTGTTAAGACATCCAATAACCTTTTTTGCTTTTACTATTTTTTTCCAGTTCTTTACAGTCTGTTCCTGTCTTATCAAAAATGACACCCTAGTATACATACTCATTGCATGGAGATATTGTTTTTCCATTGTCTAGTTCTAACTCACTTAATCGTTTCCAATATATAAGTACTGTGTACGTTCACTGTTAACCCCCGCTTCCGTTAATTTTTTCATAATATACTCCATGTCTTCTTTATATCTAGCTACAATTACTTGGTCGTCAACAAACTGTAGTGTGTATATGGTAAATCGATCGTTAAGTTGTATTCCCATCCGTGTATTTTACGTTTCCAGTTTTTTAGAGCTACTGCGATATATATTTTTTTAAAAATTGGAGAATACAACATCCCTGTCTTAAGCCTTTCGTTACCAGGAATTCTTTTGCAAGTCGATTTCCAATTTTAGTTTTAGATTTTGACCCTACTTTTTTTAAAATTGCGTTTTTTTGCTAATAAATTTTTTAAGTACTCGTTAGTTGTTAGACTTTTGAATATTTTGTTCAAATAGGGTCCGCCACTGCAAAAAAACAAGATCACTCGATATGTGCATAATCTCAAGGCGCCTGATTTAATCCAGAATCGTAGTAAATTTTTGAGACACGTGTTTGAAAAATAGGCAAACACACTCATTCTCAAATTTGTTTATAAAAATAACAACTGCGTGGCGAAGTAGAAGAAAAAATAGGACAAATAATAAAGAATTAGTATAAATAACGAAAAAAATTGTAATTTAGACAAATTATTTTTTTTTATATTTACTAATCCCTCGTTTTTGAAATTTGAAATAATTAAAGAATTAAAAAAAAAACAATTTTTTTCCGATCCTATGACTTTACATGTTATTCTCAAATTTGTTTATAAAAATAACAACTGCGTGGCGAAGTAGAAGAAAAAATAGGACAAATAATAAAGAATTAGTATAAATAACGAAAAAAATTGTAATTTAGACAAATTATTTTTTTTTATATTTACTAATCCCTCGTTTTTGAAATTTGAAATAATTAAAGAATTAAAAAAAAAAACAATTTTTTTCCGATCCTATGACTTTACATGTTATTCTCAAATTTGTTTATAAAAATAACAACTGCGTGGCGAAGTAGAAGAAAAAATAGGACAAATAATAAAGAATTAGTATAAATAACGAAAAAAATTGTAATTTAGACAAATTATTTTTTTTTATATTTACTAATCCCTCGTTTTTGAAATTTGAAATAATTAAAGAATTAAAAAAAAAACAATTTTTTTCCGATCCTATGACTTTACATGTTATTCTCAAATTTGTTTATAAAAATAACAACTGCGTGGCGAAGTAGAAGAAAAAATAGGACAAATAATAAAGAATTAGTATAAATAACGAAAAAAATTGTAATTTAGACAAATTATTTTTTTTTATATTTACTAATCCCTCGTTTTTGAAATTTGAAATAATTAAAGAATTAAAAAAAAAACAATTTTTTTCCGATCCTATGACTTTACATGTTATTCTCAAATTTGTTTATAAAAATAACAACTGCGTGGCGAAGTAGAAGAAAAAATAGGACAAATAATAAAGAATTAGTATAAATAACGAAAAAAATTGTAATTTAGACAAATTATTTTTTTTTATATTTACTAATCCCTCGTTTTTGAAATTTGAAATAATTAAAGAATTAAAAAAAAAAACAATTTTTTTCCGATCCTATGACTTTACATGTTATTCTCAAATTTGTTTATAAAAATAACAACTGCGTGGCGAAGTAGAAGAAAAAATAGGACAAATAATAAAGAATTAGTATAAATAACGAAAAAAATTGTAATTTAGACAAATTATTTTTTTTTATATTTACTAATCCCTCGTTTTTGAAATTTGAAATAATTAAAGAATTAAAAAAAAAACAATTTTTTTCCGATCCTATGACTTTACATGTTATTCTCAAATTTGTTTATAAAAATAACAACTGCGTGGCGAAGTAGAAGAAAAAATAGGACAAATAATAAAGAATTAGTATAAATAACGAAAAAAATTGTAATTTAGACAAATTATTTTTTTTTATATTTACTAATCCCTCGTTTTTGAAATTTGAAATAATTAAAGAATTAAAAAAAAAAACAATTTTTTTCCGATCCTATGACTTTACATGTTATTCTCAAATTTGTTTATAAAAATAACAACTGCGTGGCGAAGTAGAAGAAAAAATAGGACAAATAATAAAGAATTAGTATAAATAACGAAAAAAATTGTAATTTAGACAAATTATTTTTTTTTATATTTACTAATCCCTCGTTTTTGAAATTTGAAATAATTAAAGAATTAAAAAAAAAACAATTTTTTTCCGATCCTATGACTTTACATGTTATTCTCAAATTTGTTTATAAAAATAACAATTGCGTGGCGAAGTAGAAGAAAAAATAGGACAAATAATAAAGAATTAGTATAAATAACGAAAAAAATTGTAATTTAGACAAATTATTTTTTTTTATATTTACTAATCCCTCCTTTTTGAAATTTGAAATAATTAAAGAAGTGAAAAAAAAAAACAATTTTGTTCCGATCCTATGACTTTACATGTTATTCTCAAATTTGTTTATAAAAATAACAATTGCGTGGCGAAGTAGAAGAAAAAATAGGACAAATAATAAAGAATTAGTATAAATAACGAAAAAAATTGTAATTTAGACAAATTATTTTTTTTATATTTACTAATCCCTCCTTTTTGAAATTTGAAATAATTAAAGAAGTGAAAAAAAAAACAATTTTGTTCCGATCCTATGACTTTACATGTTATTCTCAAATTTGTTTATAAAAATAACAATTGCGTGGCGAAGTAGAAGAAAAAATAGGACAAATAATAAAGAATTAGTATAAATAACGAAAAAAATTGTAATTTAGACAAATTATTTTTTTTTATATTTACTAATCTCTCCTTTTTGAAATTTGAAATAATTAAAGAAGTGAAAAAAAAACAATTTTGTTCCGATCCTATGACTTTACATGTTATTCTCAAATTTGTTTATAAAAATAACAATTGCGTGGCGAAGTAGAAGAAAAAATAGGACAAATAATAAAGAATTAGTATAAATAACGAAAAAAATTGTAATTTAGACAAATTATTTTTTTTTATATTTACTAATCCCTCGTTTTTGAAATTTGAAATAATTAAAGAATTAAAAAAAAACAATTTTTTTCCGATCCTATGACTTTACATGTTATTCTCAAATTTGTTTATAAAAATAACAATTGCGTGGCGAAGTAGAAGAAAAAATAGGACAAATAATAAAGAATTAGTATAAATAACGAAAAAAATTGTAATTTAGACAAATTATTTTTTTTTATATTTACTAATCCCTCGTTTTTGAAATTTGAAATAATTAAAGAATTAAAAAAAAAACAATTTTTTTCCGATCCTATGACTTTACATGTTATTCTCAAATTTGTTTATAAAAATAACAACTGCGTGGCGAAGTAGAAGAAAAAATAGGACAAATAATAAAGAATTAGTATAAATAACGAAAAAAATTGTAATTTAGACAAATTATTTTTTTTTATATTTACTAATCCCTCGTTTTTGAAATTTGAAATAATTAAAGAATTAAAAAAAAAACAATTTTTTTCCGATCCTATGACTTTACATGTTATTCTCAAATTTGTTTATAAAAATAACAATTGCGTGGCGAAGTAGAAGAAAAAATAGGACAAATAATAAAGAATTAGTATAAATAACGAAAAAAATTGTAATTTAGACAAATTATTTTTTTTTATATTTACTAATCCCTCCTTTTTGAAATTTGAAATAATTAAAGAAGTGAAAAAAAAAACAATTTTGTTCCGATTCTATGACTTTACATGTTATTCTCAAATTTGTTTATAAAAATAACAATTGCGTGGCGAAGTAGAAGAAAAAATAGGACAAATAATAAAGAATTAGTATAAATAACGAAAAAAATTGTAATTTAGACAAATTATTTTTTTTTATATTTACTAATCCCTCCTTTTTGAAATTTGAAATAATTAAAGAAGTGAAAAAAAAACAATTTTGTTCCGATCCTATGACTTTACATGTTATTCTCAAATTTGTTTATAAAAATAACAATTGCGTGGCGAAGTAGAAGAAAAAATAGGACAAATAATAAAGAATTAGTATAAATAACGAAAAAAATTGTAATTTAGACAAATTATTTTTTTTTATATTTACTAATCCCTCCTTTTTGAAATTTGAAATAATTAAAGAAGTGAAAAAAAAACAATTTTGTTCCGATCCTATGACTTTACATGTTATTCTCAAATTTGTTTATAAAAATAACAATTGCGTGGCGAAGTAGAAGAAAAAATAGGACAAATAATAAAGAATTAGTATAAATAACGAAAAAAATTGTAATTTAGACAAATTATTTTTTTTTATATTTACTAATCCCTCGTTTTTGAAATTTGAAATAATTAAAGAATTAAAAAAAAACAATTTTTTTCCGATCCTATGACTTTACATGTTATTCTCAAATTTGTTTATAAAAATAACAATTGCGAGGCGAAGTAGAAGAAAAAATAGGACAAATAATAAAGAATTAGTATAAATAACGAAAAAAATTGTAATTTAGACAAATTATTTTTTTTTATATTTACTAATCCCTCCTTTTTGAAATTTGAAATAATTAAAGAAGTGAAAAAAAAAACAATTTTGTTCCGATCCTATGACTTTACATGTTATTCCCAAATTTGTTTATAAAAATAACAATTGCGTGGCGAAGTAGAAGAAAAAATAGGACAAATAATAAAGAATTAGTATAAATAACGAAAAAAATTGTAATTTAGACAAATTATTTTTTTTTATATTTACTAATCCCTCGTTTTTGAAATTTGAAATAATTAAAGAATTAAAAAAAAAAACAATTTTTTTCCGATCCTATGACTTTACATGGTATTCTCAAATTTGTTTATAAAAATAACAATTGCGTGGCGAAGTAGAAGAAAAAATAGGACAAATAATAAAGAATTAGTATAAATAACGAAAAAAATTGTAATTTAGACAAATTATTTTTTTTTATATTTACTAACCCTCCTTTTTGAAATTTGAAATAATTAAAGAAGTGAAAAAAAAACAATTTTGCTCCGATCCTATGACTTTACATGTTATTCTCAAATTTGTTTATAAAAATAACAACTGCGTGGCGAACTAGAAGAAAAAATAGGACAAATAATAAAGAATTAGTATAAATAACGAAAAAAATTGTAATTTAGACAAATAATTTTTTTTTTATATTTACTAATCCCTCGATTTTGAAATTTGAAATAATTAAAGAAGTGAAAAAAAAAACAATTTTTTTCCGATCCTATGACTTTATAATAATGTCTATACAGTAAAACCTCCTATAAGTACACTCACGGTTTCGTCGATTTTGTCTGCTTATTGGAGGTGTCCGGTTATTAGAGAGAACTGCGAAATTTGTGGGCTATATGGATATCATTTTTGGTCATTGCCTTTAAATAACAGTACAGCACAGTAAATAATTTTGTTTTTTTAAATTTATGTAACTAATTAGCTGTAAGCTAAGAAACATTTATTTTCCCGAATTTTAGGAATTATTACATAAAAATTCCAGAGGGATGAGTACCAGAGGAATGAGTTTATTAATGGTTTTCCAATTTAAATCAAAATCTATTTGGACTACTTAACTTAAGTTTTATATAAACAAAGTTGCTATACTTATAATTTTAAAACAATCAACAAAAAAATTATACTATTGATATCAGTCGAATATTTACTTACCAGAGGAATGATAATTGAAGCGTTACTTTTTGATTTCTCCGACAAAAACTAATTTTCTGCCGAAAATAAAAAGACCGTAACTAAAGTTGACATTATCTGTCACAACTTGTCACCCTCACAAGAAAATTAGATATCCAGGGCCGTCTCTTTCTCTAGAAATTAACTGGTTGTATTCACACATATAGTGTTATTAAAAATGGAGCACGTTTAAAATTGTAAAATTTTCCGGAGAAGATGTAAATTCGGATTTTCAAAAATATGACTGCAAACTTAAGTTTTATCAATTTTTTGATAAATAGTTAAGACTTGGTTAAATATTATTTATTAGGATATTTTTTTCAATTTGAGTTTTTAATATTTGGTTTGGGACTACACCAGAGGAATGAGGTATTTGCTTTGAAATAAAAAAAATTATAAACTTTTTTTTATACATTAAACTCAAATGTTCCATAAAGAAAACATTTCGTTTTAAATCTTATAACTAAAACTATGCTTCATTTGCAGTCTGCGTGTTTGAAAAATATGCATTCCCACTCCACAGCACCATTTTTGTAGAATCATTCATATATATTTATTAAGAATTTCCGCTGCTTGAGTTTTCCCGATATTAAAGTTTTCAGCGATCTTTCGTCCTGAAAGATGTTTCTTCTCTGAAACGTTAACAACTTCCATTTTTTCACGTAAACTAAGAAGTTTTTTACTAGACGCCATTTCAAAGAAATCTATTACTACCCAACTGAACAATAAAAATATAACACAGCAGTCCCGCCGAATAAAATATGTTTTAAATACGACAGAAGTATTTAGTCTCCGCATTAAAACGGAAAGAGGTCATTCCCCGGCTGCATAGTGCGTTGTTGCCAGCAAACTATATAATATTTATGCCCATGTCGTGCAGCGCTCCCTCCCGTTGTTATTAGAGTGTCCGGTTATAGGAGTGAATTTTACATATAAAGAAATAGGGAAAAGCTTGTTTCCAACAAATTTGTCCGCCTAAAGGGAGTGTCCGCTTAATAGAGGTGTCCACAAGGAGAGGTTTCACTGTAATCCTAAAATCTATCAGTATTAAATTTTGTAAGAATATTTTTATTTAGTCGGTTTAGAACGTTTTTCTACGTTGTCCGACGCCTATTCTCCACCTCCTTCGATCCTGACAATCATCTTCTGTCAGATTTTTTTGACTCATTGATCTTTGGATTGACTGTTGCCATTCTAGTTTAGGACGCCCTCTTTTTCTGCGCCCTATTGGTTGCCATTCTAGGACCTGCTTTGGTAATCTTTCGTCGTTCATCCGTTGTACATGGCCGTACCATATCAGTTGTCTTTTAGTGATGTCATCCGTTATGCTCCCTTCGATTCCCATTCTTTCTTTTATGATCTCATTTCTTATGTGATCTGTTCTAGATATTCTCATTGATCTTCTTATTGCATCCATTTCGACACTTTCCATTTTTGTTTTGTATTTTTCTGTTACGCGACAAGTCACTATTCCATACAACAGCGTGCTTTTCACCATTGTTTCATATATGTTAAATTTTACATTCTTTTTTATCTCTCTGCTCCATAAAATACTGTTAAGACATCCAATAACCTTTTTTTCTTTTACTATTCTTTTTTCCAGTTCTTTACAGCCTGTTCCTGTCTTATCAAATGTGACACCCAAGTATACATACTCATTGCATGGAGATATTACTTGTCCATTGTCTAGTTCTAACTCACTGGATTCGTTTCCAATACATAAGTACTGTGTCTTGTCCACGTTCACTGTTAATCCCCACTTTTGGTATTCTTCCATTAACTTTCTCATCATATACTCCATGTCCTCTTTATCATTAGCTACAATTACTTTGTCGTCAGCAAACTGTAGCGTGTATATGGTAAATCGGTCGTTAAGTTGTGTTCCCATGCCGTGCACTTTCCGTTTCCAGTTTTTTAGAGCTACTGCGATATATATTTTAAAAAGAGTTGGAGAAATACAACATCCCTGTCTTAAGCCTTTTGTTACCAGGAATTCTTTTGAAAGTCGATTTCCAATTTTAATTTTAGATTTTGACCCTTTGTATAGTTCTTTTATCGCTTTTATGTATGTATGATTGATATTAGTCTGCTCTAGCACTGTCCATAGTTTTTCTACTGGAACGGTATCATATGCTTTTTGTAGGTCCACAAAGGTAACATGAGTCTCTATATTTCTGGCGCTCCTTTTCTCAATTACTTGTTTAAGACAAAAAACATTATCACTACAAGATCTGCCTGCACGAAACCCACTTTGCTCTTCTTCTTCTTGTTCATGAAAATCCTTCTCTATTAGATCTCTAAGAATCCTACCGTACAATCTACTGAGAGTACTAGTTACTGAAATTCCTCTGTAATTGTTGCAATCCAGCTTGTTTCCTTTTTTATGTATTGAGGATATGAATGCAATTTTCCAATCATCAGGTACTGGATGTCCGTTTATGCATTGATTGATAATATATGTGAGATTTTCGATTAGTTTCTCTGATCCATATTTGAGCATTTCAGCATATATTCCTACAGGTCCGCTAGCTTTTCCGGATTTAAGCTTTTTAATACTATTTTTTATCATTTCTTTTTCGATGATTACTTCCTCTCCGTGTACTTCTATGTCTCTCCTCGCAGAGGCTGCCAGATATTCGGGTCTCGTTTCCTGCAGCAGTCCCTTGTAGTGTTCTGTCCATTGTTCTGGTTTGATGATCTGGATGTTTACTTTTTCTTTTGTTGGGTTTTTTACTGTAGAAATGAATTTCCATACTTCAGAACTCTGTCTACCTCCTACGTGTGTATTGATATCGTGGCATTTGCGCTCGAACAGTTCATTTTTTTCTGTGCGTATCAAATTTCTCAGCTGTCTTTTGGTTTGCCTGTAGATTTCTAGGTCTCTTTGTTCTTTAGTACTGAGCCATTTCAAGTATGTGCAATGTGAATAAAGAACAAATATTTACACATTTTAAGACGTTGGTATTTTTTGTGTAAATTGTAAAAATAATTTTTACACTAGTTTTGCATTGTTTTTTTAATGGTTTAAAAAATTATTTTTCTAGCATTTCTTGTATATTTTTTCTCTGTTTTTTTTTACCAAGATCTATGATTTTTTATTTAAGATTTAAGATCAACTTTTATTCTTAAAATATTTAACAAATATTTCATCAGTGAGTAGGTAGGTTATGAATGTTATGAATCTAATGCATTTAGTGAAATAACATACAAGCCTATTATTTTTTTTTGGGTCAACACGGTGTATAATTTCGCAACGTAGTTTAATTTGAGATATAGGCTATATATAGGGTTATTTATTGGTTTGTTTACTGTATTTTTATGTTCAAAAATAGGTCAGTAGTACAGCATAATTCCATTTAATCACATAACTTTTTTTCCATTATTAGATAAATAGTCCTTAAGGAATTCAAGAGTGTAAAAATCAGTGGCGGTTGCTAGAGGGAGGGCAACGGGGTAGTGCCCTCCCAAAACTAGACAACAAACAGTATTTTTAATTCATTTATTTAAAAAAAGTTAAATCTTCCCGTACGAAGCTTTTTTAGCGTAAATAATAGCAAGCCGGCAGCGCCGCGCGGGGCAAGGATTGTGTGTTTTAGTTGAAGTCGGTCATCATCATCGTGCGGAAACGTCCGTTGCCCTTCTACACGATGCCGGTTCTCTCTTTAGTGAAGACGTATGAGTTTGTTTTGATTTGGGCTATGTCAGTAGTAAAAAGCATTGCCGGTCGCGTGTCATTGTTTTTGTTGTCGTTTGTTTATAAAATGGAAATAAATACCGTCGATTACATAATTAACTGTGCAAATTTAAATACGTTGACATATGAATTTCGATTACAAATAAAATCTTTAGGACCACATAGACCGGATCTAAAAATCTTAAAAATTAACCAAAATTTTAGTGCAAATAATAAAAAATTATACGATGCTGAAAACTGGTTGTGCTGTTGTTCAAAAAAGAAATGTTTTTTTTGTTATTTTATGAACAATCCACGTAGTGATTCTGCGTGGGTGGCAAACGAAACATTTTAGTGAAAAGTATATTAGGTGCCAATTGAATAGTGCCTATAGGTAAAACATTACCGAACAATAAAAATGTGGCAAAAAAAGACATATACTGAATAGGTTAATAGACTTAAATCTGTGGGATGTTTGAGGTTGCTCTACAGGGCCATGATTAGTTTGAAACTGGTGGTATTCCAAGCACTATGCGCATGTAAAAGAAGGGCGAATAGACTTCATCTATAAACAAATAAACTAAAAACTACACCATCGAAGAAATAAGTTATTTCTTCGATGACTACATCAAGTAGGTGCTTGTTTGTAAAATGCTAAAATAAAATTGTTTCGTTAAGTTTTTTTTATTTTCTTTTCCATGCAATATAAATTTCTGCCCCTCCCCCCCCCCCTCCAATTTATAACCTCACCAGCCGCCATTGGTAAAAATATATAGAATATAATATATAGCTATTCAACAAAAAAAAACTGTTTTTTCTGAGCAAAATTTATTGATAGAATCGTTGTTATTTTTTATTCGATGCAGTAGCGACCTTTTAGTTCTGTCACGTGTCACAGTGGTTCCAAAATAAAAATATCCAATCAAAAAATCCTATTAAAATACTCTGCCAATCTATGGGCACATAAGCTCACACTATACTATAGTTTTAGTGTATCTACTTGAAAGCTAATATAACTAAAAACTGAAGTATATTTTATTGAACTCCAGACTCAATTACCTTTCGTTTGATACCACACAAGCCATGTTTTGACTTAAACTCTAATTTTTCAAATCTACCCCCACCCTTTTTTTAAAAACTAAAATGTATTTTTTTTAACTCCAGACTCATATACCTTTCGTTTGATATCACACACGCCATATTTTCACTTAAACTCCAATTTTTGAAATATACCCCCACCCTTTTTTTTAAATAAACTAAAATGTATTTTCTTTAACTCCAGACTCAATTACCTTTCGTTTGATATCACACACGCCATATTTCCCCATATACTCTAATTTTTGAAATCTACCCCCACCCTTTTATTTGGTTTGTGTTCGGTGGATTTTGTTCATTTTTAAATGGGACCATCTCGGTTCATTTTTAGTGCAAATAATAAAAAATTATACGATGCTGAAAACTGGTTGTGCTGTTGAGAAAAAAGAAATGTTTTTTTTGTTTTATTTGTCTTATTATGAACAATCCACGTAGTGATTCTGCGTGGGTGGCAAACGAAACATTTTAGTGAAAAGTTAAAGACACAAAGTGCTACTTATTTAAATAACCACATAGAATTTTCTATGCTAGGCAAGACTGATATTAGGTGCCAATTGAATAGTGCCTATAGGTAAAACATTTCCGACCATAACAAAAATGTGGCAAAAAAAAGACATATACTTAATAGGTTATTAGAGTTAAATCTGTGAGATTTTTGAGGTTGCTCAACAGGGCCATAATTAGTCTGAAACTGGTGCTAATCCAAGCACTATGCGCATGTAAAAGAAGGGCGAATAGACTTTATCTATAAACAAATAAACTAAAAACTTAATAAATAAAAATAAGTTATTTCTTCGATGACTACATCAAGTAGGTGCTTGTTTGTAAAATGCTAAAATAAAATTGTTTAGGTACGTTTTTTTATCTTCTTTTAAATGCAATATAAATTTCTGCCCCTCCCCCCCCCCTCCAATTTATAACCTCACCAATTTATTGATAGAATCGTTGTTATTTTTTATTCGATGCAGTAGCGACCTTTTAGTTCTGTCACGTGGCACAGTGGTTCCAAAATAAAAATATCCAGTCAAAAAATCCAATTAAAATACTCTGCCAATCTATGGGCACATAAGCTCACACTGGGTACTATAGTTTTAGTGTATCTACTTGAAAGCTAATATAACTAAAAACTGAAGTATATTTTATTGAACTCCAGACTCAATTACCTTTCGTTTGATACCACACAAGCCATGTTTTGACTTAAACTCTAATTTTTCAAATCTACCCCCACCCTTTTTTTAAAAGCTACAACAACAGACTCAATTACCTTTCGTTTGATATCACACACGCCATATTTTCACTTAAACTCCAATTTTTGAAATATACCCCCACCCTTTTTTTAAAATAAATTAAAATGTATTTTGTTTAACTCCAGACTCAATTACCTTTCGTTTGATATCACACACGCCATATTTCCCCATAAACTCTAATTTTTGAAATCTACCCCCACCCTTTTATTTGGTTTGTGTTCGGTGGATTTTGTTCATTTTTAAATGGGACCATCTCGGCCCAAAACCCAGCCTAAGTACCAAATTTCATTAAAATCGGCCAAGCGGTTTTTGAATTATGCGCGTTGGTCGTTACAGACAGACAGACATACAGACAGACAGACAGACATTTAAATGGGACCATCTCGACCAGACATACAGACAGACATACAGACAGACAGACAGACAGAAAGACAGAGAGACAGACGGCGCAACAAAAAAGTTTCAAAATCATCTGAAACGCAAAGATATATAAAATTTTTTGAAATCGGAGCAACTTTTTTTTTCTCGAAATCACCATAGCTCACACTACTATAGTATAGTATATGTGTGAGCTAAAAAAAATTATGAGTTCCAATTATTAAAAAACACTATATTCCTATAAATTACTTATGCTTTAATAACTTATCCAAATCGCTACATATTATCGGTAGATATCTCTTAGCATAAAATTAAGTTCCACTTAAATGGACGTATTTCAGAAGGCTTGCTGCTGAGATCTAAATGTCAAAATTACTGAATGATATAAAACAATTCTATAAAAGCCGATACCAAATAAAACAAGATAATTCGATTCGCAGCTTGTGGTAAACCATATTTTCTTTGTACAACATATGAAATAATAATAAATAATCATAATTGCTACGTACTTTGTTGTTGGTTAAAATGTGTTTCCAACATGCGCATGGGTTTAATTAAGTAAAAATAGTGCAGGGCGTAAATATTCTCAATTTAAAATTATGTTTCTGACTTCCTTTGATTATTTTGTACTGTTTGAGTCAATCCAATTCCAGCTTTCGTTTGTTTGTTTGTTTCGCCGCGGGGACAATTTGCCGCGGTCCGATTTGCCGACAATTTGCCGCCGACGAGGTTTTAGATTGATAATATATACCTGATACCTTCCTAGCTAGCCTATTAGCACACTTCAAGTGAGTCTTAAATAGTTTTTATATATATCTCAGAAACTAAAGCTCTTACGAAGTTGCTGGTTATAACACAAATTATTGAGCAAAACGTAGTCTACTATATTCCCAAAACTGTATATTGATACGATGCTCCGTTAAAAAGTTTGCATTTTTAAAAAAAAATTAATTGCCGAAAAACTGTCATTAGTATTAATGGATTTTGACCAAAATCAGCTCGTTAGAGTGTCAAACACTATTTTACCTGAAAATTTTATGAAAATCAGTGCAGCGGTTTAGGAGTTATCGTGTTACGGACAAAAATAATATAAACACACAAACACATACACAGACAGATATCACGACGATATTGCTAAGATAGGTCAAATTACCTATTGTATTGTATCTCTCAAACTCTTTTTAAAATATATATCGCAGTAGCTCTAAAAAACTGAAAACGCAAAGTACACGTCATGGGAATACAACTTAATGACCAATTTACCATATACACACTACAGTTTGCTGACGACCAAGTAATAATTGTAGCTAATGCTAAAGAAGACATGGAGTATATAATGAAAAAGTTAACGGAAGAATACCAAAAGCAACAGTGAACGTGGACAAGACACAGTACTTATTTATTGGAATCGAATCAAGTAAGTTAGAAATAGACAATGGACAAACAATATCTCCATGTAATGAGTATGTATACTTGGGTGTCACATTTGATAAGACGGGAACAGACTGTACAGAACTGGAAAAAAGAATAGTAAAAGTAAAAAAGGTTATTGGCTGTTTTAACACTATTTTATGGAGCAGAGAGATAAAAAAGAATGTAAAATTTAACATATATGAAACAATGGTGAAAAGCACGCTGTTGTATGGAATAGAGACTTGTCGCGTAACAGAAAAATACAAAGCAAAAATGGAAAGTGTCGAAATGGATGCAATAAGAAGATTAATGAGAATATCTAGAACAGATTATATAAGAAATGAGATCATAAAAGAAAGAATGGGAATCCAGGAAAGCATAACGGATGACATAACTAAAAGACAACTGATATGGTATGGCCATGTGCAACGGATGAATGACGAAAGATTACCAAAGGCAATGGCAACCAATAGGGCGCAACAAAAGAGGGCGTCCTAAACTGGAATGGCAACAGTCAATCCATGATGATTGTTAGGATCGAAGGAGGTGGAGAATAGGCGTCGGACAACGTAGAAGAACGTTATAGGCCGACATAGAAGTAGTAGGTCAAAAAACACCCAAATTTTTACTTGGGTGTTATCTCAAAGAGAAAAATTTCGTCTAGGAAGGTAAAAATAATTAATTCTAAACAATATTTTTTAATTTTTTAAAAAATTATTTTTTGGAAAAACTAGTATTTGAAAAATTTTCAAAAATATTTTTTTTCTAAAAGTAGTTTTTTGTTAGCCCCTGCAGCGAATCGGAGCCCGGCGAATTGTCCCCTACCCAATTTAACAAATAACTTAAATTTTTCTTGAAGTTTGTAAAATTAAGCTTATATGATTGATAGATAGTCTTATTGTTCTGTATGCTTATTATCATTTTTATTGGTTAATTTTTATTTCAACATGAGTTCAGATAAAAATGCGTAAGCGTATACATTTTTTTAAATTTTGTCTCCTACGCAATTTTTTGATCTTCCGGTGAAAGTTTTTTATTGTATAATTTTTGCCTAATGATTTCGGATACCAAACTGTGGACTTTTTTGTTAGCTTATTTCTCCGAGGTATAATATAAAAAAAATATAATATTAGCGACTTATTAGGATTACAATAAAGCCAGGCAGTAGTTGTGCCGGGCACTATTCTGACAGTTTCACATTATAAGAACAGCTGTCTTCTTTCAAAATTAGGCCTTTGTGTATTATAAGAGCCAGAATTAATAGTGCCGCCATTATTAATGGAAAATAAACGGCTGGATTTATAAATTTAACTTTGGTAGCTGTCAGAATAGTGCCCGGCACTATTACTGCCCGGCTTTATTGCAATGAGTCCTTAATAACTCATTTTTCCCAGCTACGTTAAGAGGTTAAAGTCTAGCTCTATTTCAATAAAGTTGTTGCCTTATGACTATTCCATCTAAGACATCTAACGATTCCTCCTAAAAAAATAGGTTTGATACTCTTCAAAAGGTATCTTGTCCTTTTTTCCTGATCCTATACAAAAATAGCGAAGGAAATCTTGAGAGTGATGTTTGCTAAGTTTAAAATAAATGAAAATAAAATTACGTTTTATATTTGGTAGGATTGAGAAACATCTCTGAAACGTGAGAAAAACGCGAAATATCTTTTCAGCAGTTGCTCAACAGAACGTAAAAAAAAACAATAATTTAATTTTTTTATCTCTGCTTAATTTCTTATGACCTAAATTCAAACGCACGTGCCCAACAATGCGTTCCCCGACATGTAAAAATGTAATTTGCATAAATTCTTGGGTCCCTGTACAATTTTTAAAAAGCCTTTAAGAACTAGTTAAATAAACAACAAGTTTATAAAAAAACATGCTAATATTTAAAGGGGGTACTCTTTGGGTCAATTCTAAGAAAAAAACTTGATATGATCATATATCCTAGTAGTAGTGGGGGGGTTGACCCGCAGGTCTGACAAGTAGGCCAGAGTAGGCCCTTTTTGCCATGCCCCAAGTCTGTCCCTTAACCCACTCTCTGCACTTCCCTTTGATGGTCGGGTAACTCATTGGGCCTACCTGTTCTCTTTACAAAGTCCAGTAAGTCTGCCCATTTGAGCATGTGCAGTTCTTCCTCGCTCAGAGTTGGCGCTCCGAGTGCCTGTTGTCTCATCCTTGCGTAGGCCTCGCATTCTGCCACGAGGTGTCTTGATGTCTCTTCTTCCTGTCCACAGGCTGGGCAGGTAGGGTCATTCTCGACTCCTATACGTGTCATGTGCCTCCTCAACCGGTTATGTCCGGTTAGAGTACCTATCAGCAGTCCGAGGTCTTTTCGTGTCCGTCCCAGCATCCATCTAATTCTGGTCGCTTTTGGACGGTCTACAAATTCTCTGGTCTGTCTGCAACCCGTTCCTGTTTCCCAGGAGTTTAATAGCGCGTCCTGGGCCCATATATCCTAAAAGTCTTAACTTTTGAGATATATAGAGTGTTAAAAATGTTAAAATTTTTGGTTATTACCTGTGATACTCCTCTAGAAATTCGTTTCTGTAATACATTTTTTATTTTGACCAGTGGCGTTCGGGCGGGAATTGTCCTCGGTATTTTTAAAGAAAATAATGGTACTCCACTGTTTCTTTTAATTAAAAATATTTTTGAACCCTCGAACGCCACTGGTCGAATAAAAAAACATGTGATACATCAAAGAATACCTCTCGATTATTAAACAGTGTGTCCCAAATTTCACAAAAAATCTAGACAGTATCACAGATATTAAGAAAAAATAACATTTTTTAAACATCTTCGAAAACAAAAGTATCTTAAATACTTCTTTTCTCAAAATGAACTCAAGAATTACTCCCTTAAATATTACCATGTTTTTCGGTAACCCCTTGTATCTATTTTAATTCATCTTAAAGAAATTTGAATTTTTCAAAAATTAATTAAACTTTTTGTTAACACCCTGTATTCGGAGGGAAAATGGTTAAAGTAAAAAAAATCGGTCCATGATACCTTCCTAGCCCATTAGCACACTCCAAGTGAACTCCATGATATATAGTTTTTAGTAAATATCTCAGAAACAAAAGCTCCTATAAAGTTTGTGACTGACAAAAATTGTCGTAAATTTTGCATTTTAAAAAGTGTTAAAAAACTCTCAATAGCACTAAAAGATTTTTACCAAAATCGTTCCAGTGTCAAACATGAAATCTAGCTATTGCTGCGCAGGCAAAAATTGAGCAAAAATAGTAAAAAAGATTTTTTGAAGGGACCCGATTTTACAGTCTGTCATAACCTGGTGATTAGATGGCAATTAGTAACTCATTTTGTATTTGCATTTCACAAAACATTTTTAGTCAAATTATTCCTGTCACATAGTATATTTTGTTAGCAAACTAAAATAAAATAAACGTACCAACTCCTGAAATGTCTTAAATCAACAAAAAAAAACCTTATCGATTTTGAATTTCTCAGTATCATCTAAAAACCCGAAAAGAATTAATAAAAAAAAAATGAGGATAAAAAGATAAAATTAAATATATTTTTTTAAAGAACCAAGAACAAAAATTAAATGTCGCTTTTTAAAATAATAAAAAAAAGAAAAACAAAGATGCTATCAACAAGTTAGCAATTTAAGCCAGTAAATTTAAAAAGTAGGTGACCTAAATTTTTGCTAAATGTCGCATAACCGAGGCAGCCCGGAGAATCTAGAACGAAATCAAGAGTGTTTCAATGCATTAATTAATAATATTAACAGTCTTTTAAGGAATTTATTGATCAATTTCCTAACGCGGTTTGATGTGGGATCTTTGCCGATATTATTAACCTCAATAAGAAAAGTGTGCTTAATTAAAAACACATAGAAACAGCTGTACCTCATATAATCAAATAAAAGTAAAAGGAAGAAGATATCTTCGGTGATTGGGCTCAAATCAACAGTCCTGCAAAAATTTATCGATGAAATTCTTTGCGCGGTTGAATGTGGGACCTTTGCTGATATTATTAACCTAAATAAAAAAGTTATCTTTAATTAGAAACACACACACAACTAGAAACAGTTTTAACTCATTTAATAAAATAAAAGTAAAAGGAAGAAGATATCTTCTGGGATTTTGGTTTAAACAAAAAACAATGTACTTTAGCCAAACTGTAGAAAAATTCAAATAGGCAAAACAACAAAAAAAAAGTCGCATAGAGTTCGGAAAATCTAGAACGAAATCAAGAGTGTTTCAATGCATTATTTAATAATATTAAGAGTCTTATTAAGGAAGTTATTGATAAATTTCCTAATGCGATTGAATGTGGGATCTTTGCTAATATTATTAACCTAAATAAGAGAAGTGTGCTTAATTAAAAGCACATAGAAACAGCTGTAGCTCATTTAATGAAATTAAAGTAAAAGAAATAATATATCTTCTGTTATTTGGCCAAAATAAAAAGTCTTACTAAGAAATTTATCGATGAAATCCTGAAAGCAGTTCAATGCAGGACAAATAGAAGTAAAAAGAGGAAAATATTCTCCCTGATTTTGACTGATTGAAACTGAGGAAGCAGAAATATACTTCATGTACTAGAACAAAAGTAATGTGGGATGCTTGCTGATATTATTAGCCTAAATACTAAAAGTTTTAAACAGCTATACATACTTCATTTAATTAAATCAAAGTAAAAGAGATAAGACCTTCAGTGATTTTGGATTAAATAAAAATAATAAAAAATCAAAATTAAATAAAACTGTACAAAAAGAAATACTTTATTAATTATTGCAAATAACAGACATTTAAATATTAGTAGTCTTACTAATAAGGAATTTATCGATTAATTTCCTAGAAAACTTTTAGATATTGTTAGGCTAAATAAAAAAAATATACTTAATTTATAAGAACAAGATCGAAACAGTTTTTTGTGTGATATTATTGACTCAAATATATTTAGTTAATTAAAAGGCCCATATAAAAAACAGGATTTTATTTAATTCAATAAATCTAAATCTTCTAAGAAATCTATTGACGAACCTATTAACTTGGTTAAATGTGACATTTTGGGAGATTATATGGACCCAATTAAAATAAAATTAATTAATTTAAGGGCCTATAGAAATAACAGGACTTCATTAATCCAATAAATGTAAAGGAATTTATTGAAGAAATTTTAGAAAGGAAGAAAATATTTCCGTTAGAAATCTAGACAATTTGTTTTAGAAAAACCATTTTCATAGAAACAAACGAAACTTTATTTAATCGATTAAAAGTAAAAGGGGGAAGATCCGTATTTGAATATTGACGTGTTTATGATGCAAATATTTGTGATGTTCGATGTGAAATCCCCGATGACAATAATGTCTTATTATACAATTTCAAAGAGACAGCAAAATTTCATTAATTCAAATGAGAGGATTAGAGATATTCCAATGGATCAAAATGGTCTTGAGTAAAGGTTGACTTGAATCAAGGATGTTAGAAAATTTCATGCAATGTTATATGAAGTTGTAATCAGAATAAATAACCAATTCTCAGCGCCATTTTGCGTAAGTTCAGGAGTTTAATCTGGTCCTTGAAGCTACTGTTGATGATTGACACAAACGGATGTATTTGCACCAAATCAATGCAGATAACTGGCTACGCAGATGATATTGGTGTTCATAAAAGAGAGGAAAGATTTTGACAAAAACTGTAAGACTGCTTGATATAGAAGTCAAAAAACAAGGACTGCAAATAAATTAGTCAAAAACTAAATACATTAACTTCTCAAAAAATAACGAGAGATCATGCTCATAAGTAAAAGTAGAAGATTAGTTTGGTTGGGACATGTTTGGAAAATGGATGAGAAAAAAACATCAAGAAAAATAATGACCTGGAGATCTGCAGGATGATTTTCATGACCAAGAAGAAGAAGAGCAAAGTGGGTTTCGTGCAGGCAGATCTTGTAGTGATAATGTTTTTTGTTATATTATTATTATTACAAGTAATTGAGAAAAGGAGTGTCACAAATATAGAGACTCATGTTACCTTTGTGGACCTACAAATAGCATATTATACCGTTCAAGTAGAAAAATTATGGACAGTGTTAGAACAAACTAATATTAATCATACATATATAAAAGCGATAAAAGAACTATACAAAGGGTCAAAATCTAAAATTAAAATTGGAAATCGACTTTCAAAAGAATTCCTGGTAACGAAAGGCTTAAGACAGAGAGGTTGTATCTCTTCAACTCTTTTTAAAATATATATCGCAGTAGCTCTAGTTTGCAGCAGTTTGCTGACGGTCAAGTAATTGTAGCTAATGATAAAGAAGACATGGAGTATATCATGAGAAAGTTAACGGAAGAATACCAAAACTGGGGGTAACAGTGAACGTGGACAAGACACAGTACTTATGTATTGAAAACGCATCAAGTGAGTTAGAACTAGACAATGGACAAACAATATCTCCATGCAATGAGTATGTATACTTGGGTGCCACATTTGATAAGACAGGAACAGACTGTAAAGAACTGGAAAAAAGAATAGTAAAAGCAAAAAAGGTTATTGGTTGTCTTAACAGCATTTTATAGAGCAGAGAGGTAAGAAATAATGTAAAATTTAACAAATATGAAATAATGGTGAAAAGCACGCATGGAATAGAGCCTTGTTGCAAGCAAAAATGGAAAGTGTCACAATGGATGCAATAAGAAGATCAATGAGAATATCTAGAACAGATCATATAAGAAATGAGATCATAAAAGAAGGAATGAGAATCGAAGGAAGCATAACGGATGACATCACTAAAAGACAACTGATATGTTACAGCCATGTACAAAGCAGGACCTAGAATGTCAACCAATAGGGCGCAGAAAAAGAGGGCGTCCTAAACTGGAATGGCAACAGTCAATCCAAAGATCAATGAATTAAAAAACCTGCCGGAAGATGATTGTCAGGATCGAAGGAGGTGGAGAATGGGCGTTGGACAACGTAGAAGAACGTTCTAAACCGACATAGTAGTAGATCTGCAGGAAGGAGATTAATGGGAAGGCCACGAAAAAAATATAGGAATAAGAATGTGGTGAGGAATTGTAACAGAGAGGGAAGAAGAACAAGAAGTACTATGAAGTACAGTCGAACCTCTATAACTCGAACCTTTTAAGTGGTCCCTGCACTTTTTAAACGTATTTAAACCTCTTTAACTCGAGTTTCTATAACTCGAACTCTCCATAACTTGAACTGTTTTGGTTGTCCCTTCAGGTTCGAGTTATAGAGGTTCGACGGTAATAGATTCCAGTATCTATACGTTTAACACAATCCGTACCACAGTAGCATTTTTTATCTTGTTATTACGGGTTGCATTTATTTATGTAACAAGTTTTTAAACCACCTTTAACTAGAAATTTCTAATTACGCTCGCCTACTATGTTGTTATGTTCCACCGAATTAATTGGGTCAGATAAGTGGATAAAGAAAAGTAGGCCAAGCCTATAGTATACAATTTCTGAAGCCAAACAACGTCGTTTTGGATGATAAATTGGGTCACTAGTCAATTCATTTCCCTATCAAATTTTAATGGAATCAAGTTCTGATAGAAAACCACAGCTTACTAATACGAGTGTTATCTTTTAAGTATTGCATTGCAAACAGCAGATAATGTTTAAAGACTTTATTGTTTCTCGAAGTATTCTGTAATTCCACTCGTTTGTTGGTACTGTCAAAGTTGCATTCTTGAAGGCGTCGACTGCTTCCTCTGACGACTGAAATCTTTGATCACGCAGTCCACTCTTTGTTTTCGGAAAAGTATAGATATCGTTGGGACTTAGATCGGGACTGTATGGAGGATGGTCCAACAATTCGACGTTTTGTTGGATTAAAAATTCGATGGTTTTTTTTGTGCTTTGTGCGAACCTTGCATTGTCTTGGTGGTGGATGATTCGTCGTTCTAGGTTCGTTTGAAACTGTCAAAATTGCATTCTTGAAGGCGACGACTGCTTCCTCTGACGACTGAAATCTTTGACCACGCAGTCCATTCTTGGTTTTCGGAAAAGTATAGAAATCGTTGGGACTTAGATCGAGACTGTATGGAGGATGGTCCAACAATTCGACGTTTTGTTGGCTTAAAAATTCGATGGTTTTTTTTGAGCTTTGTGCGAACCTTGCATTGTCCTGGTGGTGGATGATTCGTCGTTCTAGGTTCGTTTTTGGAAGATGATGTGATGTACCACTCGGCAGTAACAATCCTTTGATCTTCCAGAGGAATTGTTGTAGCTAGTAGGATCAGCTAGGATTTATATGAATATCGCTCTGAAGTCAGGAAAGAGTCCATATTCAAAATGTGCAATTAGTTTTTGGAGCCATTTTTATGTGACCTATACTTCGTTCAAGCACACTGTGTGCGACTAGTAGATACCAGCGAATTTAGCAGTTGGGTGGTTTTTTATTGAATTTTTTTTTATTGCTTTACATAATTGAAAAATGTGCCCTTAAACTTTAATATTCTAATTAAAATGATCGATCAGATGTAAAAAACTTAAAAACAGACATGTCGATAATTAACAATATACATTAATATTTCAATTCACGCCATTAAACCCAATAAAAATCATGAAAAGGCAAATAATTAAGTAAATCACAACCAACAACTTTCTATTAATGAAACAACTACTACTATCGATAAATCTATCTTATTAACACGGTAGCACTAGACAAGAAATTATTGCACTTACATTGTTTTATATAACAAAATCTTAACGCTAGCTGCATGGAAAATGGGTCAATGTCAAGGTGAAATCGTGAGACGTTTCTTAATAACACGTCTAGATAATGACTATTACGCAGTGAAAGACGAAAGTAGTTTAACTACTGCAGATGATGATTTTATAATAGTAAAAGGCCACTCTTGCTGATATTATACAGTAACCAGCCATGCGTCTTGTATATTTATAGAGTGACGGCTTCTTGCAAAGTAGCACAAATTTATAAAATCGAATCTGCGAGAAATTTAAGAAATAACTTGCAAAAAAGTCGCGTGAGGATAAAAGATTGAGACGGAATAAATATGAAATTAAAAATAAAATAAAACCAGCAAAAGAAGACAAGCTAAGCCACAAAATAGAAAATCCCTTACCTCAAGAAACTGCTGGGACAGGTAAAAAAAGGTGTGGAGGAATCAATTTTTTGAAGCAGAATAAATAATTAAAAGTAGAAGAAAATACGCAATGATAATGGTGATAACAGAAGAAAACTAGCAGAAAGGAATCTAATAGAAGGACTTTCAGTAAAAAAACAGGATACAGCTACCGACTCAAATCAAATATGTGGTGATTTCCTTAAACTAAATGTCTAAAAAACCAGTGTCTTCAACAAGTGGTCTTATAAGTCATTTCTAAACGTGTGTGTTCTGGATAGTACAAAAAGTTAGAATTACCAGGAAGCCGAAAATTAGTAGCCAAATGACCAGCGAAAATTTAACTGTTATATATAGACGCAGAAGAACAAGCTGGTTTCAGGGCGGGTAGATCAACTTCAGATCATCTCTTTTGTATAACCCAAGTTATTGAAAAGAAAATGGCATACGGACAAGAGCTGCATCTTCTTTACGTGGATTTGCAGAAGGCATATGATAGTATACCACTAAATCTACTTTGGAAAGCCTTGGAAAACACAAACATAAGCGTACAACTAATTAAGGCCATCAAAGAGTTATACCTCAATAGTAAGGCAAAAGTTAAAATAAAGCAAAACTAACCAAAGGCTTTCAAGTAAATAAAGGTCTTAAACAAGGTTGCTGTATCTCCCCTACGCTCTTCAAGATATACTTGGAACAAGTCCTTAAAGTATGGAAGAGAAAATGCCAAAAAATATGGGAATTCCGTTGGACGAAACCACCTTGTATACTTTATGTTTCGCCGATGATCAGATAGCAGTGGCTCAGGATTATGACGACCTCGAATATATGACACCAAAACTAATAGAGGAGTACAAAAAGTGGGGACTAGAGGTTAATCTCAATAAGACAGAGTATATGTGTATCGGTGGAATGAAACAGGATCTAATCTTAAATACCGGGCAGCAAATTCTGTCCTGTGACGAGTATAAATACTTAGGTCTAAAAATTACAGCTGTCGGAAGACTAGACAAAGCTATAAAAGATCGAAACGTACAAGGAAGAAAAGCAATAACTTTATTAAATGGAATAATTTGGGACCAAAGTATATCAAAAAGCTTATATATAACACCATTGTAAAAAGTATTATTACATACGGCCCAGAAGTATGGCCAATCAAGGATAGAACAGAAAAAATGCTTTCCGCTACGGAGATGGACTATTGGAGAAGAGCAGCAGGGAATTTTAAAAGAGAAAGAGTTACAAATCAAAGAATAAGAGAAATTATGACAGTGGGTGAACGTACTTTAGTGGATAATATAAGAACAAAACAACTGGTGTGGTAGGAACATGTACAAAGAATGAATGATGAAAGACTACCTAAACAAATACTACAATGGAAACCAACTGGCCGAAGAAAACGAGGACGGCCAAGGAGAAGCTGGAGAGAAGGAATAGACAGTGAAATAAGAATAAGAGGCCTAGATGATGAATTATGGGCAAACAGAAACGAGTGGAGATTGGGTATCGGAAGACGTAGAACGTTGTGAAACCGATAAATATATATATATATATATATATATATATATATATATATATATATATATATATATATAGACGTATCTCAACAAAATTATATCATCACTTGATTACTAAGACAGAGAAAGAAGGAGACTATTAAAGGGCACATTACTGATATCCAATTAAATGTCCTGAATTGCTTTATAATAGCTTCAAGCCGTCTAGCCATTATAGTGCATGTAATATCTAACAAAGATGGAAAGTTTGATGTATTTCCCTGGGTGTATTATGGTATATAGCGTGGTTTGAAAATATTACCAAAGATTGAGTGAACTTTAACCATGCAAGTCGAGCGCGATCGATATAACTTTCGACTTAAAGTTTGCCTAATACAAATTTGCAATAAATTATTATTAGGTAACTGTTATTATCACTACTACATGAAGTTTATATTCACGATTTGACAAGAATTTAGTTTTTATGTAGATCATAGTCAGCCTTATTACTTCTATTTGGTCTACATTTTGATTTCTAGATTAGTTTGCGTTTTTTCATTTGTTTTATATCTATAACTGCGTCTCTTGATACTTTAATTTTAATAAATTTGTTTTCATTATCTGATTTTCATTTCCCTTTTCTTTTTTCTACCTTTTGCTTGATTGTTTTGATAAATTTGTTTTTATTATCGATAAATCATTTAGTTTATGTTAATTTCAGTCTCTTGTTCCTGTTTTGAGTGAGTTAGACTTAATCTGAAGCTTTCAATAGACTCATTTATTTATTTTAAATTTATCACCACTACATGAAGCCTAGATTCACGGTTTGACAAGAAGTTTTTCATGTAGGTCATAGTCATTACTTCTATTTGGTGTCATATAGGTCGAGTCTTTTGATTTCTAAATGAAAGAACTGATTTAAATTTCTTTGGCACATCTTTTTTACTTTTTGATTAATAGGTTTGTTTTATGTTTTTTAATATCATCTATATCTAGTTTAAATAAATTTGTTTTCATTATCTGATTCTGATTTCCCTTTTTTCTTCTTTTTTCTTCTTTTTGCCTGAACAATTCAGTACTTGCTTAATTTAGTATCTTGTTTTTGTTTTAAGTTAGTTGGACTTAATCTGAGTCTTTCGCTAAACTCATTTATTTGTTTTAAATTTATCACCACTACATGAAGCATATATTCATAATATGACAAGAATTTACTTTTCATTTAGATCATAGTCATCTTTATTACTTATCTTTAGTTTCATATAGGTCTACAGTCTTTTTATTTCTAGATTAAGGTGCTGATTTAAATTTCCTTAACACAGTTTCTTCTATTTTTTGTTTGATAGTTTTGTTTGATGTTTGTCAATTTCATCTAAATCTATCACGACCGTCTCTTGATACTTTGTTTTTAGTAATTGTTTTTTCCCCTTTCCTTTTTTACCTTTTGCTTGATTGATTTGATCAACGATTACTAAATACAGCACTTGCTTATTTCAGAATCTTGTTTTTGTTTTAAGTTAGTTGGACTTAATCTTTCTAGTCTTTCGGTAAACTCGTTTATTTTTTTAGAATTTATTACCACGACATGAAACTTCAGGATTTGACAAAAATTAACTTTTAATGTAGATTATAGTTATCCCTAATTTCCTTTCTATCCGAGTTCTACAGTCTTTAGATTTCTAAATTTATTTTGTTTTATGTTTCCTAATTTAAAATATATTTATAACTGGCAACACTTTTGTTTTCAATACATTTGTTTTTATTATCTGATTCTCATTCCTATTTTCCTTTTTCTACCTTTTGCTTCATTGTTTTGATGCGTTTGTTTTCATTATCGATACCTAAATCAATTTAGTACTTGCTTTTTTCAGTATCTTGTTCTTTATTTGAGTTAGTCGGACTGAATCTGAGTCTTTCGATAAACTAGTTTATTTATTTTAAATTTATTACCACGATATGAAGCTTAAATTCAGGATACTTTTCATGTAGATCATGGTTATCCTTGTTTTACCATCTATCCTAGTTCTACGGTCTTTAGATTTCTAAATTAAACGGCTGATTTAAATTTCCTTAACAAAGTTTTTCAACTTTTTGCCTGATAGTTCTGTTTTATGTTCCTTAATTTTAAATATATTTATAACTAACAACACTATTGTTTTCATTGTCTGATTCTTATTCCTATTTTCCTTTTTCTATCTTTTGTTTGATTGTATTGATGAATTTGTTTTCATTATCGATACCTAAATCAATTTAGTACTTGCTTATTTCAGTATCTTGTTCTTAATTTGAGTTAGTTGGACTTAATCTGAATCTTTCGATAAATTCATTTATGTATTTTAAATTATTCCAGTACATTCTTATTCTAGTAACTTGTTCCTGTTTTAACTTAATCTTTGATTGATTTTATATCATTATTATTTACTACATGCTTAGTGTTTAGTGTTGATACTTAATCGATTCTTGGAACACCCATAATACCCATGCGTACCCAACAGTCACGGATTTAGGAGCGGCCTCTTGGCGCTTGGCACAACCAAGAAGAGCGACTAAACGCAACAGCGCAAACCATTTTGCATAAACTTGATTTTTTTATGTGTCTAGTGCGATATTTCCAATGGAGATGGCTTAATAGCAAATTAAGCTAAAACCGTGGGCGTGGTTTATGATCTTAACTTAAACATACACAAATGTCAAACAACCAACCTCCGGGTAAATTTAGAATATAGATAGTGCCAAGATAAATTGCTATAGTTGCATATTGGTGACAATACTTATGTTATGCAATCGATTTATGATTTATTTACAGTTGATTTATACAGGGTTGCCATTTTAAAACGGACTATTCATTTTAAGACATGTAGCAAACTCGCTTGCTCACTGCTGTGCTTGTATCCGAAATAAGGTAAGGTGCTTCAAATTAATTAAAGTTTGTTAAATTATGTACTAAACTGAAAATTAAGCCCTCCTCCAAAAAAACCATATATGGCATCATAGATAGATGTGTTTGATTTAAGTTACTCCATGTAGACTGCAGCTATAGAACTTAAATCTTCCTTCATATCTTTTCTCCACAATACGTCCATAGCTTGATGGTTAGTACTATTTTCAGATAAATCAGGTGTTAAATTATTATCACGAGAACTGTTATTCGCAGTGAATGACTGAAGTTTATTTAGAGTAAGAAAATATATTTTTTCCCATTTTTATTGTATACATCAAATAAAAGATAAAAATGTCCAAGTTCCCCTGTTTTTTTTTAGTTTACGCCACTGCATAAACACACTTTTATTATTGTCTGAAAGAATTCTCTCACCTCATTAAGGATTGTAACTTGTTCAAGATTCAAAAATGTTTGTCAACAAGGATATGCGCTGTTCAAACAATTTGGTTATTTGAATAATCCAAATCAAGGTTTTTCTGGAAAAAAACAAACATGAATATCGCTTGTTTACTTAGTTTCCGGAAATGGTTTCTAGAAAAAATATGGATTGGATTGGCAAAGACAATTTAATCAACGAAATTGAAAGTTAAACAGTGTTGGCATTTGAAATGTTAAAGATATGCAAATACAGCATGTAAGAGCTTAATAGTATAAATAATAATTTAAGCAAATAAACTGAGAGTTAAATAAAAATTTTACCAAAATAATAGAGGTATAAAACATTCTGAACAGTTTTCTGTAGTATCTTTGAAAATGCAAACCAAAAACAGCATCAATCAATAAATAACCTTTGTTAAAACGGTGTGTAAATATCTGCATTTGCAAGAATCAAAAACAAAAAACTTGAAAGTAGGTCGAGGTTATAGAACAAGTTTGAAGAAAATCATTGCTAAATCAATTAAACCATCGACAATATTATTAAATATTACAGCAGTAATTTTATCAACAATAGATTTAAATTTGAGAGTGAATTACTATTAGGGATGACCATAAAAGAAACAAAACTTCCTAAAATCAAACCACCACCGACAATATTTTTTCAGCAATAAATTTTAATAATAGAATAGAAGTGAATTCCTAGAGAAGAAATAAAAAATTGAAAAATCAATCAAAACCTCTTTAAATATTACAGCAGTAATCTTATCAACACTGTTGATAGAATAAAAGTGAATTACTATTAGGGATAACTAGAAAAGTATGAAAAAATTGCTAAATCAATCAACCTTTCTTAAAAATTATAAAATATTACAGAAATAATTTTATAACCAATAAATTTAAATGATAGAATAAAAGTGAATTACTATTAGGAATAAGAAAAGAAAGGAAAATTTGCTATATCAATCAGACTATCGTCAAACTTATTAAATATTACAGCAGACATTTTATTTTATTTATTTAAAAGAAAATATTTGCTAAATCAATCAAATCATGGTCAAAATAATTAAATATAACAGCAGTAATCTTAGCAAGAATAAATTTAAATGATAGAATAAAAGTGAATTCCTCTTAGGGATGACTAGAAAAGGAAGAAAAAATTGCTGAATCAATCAAACCATCATCGTCAAAATTATGAGATATTGCAGTAAAAATTTTATCAATAATAAATCTAGTTAATAGAATTATTAGAGAAAAGAAAGAAGAAATCGTCAAACTTATTAAATATTACAGCTTAGTAATCTTTAAATGATAGAATAAAAGCGAATTACTACAGGGATAACTAAAAAAGTTTTTAAAAAATTGCTAAATCGTCCAAATTATTGGATATTACAGCAGAAATTTGATAATCAATAAATTTAGTTCATAGAATTATTAGGGAAAATAAAGAATAAATTGTTAAATCAATCAAACCATCATCAAGAATATTAAACATAACAGCAATCGTTTTATCAACAATATAATTTAAATGATAAAATAAAAGGAAATTACTCTTGTAAGGGCGGATAAGACAAGGAAGAAAAAATAAATACGGATATCAGACAACCAGGAACTAAATCCCTTAATGACTAAGGAACCAGACAAAATAAAAAAAAGACCCTACAAAACGCGAAATATCTTTACGGTGTCACCCAGGAAAAGACTTGGACAAATTTCGACGAACAATGAATCCGGTTTCTCAAGTCAACAACCAACTAAAAAAAACACGTCTCGCATTAAAACCAAAAGTAGCGAAAAAAACGTGGCCACAAAAGAAACTGAAAGTAAAAAAAATCGCAAAGCCGGAGGCGGTTTATTTGCCAAGCAAAAGTCATGTGTTTACAAGGTGGCCCAAATTAAATATCTATAAAACGTTAGCCGTCTTAACAACAAAAAATTTGGAACAACAATTGTTGGAAATTGGAAAATGGGAGAAGAAGCAAAGACAGCTAGAGACTGGATTTTATAACCAACCAAAATTATATTTTAATACCATTAAACAAACTAAAATATAAACGTGGAGTAGAAGGGCACTAGTAAGAAAGCCGTTAAACATCCCAACCAAACTCGCTAGACTTTGATTTTATTGCGGATTTGTAAAAATGATGGACTGTCAGTTGTTGTAATCTTTATTTTGTTTTTGTTGGAAAAGAAACAAAATCTCAGACTTTCCCTAATCTATAGAAAAAAGTAGACCCAAATTGAATTAAAAAAACTAGTAAAAACGCAAATAAACAAAAACAGGGGTTGACAAACACATTTTAAAATCAGAGAACAAAATGTCAAACTTAAACAAGAATGAGAGGGCGGCCATTTTGGATTTGCCTGTAACTTTGGTCAAATAATCCGTCAGAAGAAAAGAGAAATATTACGTTATCTTTAAAGTGTCAATCCTGATTTTTTTTTTATTATTGGGACCAACATTGCTTTAGTCACAATTTTAAGAAGGTTTCTCACAATACTTGAACCACCTAAGATATGCTGATGATATCGCCTTAATAACAGATAAAAAAGAAGAACTGGTAAAAATGCTGGAAGAACTGGATACAGCTGCTAAAAATATAGGCTTCAGTATGAACTACACTAAAACTAAAATCATAACAAACATAGAGGAAGATATCACGATCAGAATAAATCAAGAAAACATAGAACAAGTAGAGGAATATATCTATATACCTGGGACAAATTATTAAACAAAAAAAAGACAATCAAACAGCTGAAATTAGGAGACGAGTAAGATTGGCCTGGCCTACGCATGTATCTAGTTGAAATAAAACAGAAAAAGTTTCTAAGATTTTTGTACAAGAGGAATCAATTAATAAATTAATCCCATTGGTTTGGAAAAGATCATTGTTATTATCATATAACAAATCTTTAAGATATAGTATAACAATAACAATAAAATTTAACAAGCAAAGAAAAAAAAATCATGGCTGACATAATGAATCTTTACAAGTGACGTCCCATAGGAGAGCTTTGCCAGACTTTCACGGAACATACTCAAACGGGTTCAAGAACTGAAGGGAATCCTGCAGATGTCAAAGCCCGTAGAAGTATGTTGTTTAGTTCACTGTGACAAGCCATCCTTCCTGCACTCTTGTGGCAACTCAGGCCATGATAACCATAAATATCTACTGTTTGGCCACAAGAAGAACAATCATGAGGACTGTACACAGGAACTCCTAACCTCAAAGTGACAGAAACGCGGAAGGTTTGATCGTCCAGAAGAGTACCCAAAGGATACGATGGTAAAGCATAAAGCCAAGCATGACTTTCTGGTCGTTGAAATGCGAGAAATTTTGCTTTCAACGCAAGTCTTGACAATTCAAAAGGGCATGATTGCACCAATGCCTCGGATGTTGCTTTATTTGTTCTTTTGTAGGTTTATAAGCGTTTTCTACGTTCAATAACTAAGAAGTATTAAATTGTATTGGATCCTTACACTTATTCTTGTAAAAAGCCACTCTAATTTCGAGACTCGCAAACTACTAATAACATAATAACACAGAAAAATAACTCCCAGAGAAATTTTTTATTAGTTGGACACGTTATCGAGTATAAGATGAATTTACATGTTCTTGCCACTCTGTATATACCAAAGAACTACCATCGAGTGACGTAAGAAGTGGGTTTTCGGGTTACAAGAATGCGACAGTGTCAGTTTTTTTAAATATTATTCCACGGCTCGTAAGCCAATTTTAAATGTATGGTAATATTCCCGTTACTATAAACGCTGGCTTCGTAATATAATTTTCAGTGAATTTAGATGGAAAATAACTTAACGAAAGTGAATTTGAACACTTTTGAATACTCGTTACTAATTGTTACTCGACTACTAAGTAATCATTTTATTACTCTAACTGTATTCAATTCAATCATACAATTAGTGCAAAATTCTCGGACTGTCGTTAATTCGAAGATCATTTAGATCTAGGTATCTTTTTGTTGTTGATATTATGGAAATATTAAATTGAAATTTTCAAAATGCGGGCAAAAATTTAAAAAATAAAGGTAGGAGTTACGTAGGAACTGTTCTGTATACAACTTTGTTTTAAAAATCTACTGCCTTACATACAAAGAAATACATACTTAAAATCTAAAAGTAAATAAAAATAGAGACAAAAATAACAATCTTAGACGAAAACTCAAAAAAATATACAATACGTTTGGACAAAAACAAGAAAAATACATTCTGTATAATATGTAGATGTAACGTAAAAAAAGGATTATTGTTACCTATTACAAATACAATTTTAAGTTACTTAAATATTACTCTCTGATTTTGGATTATCGACTTTCGAGTGATTACTGAATACTGAAATAATTGAAGGAATCAAAGTAACCAAAGTAATCATTTAATTTTCTGATCGGTATTCGTTACTTCGTTATTTGTAACGAGTAACAAGCACTCGAGTAACGAATAGTTACTTTTTCAACACCTCTACCCGGTGGGTTAAAAGATAGTAGGGATTTTTGACATGTCCCATTTTTCACTTATCCTTTAAATGAGGCATACAGAACACAAAACAGGCTTTTAACAGATAAATAAAGAATGACAAAAATAAAAATTGTTTCTGCAATTGCCGGAAAACCCCGCAAGGGCGTCCCTAAATCAATCTTAAAAGTAAAGGCAAAAACACAATAAATTTAACAGAAGAAACTATTAAGAGAAAACATCTGAAAAGACAAACATTGATTCTAAAGATTATAATCTATAATTCTTCGGAATGTTTAAAAAAGCAAGAATTTATGAATGTAAACGTGGCAAAATGTCAGAAAGACGATCTAATACAAGTCTACTTCAATTAGGGTAATTCGTCAAATTAGTATAAAAATGCTTATTAACAAAATAGTTGCGTGACGTCTGGCAAACCCGTCCTTCCCCTTTTGAAATGCGGCATATCATTATTATTCCTTCATTTTAATTATGTCAATGTTATTTCATTTACGCAGTTCATTCGAGGCATATTCTATCCCTTTAATATTTGGTTAACTAACTGTGCCCTTCTTAATAATTGTCATATTTATTTCTTGCCTATTCAACCTTTTGCTTACATTTAATTTTGATTTAATGTTAATAGGAACTTATTGCAATAAAGCCAGGCTGTAATAGTGCGAGGCAGTATTTTGACACGTTCACATTGTAAGATCAGCTGTGATCTTTTAATATACAGCCTTTGTTTACTATATGAAACTGCCTTTCTTTATCAGTGGAAAATACTCGTAAACGACTCAGTTTTAAATTGGAATTTGGTATGTCAATTTTGAAAGATCAACGGTCAGTTTTCAATGTGAAACTGTCAGAATACTGCCTGGCACTAATACAGCCTGGCTTTATTGCAATAAGTCCCTAATGTGACTTTGGACATCAACAAAGTTGGCAAAGTTGATGATCAATACAAGGCCGTGGTTCGGAAGTCATGTTAAGCGGGTGGGCCCGAGTCAAGAGCGTAGATGGTGCTAGCACGATAGCACTTAACAAAACAGTATCAGGCTTGAGAAAAGAAAAATTGTCTACCGTGGGGGTGTTTGGTGGCCCAGCTCGTTAGGTCTTCATGTAGTATGAATGTGAGAGTGAATGAGGTGTGATTGTCCCGGGCACCAAGTAACTTCAAGTCAGATTATCTTGGTGTCCACCGAATTCAGCTCACAAATTGTCTGTAATAGTAGGAAATAAAGAGAGCATTAAAGAAAATGAAAAATAACAAATCACCTGGAAAAGACGGAGTAACGGCAGAAATTCTCAAGTACGGTGGTAAAGCTGTAGTTAATACCCTCCATATTCTCCTGAATAAAATACTAAAAGAAACTATAATCCCAAACAACTGGAAAGAATCCATAACCATTATTCTACACAAGAAAGGCGATAGAGCAGACCTAAAAAACTATCGACCTACAACACTCCTCAATGTAATTTATAAGCTTTTCACGAAAATATTAACAGAAAGACTAACAATAAAATTTGACGGATATCAATCAAAGAAACAAGCAGGCTTTAGAAAAGGTTTCAGTACAGTTGACCACTTTTTAACCATGAAAATCCTAATAGAACGAGCCAACGAATATAACATTCCACTATATGTTGCATTTATAGCCTTCGAAAAAGCTTTCGATAGCATTGAGCACTGGGTAGTAAAAGTATCTTTAATTAATAGCCGAATAGATCACAGATATACAGACTTAATAGCCAATATATATAGCGAAGCAACAACATCAATCAAAATCCACGAAGGAACCAAGCCAATCCGCATAAAAAGAGGTGTTAGACAGGGTAACACATTATCCCCTAAATTATTAAACCAGGCCCTAGAAGATGTTTTTAAAAGCTTAGGTTGGGAAGAAAGGAAATCAAAAGAAGTAGGGGAAGACCCGAAATAAGCTGAGCGGACGATTTGAAGAAACACGCGGGATGGATGAACACGGCGGCAGGCAGAGAAGAGTGGAAGATATTGGGGAAGGCCTATGTTCAAAGATAGATTGAAGAAGGCGAAATAGATAGATAGATAGAAGCGGATAGAGCCAAGAAGTAAAAACAAAACAAAAAAAATTAATTTTTTTAAATCAATTCAATACTTTTTTAACATTTTATTATATTTTTATATGTATATGCCAGGAATTTTGACAATAATTGTATGAATTCAACAAAGTTATTTACTGTATAAAATGTGCACATAGATGCGAAACTATTCAAAAAAATCTCTCATGTATGCGTGTGGCAATTTGTTTAACTAAATTGCAAACAAGTAGGTCATTTGTCAAGCGATTGTGCAATGCCGGCTAAAATGGATTTCAGGCTCTTTCAAGCGCACACTCGACTAATTATTGTAAATCAATGAAGTTAATTCATCGATTTGCGCTTAAAAGCGAAAGAAAAATGCGTCTGCACGAAGATTTGTCAATAGCACTTTGTAAAAATATCGAAGCTCACCATAACAAAGGAGTTGATTCAATGTTTACTAGTAGTAACCATTGCGAAACTGCTAGAGCTTGATTTATGAAAGCAGTTAACGTTCAGTTGGTGGGGAGGTTTGAAATTCGCAGTTTGCAGTTAAGAAATTATAAGTTTTACTTTGAATGGTCGGTTTAAGGATCCAAGGCCTTAAAAGAGCTGATGCGAACTTTAACCGCTTTTATAAATGTGATCTCTCGTTTAAATAGTTTCAAACAGTAGCTAAATTTTCTGAGAATATCTTTTTGGTTTTCAAAAGCGAATTTTTACAAACATTTTAAGAAGTCTGTTCGCTTGAAGATATTTTGTTAATGAATCAAAGAACATATTGCAGAAACCCCTATTGATCAAAGAACAAATTTTAAAAATGCTTCTGTTGACGTCGTCTTTTTATCAAACAAATAGGAATTAATTCGGGTTTCTTCAGTTTTTGAACTAATTAGAATATCACCTATACTTTCATTATAAGGAATAAATTCATAAATAATTCTAAATGTCCAACAATTTGTTCTTGAACAGACACCTAGTTCGCTTGAAGACAAAGTTTTATAAATAAATCAAGAAAATCTTGCAGAGACCCGTATTGATCAAAGAACAAATCTGAAAATGCTTCAGTTGACGTTGTTTTTTATCAAACAAATAGGAATTAATTAGGGTTTCTTCAGTTTTTGAACTAATTAGAATGTCACCTATACTTTCATTCTAAGGAATAAATTCATAAATAATTCTTTAAATATCCAACAATTTGTTCTTGAGCAGACACTTAGCTCGCTTGAAGACAAAATTTTATAAATAATTCAAGAAAATCTACCCCTATTGATCAAAGAACTTTTGTTGAAGTTGTCTTTTTATCTAACAAATGGGAACTTGTTAGGGTTTCTTCAGTTTTTGAACTATTTAGAATATCATCTATACTTTCATACTAAGGAATACATTCATAACTAATTCTTTAAATTTCCAACAATTTGTTTTTGAGCAGATAGCTAGTTCGCTTGAAGACAAAATTTTATAAATGAATCAAGAAAATCTTTCAGAAACCCCTATTGATCAAAGAACAAATCTTAAAAATGCTTCTGTTGACTTTGTCTTTTTATCAAACAAATAAGAACTTATCTGGGTTTCCTCAGTTTTTGAACTATTTAGAATGTCACCTATACTTTCATTCCAAGGAATAAATTCATAATTAATTCTTTAAATGTCCAACAATTTGTTTTAAGCAGACACCTATTGTCCTTGACAGTTAATTCTCAGAATGTCTCCCCCTGAACAATTTGTTTACCATTTATTATTTATTCAGGTAGCTGCTACACGTCTTTATTGATTATATCAGCAAAGTCTTTCACACATCATTTTTCACTCTCGTAAGCTTTATATCCGTTTCTCGTAGTAGTAGGCAGCTATTGTCCTTCCCCAATGCAAATGTACTTTTGTCTTTTTTTTAACGACTGGCTTTTCCTGTTTTGACCTAGGATTCTTTGTGCGTGTGTGTACGATTCTTTACTCTTTGGTATTTTTAGTGCTTACTTTAGTTAGATTCTTTAAATGAAATTTATCGAGGATAAAATCACGGCTTGGCAAAAAGCTTCATGGGTAAATCCTTAAACGTCCAAGGATTTTCTTTAAATTTGAAAAACTCCAAGGCTTCCCTGACCGAAACCCTTCAGCAAAAACCTTGTTATCTTCTTTTTCTAGAATTTTATCTTCAGGTAGCTACACCTCTTTATTGATAATATCACACATCACTCATTTTTTATTCTGGTAACCTTTATATCCGTTTCTCGCTATTATTCTTCCCCAATGCAAATTTACTATTGTCTTTTCTTTTAAAGGCTGGCTGTTCCTGTTTTTATCTACGATTCTTTGTGCATGTTTGTACGATTCTTTATTCTTTGGTATTTTTAGTCCTTACTAAAGTTAGATTATTTAAAGGAAATTTATCAAGGATAAAATCATCACTTCATGGACAAGTCGTTAAAGGTCTGACCGAAGCAACAAATTGGTAGTTAGTCTCTCTTTAGTAAACACCTTGTACTTTTCTTGTTCTAGAATTTTGTCTTCTTCCTTGGCTCATCTTGCCTTTGATTTTTCCTTTATTACGTTCTGTAGTAGCTTAACTTTGAGATTTCTTATTACGTGACCAAAGAATTCTCACCTTTACTTTTTCAGATTCAGGATAATATTTAATTCCTTTTGAATTTTCTACATAAGTTCTTTATTCGTGACTCAGTCAGTCTTTGATAATTTTAGCATTTATTATAAGTTTCAGAAATTTCCACTTGACTTGACTTAAGATTTATTTTAGAAATTAGAATGAGGGATAAATAACAAAATACAGGGTGTTTGTGAATTTATAAAGATATCAGAGCAAGAAGTTAAATTCTATAGCTAAAACAAAACATCAAGAACCAGGTCAATATTGATGAGAAAACAATAGAGATTTGAATAGGTTTATAAATATCCTATAGGTTAAATGCATTATGAAATCTAATAGGTATGCGTAGTTTTGCAAATATTGATATTCCAAGTGCTTTTTCATTGTAGTTAATTGCCTATAACAATGGTTTAATCATGATCATTTGGCATTAAGCCAAACTCATTCTAAATGTCCAACAGCATTTAGACTTTATCTACTAAACAAAATATCTAACACTCTAAATTGTCAATATTGAATTGACCAGATAAAATATTTATGTGTTGCACTGCAACTAAATGCCACAGTTACTAATAGCTCTTTATCTCTAAATAGAATCTTGTTTAGTCAAATAAAAACAATGTCCAAGATTGTTTATAGAAGTAGAAGTTATACAGGTATCATTATAACGAAGAAGTATTATAAAATGAAAAAAAATAAAAAATATAGGCTTGGGCATGAGCTACACTAAAACTAAAATTATAACAAACACAGATTCGATCAAAATAAACCAAGAAAAAATAGAACAAGTAGAGGAATATTAAACAACTGAAATCAAGAGACGACTAGGATTGGCCTGTGTAGCATTCGGTAAATTGAGTTACATATTTAAAAATAAAAAATATCCTCAGTACCTCAAAACGAAAGTCTATAACCAATGTTTCCTTCCTGTACTTACCTATGGATCCACCTGGCCACTTAGAAAATCAAACATGGATAAGGTAACAAAAGCCCAAAGATCAATGGACCCCCAATGAGATGGGCGGACGATTTGAAGAAACACTCGGGAACTAGATTGGATGAACATGGCGACAGACAGAGAAGAGTGGAAGATATTGGGGAGGCCTATGTCCAAAGATGGATTGAAGAAGGCTAAATAGCTAAAGATTATAAAATGAATAGACCCCCTATCTAATTCGTAAGTAGAAAAATCTAAATATTAAAAATGGGAAACTGTTTGATCTGACTTGAAGGGAGATCTAATAAGCTTCGATGTGGAGCCATAATAATGACTCTAGACTTATCCCTCGAAAGTTTAAAAAGTTACGGAGGTGGACTTAAAAAATTTGGTATGATAAACTCTTTGGCCATAAAACCCCTTTTGTCATCAAAGGTTGAACGAGTTTCCTTTAAACTTGAGTATTGAAAAAACTATTTATTAAACGTGTAATTTGCTTTTGTGAGGTCTCCTTCTTTAAACTACTGTCTTTGCCATATATTATACTATTTAGTTTAAAACGGGTTTTTCAGCCGTCTATTCTATTTTCTGTTCTCTATATTAAGAAAGGAACAAGTGTTATTAAGCAAGAAGTTGAAATAATTGTTGTTAGTTTAGTTATAGGCAGCATTCCTAAAACGCATGTATTTATTCTGTATGCCATTCTTGGAGGTTTGAGATTTATATATTTAACAGTACATTTAATTTTTTATGATTTTTTGCACTTCTATAAACTTAAGAAATTTAAATACGTTGGGCCCTGCTACTGTTTTCTGATTTCTATTAAAAATTGCAGATTTCTATTAATCATTGTGGATTGATGTGATCATTCACTGCCATGAGGCAATTGAGAGAATAAACGTCCAGTGGTAGTTTCTGAGCATATAACTGGCTTATTGTGTGCTATGATGCTGTGTTCCTCAAGGAAGTATGCCATTAGGATCCAGACTCTTCACAAGAAGATTCATGTTATCTGAAGAAAAAATATTGAAAGTCCTACCTTTTAGATTTTTGATTTGTCTGCGCATGATCGTTTCGATTTTTAATGTGTACAGAAGAGATTAGCGAGACATTCTCTGACATGGGCGTATAACTAGTTTATTGTGTACTATGATGGGGTGTTCCCCAAGGAGGTTTATTAGTAAGATCAAGACTCTTCTCAAGAAGGTTTATGTTATCTAAAGGAAAAATATTGAAAGTTTTGCCTTCTAGATTTTTTATTTATCTGTGCATGATCGTCTTAATTTATCAAATCATCAGAATGTATGTTAGTTACCTAGCTACCCTAATTTTTAATGTGTACAGAAGACATTAGCGAGACATTCTCTGACATGGGCGTAGAACTGGCTTATGGTGTGCCATGATGGGGTGTTCCTCAAGGATGTATGTTATTAGGATCAAGACTCTTCACAAGAAGGTTTATGTTATCTGAAGGAAATATATTGAAAGTCCTGCCTTTTAGATTTTTTATTTATCTGTGCATGATCGTTTCGATCATCAGAATGTATGTTAGTTACCTAGCTACCCTAATTTTTAATATATACAGTAGAGATCAGCGATAAATTCTCTGACATGGGCGTATAACGTATAATCCTCCAGACAGAAGTTTGGTCAGCTACACAGAGTTTATTTCCAAATTCATGAGTTTAGTTAATTATGAATTCAACTATATGATAAATATGACGTAAAATAAGCGACTTAACAACTCCTTAATAAACAAGGGACGGACTGAAAGTTGCGCACAGAAACATTATAATTTGTTAGTTTAAGAATTCATGTAGGTGGACTAATAATGAAGGCGTGTATCTTTTAAATGTCACAATTAATAACTCTTCTAATGTTGATGTTGGTTAATTTGTTTTAAATTATTTTCTGATTCTTTTTTGGTTTAAACAAACAAATTGATTTCAAATAACATGTAAATAATTGATTTTGAATTGATTGTGCGTGGAATACAAATCTTGTTAATTTTTATGGTTGGCTTCTGGAAATCCATTTTTTAGTGGAAATTAGCTATTATGACTTTGTTTACAATGACTGCAACTTTCTATGTTTTTAATGAGTTTATTTTTTATAAAATTGTTCAGTATGCATTTCTGAGGCTTTTCTAGCTACTTAAATTTTCTATATTGTCTCAATGTTTCTTGTGATACATCAGCAGGTCCATCTTTTTTAAAGTGCTTACGTTTGGTGAATACGGTAAATTGTTGTTTTGTAATTAATCAAGTATTTCTTCTTTTTTGTTTTTTTATTATGTATGGAGATAGAAATAAGGTTTCAGTACAGTTGACTACCTATTAACCATGAAAATCCTAATAGAACGAGATAAATATTGCGTTTATAGACTTTGAAAAAGCATTGCGCACTGAACGGGGAAAGCATATTTAATTAATAGGCGAACAGATCACAGATACACAGCCAATAGCAAAGCAACAACATCAATCAAAATCCACGAAGGAAGTCAATTCGCATAAGAAGAGGTATTAGACAGGGTATCTTAAACTATTTAACCAGGACCTAGAAGATGTTTTTAAAAACTTTGATTGGGAAGAAATAGGCATCAAAGTAAGCGGACAATACAATAACCACCTAAGATATGCTGACGATATTGCCTTAAAAACATATAAGAAAGAAGAACTGATAAAAATACTGAAAGAACTAGATACAGCAGCTAAAAATATAGGTTTGAGTATGAACTACACTAAAAATAAAATCATAACAAACACAGATGAAGATATTATAATCAGAATAAACCAAGAAAAAAATAGAATAATTAGAGGAAAGAGGACAAATTATTAAACTAAAAAAAGAAAAACGGCTGAAATCAAGAGACGAGGAAGATTTAAAGAAACAAAGGGGGACTAGATGGATAAACACGGCGACAGACAGAGAAGAGTGGAAGATATTGGGGAAGGCCTATGTCCAAAGAGGAATAGAAGAAGGCTAAATAGATAGATGAAGATTTCTTAAAATATTATTCTGTAATGTAATTTATTTATTGATGTTGTTGAATTGAACTTTTTGAACGTTTAGTTTTATTCTTACCTTTGTCGATGTTTTGTCGTGATTTGCCCGAACAATACCTGTTCTTAAAGTTTTAATATCATCACTATTACTTAATAATATTTCACATTTGGTAACTAAACGTTGAAATTTCGGCGGTGTGCTAAGTGGGTTAATAGTTTTGGCATTACAAGTCGGCTGCGAAACTAAATTTTGGAAGTAGCATAATTTCGGTACGCATTCAAAACCGTGTCAGTTATTATTACATTATTGTATTTCATAAATATGCATATGTTTAGATTATACAGAGTGTTCCAGATAAGAAAAAGTTAAAACTACATGAGGATTTCAGAAACGGTAACAGATACAGTAGTAGTAGTAGTGTGGGATAGGCTCTAGGCCTGGCGACTAGGCACATGAAGCGCCCTATTCGCCAACCCCCGGGCATCCCCCCTACTGCGTCCTTCCTTCGCTAAGGAATCTGCCCGTCTTCTGCACAAAGGCCAGAATATCGGGCCACCTCAGATTCAGAAGGTCCTCCGTCTCAAAGGATTCCTCTTCGAATACCTCTCTTCTTGCCTCCTTGTATGCCTCCTCATCTTTGCCAGGTGTCCCTGTAGGACGCAGTGTCTGGTTAGGACTCCCACTATGGCTCCCACCTCTCTTCGTATTCTACGGAGCAGCCAGTCTCTACGGGATTTGCTTGTATCCTGTCACATACTCCTTCGCCTGTCTGGCGTTTCTTGTGTTGGTCCATTCCCTTTGTATCTCTTTCTGGGTCCTCTCTGTTAGGGCCGACTTCATTTGCCCTCTTGTGAGCCCCAGGAAAGGCTCTGGCCCGACGCATTTCTGCCGGGATCCTCCTCTGACGAGTCCGTCCGCTTTCTCGTTTCCTGGGACTCCCATGTGGCCTGGGACCCATACGAGCTCCACTTCTCTTACGCCGGCCAACTCCTGAAGTGCATCCGCACACTCCTGCACCAAACCCGCGGACATGGTTGGTTTGCACAGTGCTTTCAGCGCAGCTTGACTGTCTGAACAGATGCGTTCCTAATTTCTTCCTCCCATGTTACCGCCAGTATAGCGTAAACTTCTGTCTGGAAGACTGTTGCATTGGATCCTAGCGGGTAGCTTTTTCCAATGCTCTTGCTTTCGACGTACACTCCTGCACCGGTCGAATTCTGTCGCTAAGGAATTCAACTCCGTCCTCCTTCCATGCATCCCTTGGCGGTATGGTTACACTGTATCTCATTTTCTCCCTTAACCGCTTCTCTGGCATCGCTAACCGAACCGAACCAAACAGATACAGTATCGAATACATCAAACCAAAAATCATCGAAATATCTTTACAGTGTTTTAATTTAACAGTGACAACTTTAAAAATATTTTTTCTTGAAAAATCTGAAAAACTCATCAGAGTCCGTCTTTTAACAGGCAACAGAACACCAAGCTAGTATACAAACTTTGTTTCAAATGAGTATCACCATTTGTGGGACCTTGTTAAAAAGCTTATTGAACAGAAAAAAATTCTAATAAAAAATTATTAAAACTGAGTTTTTTTTTTAAAGAAGGAGCACCCACTTAAAAACAATCAAATAATTTAGTTTGAGAAAAATGTTTTATTCATTTTTATTTTACAAAAGTAAAAAACAAAATATCCCCTATATTATTTAACCAGGCCCTAGAAGATGTTTTTAACAGCTTAGATTTGGAAGAAATAGGCATCAAAGTAAACGGACGATTCTTGAACCACCTAAGATATGCTGATGATACAGACAAGAAAGAAGAACTGATAAAAATGCTGGAAGAACTGGATACAGCAGCTAAAAATATAGGTATGAACTACAATAAAACTAAAATCATAACAAACACAGATGAAGATATTACGGTCAGCATAAAGAGAAGAAGAAGTAGAGGAATGTATATACCTGGGACAAATTATTAAACTGAAAAAAGAAAACCAAACAGCTGAAATCAAGAGACGAGTAACATATTAAGAAATAAAAAATATCCTCAGTACCTCAAAACGAAATTGTATAACCAATGTATCCTTCCTGTACTTACCTATGGATCCCAGACCTGGACACTTACAAAATCAAACATGGATAAGCTAATAAAAGCCCAAAGATCAATGGAAAGACAAATGTTATATGTAAAGCTGACAGATAGAAAAAGGAATGAATAGATAAGAAATAAAAAAACTAAGGGATGTCAGAGGAGAAGTAGGAAATAATATCAGACAGAAAGACGATCGATGGAACAAATGTATTGTAAACTGGAGACCTTTGGAAAATAAAAGAAGTAGGGAAGACCCCAAAAAAGATGGGCGGACGATTTTAAGAAACACTTAGGAACTAGAGGGATGAACACGGCGACATACAGTGAAGAGTGGAAGATATTGGGGGAGGCCCAAAGATGGATTGAAGAAGGTAAAGATAGAATAGAGAGAAAAAACAAACTATTTTTCCGAGTGTCGATTTTGGCAAGAAGGTTAAAAGTTTTCCAATTTTTAGAAAACGAAGCTTTTGTTACTTGTATTTTGCAAATTTGCTACAAAAAGGAATAAAAAAACGGACATTAATTAAGAATTGCATGTTAAATTTTACGTCGAACATCCGGTTTTCCCCCAAATTGCCATTTTATACTCAGCCAACAAACAACAATGAACTAAAGTCATTATTATTACAATTACCGAGAACTCGTAGACCGTAATTTTTTTCGTGTGATATTTTTACTACAAATTTCGGTGCAAAAAACATCAAAACAACAGGTTTTTAACTAAACGTGAATGAATTGCAAATATTAGACCATAGTTATTTTAAATTTATTTGGCAAAAACAAAACGGACAACCACAGTATAGACCTTAGTGATAGTAAAAATAAAATTAAAATATTTTAGATAAAGTTTGTGTGGTGATGATGATAATTTATATGTGATTAAGCCTTGCAGCCCTTCCATTGCCACCACTAGCGGGTCTATTGTGGCTCACTTTTGTGTGTTTTTTCACCACTGTCTGTCTAAAGTATTGTTCATACTCGTCTTAGTCTTTTGTTTTTGATTAGTCTTTGTCCTTTGATTAGTCTTAGCTGTCTTAAACAAAATCGGCTGTTCATACTCGTCTTTTGTTTTTGATTAGTCTTAGTCATAACCCACTGAAAAAAAATTCAATTTCAATAAAAAGGCCCCTTTTCAAAAGTCATTTTCTACACAAAACAATCTTATTTAACCTAGTCTGTGCATGAAACACCGACACGAAAGAACAAAAGCGAAAAAGAAAATAAAAACAAATAAAATTTTGAGGTTAGGTTGAGATTTTCTGTTAAAAACATGATTTATGGCGGTAAATTCAAAATTTCGACCGCGCGCTTGCGCTCTTCGGACGCCCTGTAAAAAAAACCAACAAATATCAGCTGATGTCTGTCACTCGTCTTAGTCGTTGTCCTAAGGATTGAAAGTTGGCAACTCTTAAGACAAAGACTAATCAAAAACAAAAGCAAAAACATTGTATGAACACTCCCATAAGAAACAGTGGTTTTAACTTTCTTATGACAAGACATATGACTAAACCAAGACAAAAGACTAGACAAAAGACGAGTATGAACGATCCATGATCCTCCAAAAAGATTAACTATCAGTTTGGGTTTGGGTTCTTTAGATCTTTTGAATCAATCTGAGGTTTACCGAAAGGGTTCTGACGTAAACGTGCAATAGCCGGACATTCGCACAGTACATGTCTGACTGCTTCGTCATCTTTAATACGGAGTCTACATTCGGTATCTTCTGTTAGTCCCATTCTGTGCATGGGTACTCTTAGTAAACAATGACCCGTAAAAAGTCCAGTCACTATACGGATCTTCTGTCTGGTAAGTCCAATGATGCTCCTGGCTCTCTTTCTGGATTGATGAATCGGGGCCGAAACATTCGGAAGATGCCGCTTCCCTCGCTGCTTGGCCTGCGGCCTAGGGGCGGGATCAGAGGGATAAATCCCCCCCCCCCCCCGAAATAGTCGATAAAGTGTGTTAAAAGAGATTTTTTACACCAATTAGACAAAAAATTGCAAAATACACATATTTTTATTGACATTTTTTAATTTCCCCCCGAAGTTTTTTCTGGGTACGACCCTGCAAATAATATATGATAGGTGAACTGTGTAAGTAAGTAAGTTAACTGATGATTTGACTAAATTGCTTTAATATTTTTTGTTACTTGTTTATTTTAAATTGATTCTGTTAGTCCAAAATAATTGTTAAGACTTTGTTTGTGGGTTTCCTCACGTTCTCATTTTTTAAATACGTCACAAGAGCTATTTACATTTTGTCTGATATCATTTTTATGTGACTATGACTAAAACATAATGTTTGTTATTATTTAAAATTGTTAGGTTTAATAAACAGAATACAATTTACGATAAAGGCAGGGCGACAAAAATATGTAAAAAAAAACCTTTACAAGGCAAATAATATACATACTTATAAGTTATAATGTAGATATTTTGGTATTTTTGAGTTTTAGTTGTTTTTTGGCTCATTATTGTCTTCTATGTTTTTTGGTCATACCGCTGTTTTAATGCAAAGAAAAGAACAATTATTTTTGCGGCCCGTCCACAGAATATCACGGTTTGGTCTGCTTGTCAATATGTTATGGGCCAGTCTGATTAATATAATATGATAATACGATAGTTTCTGTACCTTATTCATATTGTTGTGCTTTTTTAGTCGTGTTATTATTTATAGCGATTTTTTGTATCGATCTTGATAATGAATTGCGTCATTAATATTATTAAAAGCAATTTTTTCCGTGTTTCTTTGGAAGATAAAATCAAAATTAAAGAACAGGGTAGGCCCTTACCGGATCTAAACCTAAGTCAAGTTAGTCACAGGACACAAAACATGTATAAATACTCTGCCAATATATGGGCCCCTAAGCTCACACTAGGTACTATAGTTATAGTGTACGTGTGAGCTAATATAACTAAAAACTAAAATATATTTTATTCAACTCCACACTAAATTATCTTTTGTTTGATACCACACAAGCCATGTTTTGACTTAAACTCAAATTTTTGAAATCCACCCCCACCCTTAAAAAACAAAAACTAAAATGTATTTTGTTGAACTCCGGACTTAATTACCTTTCGTTTGATATCACACACGCCATATTTTCACTTAAACTCTAATTTTTGAAATATACCCCCACCCTTTTCTTTAAATAAATTAAAATGTATTTTGTCGAACTCCAGACTCAATTACTTTTCGTTTGATATCAAACACGCCATATTTTCACATAAACTCTAATTTTTGAAATCTATCCCCACCCTTTTATTTGGTTTGTGTTCGGTGGATTTTGTTAATTTTTAAATGGGACCATCTCGACCCAAGACCCAGCGTAGGTACCAAATTTCATTAAAATCGGGCAAGCGGTTTTTGAGTTATGCGCGTTGGTCGTTACAGACAGACATACAGACAGACAGACAGACAGACAGACAGACAGACAGACAGACAGACAGACGGCGCAACAAAAAAGTTTCAAAATCATCTGAAACGCAAAGATATATAAAATTTTTTGAAATCGGAGCAACTTTTTTTTTCTCGAAAAAATTAGGATCACTATAGCTCACACTACTATAGTATAGTAGTAGTGTGAGCTAAAATACCTGAGATTTATTAAATATAAAGAGAAGAAACTGAAAATGAAGGGTCAAAATGAACTTCACTTGTTTTCATGTGAGTCGTTTTAACTATTCTTAAGTGATGTTTCCATAATGGGTTATGTGATAAACTTACAGAGTATTTCAAAAAAAAATTAATTCAATGCATGACATGTTTACTAATTGTCTATGGAATAGTTTGTTTACCGGGATGCGTCAAATAAGGTGAATTTATTATGTTAGGGCCCAAACCGTCACGTATTGAATTAAAAAATGTTTGAAATGCCCTGTAAATTTATCACATAACCTATTATGCAAACCTCACTTTAAACTAATTAAAACGACTCACATGAAAGCGTGAAGTTCATTTTGACTATGCATTTTTAGTTTCTTCCCTTTATATTTAATAAATCACAGGTAATTTTCCTGTATTTTTTTTTATAATTATTTTGAGCCACTCTCTAGGTTTGTGACGCAAACTATATGTCAAAAATTAATAAAATTCTTAAGAAGAGTCTTTTTTTAAATAAAATAAAACTAATATCGGTTTTTTATTTTTATTTGACGATAAGTTATTCCAAAAAAACTACAAAAAGTAACGTTTTTTCATATTTCAGTGGCGTGCATTTATATAATTATAGCTCAAAAACGAATCCTATAACCCCCCAATTTTTTTTGAAAAAATATCAGGAAGGTTTGACCTTCAACATATCTCAAATTCAGCTGATCTGTCGCATCCTGGTAAACAATGTATTTAGTGCCTTCTCCTTTATATTATAAGAACTTAAAATAACATCAGTTATTCCGAAAATAGGGACCTATTGCAATAGTGCCAGGCACAAATTGTGCCGGGCACTATATTGACAGTTTCTCATTATAAGAACAGCTGTGTCCTTTCAAAATTAGGCCTTAGTGTATTATACGAGCCGGATTTAATAGTGACGCCACTATTAATGGAAAATAAACGACGGGATTTATAAATTCGACTTTGGTATGTCAATTTTGAAAGTTCAACTGTCATTTTTCAATGGGAAAATGTCAAGATAGTGCCCGGCACAATTATTGCCTGGATGTATTGGAATAGGTCCCTATTATTTAAGTTTTCTTTGGTTACCTAAAATTAATTTTTTAGCTCACACATATACTATACTATAGTAGTGTGAGCTATGGTGATCCTAATTTTTTCGAGAAAAAAAAGTTGCTCCGATTTCAAAAATTTTGAAATATGTATCACATAACCTATTATGCAAACATCACTTTAAAATAGTTAAAACGACTCACATGAAAGCAAGTGAAGTTCATTTTGACCATGCATTTTCAGTTTCTTCTTTATATTTAATAAATCTCAGGTAATTTTCCTGTATTTTTTTTTATAATTATTTTGAGCCACTCTCTAGGTTTGTGACGCAAAGTATATGTCAAAAATTAATAAAATTCTTAAGAAGAGTCTTTTTTTAAATAAAATAAAACTAATATGGGTTTTTTATTTTTATTTGACGATAAATTATTCCAAAAAAACTACAAAAAGTAACGTTTTTCCATATTTCAGTGGCGTGCATTTAAATAATTATAGCTCAAAAACGAATCCTATGACCCCCCCAATTTTTTTTGAAAAAATATCAAGAAGGTTTGACCTTCAACATATCTCAAATTTAGCTCATCTGTCGCATCCTGGTAAACAATGTATTTAGTGCCTTCTCCTTTATATTATAAGAACTTAAAATAACATCAGTTATTCCGAAAATAGGGACCTATTGCAATAGTGCCAGGCACAAATTGTGCCGGGCACTATATTGACAGTTTCTCATTATAAGAACAGCTGTGTCCTTTCAAAATTAGGCCTTAGTGTATTATACGAGCCGGATTTAATAGTGACGCCACTATTAATGGAAAATAAACGACAGGATTTATAAATTCGACTTTGGTATGTCAATTTTGAAAGTTCAACTGTCATTTTTCAATGGGAAAATGTCAATATCGTGCCCGGCACAACTATTGCCTGGCCGTATTGTAATAGGTCCCTATTATTTAAGTTTTCTTTGGTTACCTAAAATTAATTTTTTAGCTCACACATATACTATACTATAGTAGTGTGAGCTATGGTGATCCTAATTTTTTCGAGAAAAAAAAGTTGCTCCGATTTCAAAAATTTTGAAATATGTATCACATAACCTATTATGCAAACATCACTTTAAAATAGTTAAAACGACTCACATGAAAGCAAGTGAAGTTCATTTTGACCATGCATTTTCAGTTTCTTCTTTATATTTAATAAATCACAGGTAATTTTCCTGTATTTTTTTTATAATTATTTTGAGCCACTCTCTAGGTTTGTGACGCAAACTATATGCCAAAAAATTAATAAAATTCTTAAGAAGAGTCTTTTTTTAAATAAAATAAAACTAATATCGGTTTTTTATTTTTATTTGACGATAAGTTATTCCAAAAAAACTACAAAAAGTAACGTTTTTTCATATTTTAGTGGCGTGCATTTATATAATTATAGCTCAAAAACGAATCCTATAACCCCCCAATTTTTTTTGAAAAAATATCAGGAAGGTTTGACCTTCAACATATCTCAAATTTAGCTGATCTGTCGCATCCTGGTAAACAATGTATTTAGTGCCTTCTCCTTTATATTATAAGAACTTAAAATAACATCAGTTATTCCGAAAATAGGGACCTATTGCAATAGTGCCAGGCACAAATTGTGCCGGGCACTATATTGACAGTTTCTCATTATAAGAACAGCTGTGTCCTTTCAAAATTAGGCCTTAGTGTATTATACGAGCCGGATTTAATAGTGACGCCACTATTAATGGAAAATAAACGACGGGATTTATAAATTCGACTTTGGTATGTCAATTTTGAAAGTTCAACTGTCATTTTTCAATGGGAAAATGTCAAGATAGTGCCCGGCACAATTATTGCCTGGATGTATTGGAATAGGTCCCTATTATTTAAGTTTTCTTTGGTTACCTAAAATTAATTTTTTAGCTCACACATATACTATACTATAGTAGTGTGAGCTATGGTGATCCTAATTTTTTCGAGAAAAAAAAGTTGCTCCGATTTCAAAAATTTTGAAATATGTATCACATAACCTATTATGCAAACATCACTTTAAAATAGTTAAAACGACTCACATGAAAGCAAGTGAAGTTCATTTTGACCATGCATTTTCAGTTTCTTCTTTATATTTAATAAATCTCAGGTAATTTTCCTGTATTTTTTTTTATAATTATTTTGAGCCACTCTCTAGGTTTGTGACGCAAAGTATATGTCAAAAATTAATAAAATTCTTAAGAAGAGTCTTTTTTTAAATAAAATAAAACTAATATGGGTTTTTTATTTTTATTTGACGATAAATTATTCCAAAAAAACTACAAAAAGTAACGTTTTTCCATATTTCAGTGGCGTGCATTTAAATAATTATAGCTCAAAAACGAATCCTATGACACCCCCAATTTTTTTTGAAAAAATATCAAGAAGGTTTGACCTTCAACATATCTCAAATTTAGCTCATCTGTCGCATCCTGGTAAACAATGTATTTAGTGCCTTCTCCTTTATATTATAAGAACTTAAAATAACATCAGTTATTCCGAAAATAGGGACCTATTGCAATAGTGCCAGGCACAAATTGTGCCGGGCACTATATTGACAGTTTCTCATTATAAGAACAGCTGTGTCCTTTCAAAATTAGGCCTTAGTGTATTATACGAGCCGGATTTAATAGTGACGCCACTATTAATGGAAAATAAACGACAGGATTTATAAATTCGACTTTGGTATGTCAATTTTGAAAGTTCAACTGTCATTTTTCAATGGGAAAATGTCAATATCGTGCCCGGCACAACTATTGCCTGGCCGTATTGTAATAGGTCCCTATTATTTAAGTTTTCTTTGGTTACCTAAAATTAATTTTTTAGCTCACACATATACTATACTATAGTAGTGTGAGCTATGGTGATCCTAATTTTTTCGAGAAAAAAAAGTTGCTCCGATTTCAAAAATTTTGAAATATGTATCACATAACCTATTATGCAAACATCACTTTAAAATAGTTAAAACGACTCACATGAAAGCAAGTGAAGTTCATTTTGACCATGCATTTTCAGTTTCTTCTTTATATTTAATAAATCACAGGTAATTTTCCTGTATTTTTTTTATAATTATTTTGAGCCACTCTCTAGGTTTGTGACGCAAACTATATGCCAAAAAATTAATAAAATTCTTAAGAAGAGTCTTTTTTTAAATAAAATAAAACTAATATCGGTTTTTTATTTTTATTTGACGATAAGTTATTCCAAAAAAACTACAAAAAGTAACGTTTTTTCATATTTTAGTGGCGTGCATTTATATAATTATAGCTCAAAAACGAATCCTATAACCCCCCAATTTTTTTTGAAAAAATATCAGGAAGGTTTGACCTTCAACATATCTCAAATTTAGCTGATCTGTCGCATCCTGGTAAACAATGTATTTAGTGCCTTCTCCTTTATATTATAAGAACTTAAAATAACATCAGTTATTCCGAAAATAGGGACCTATTGCAATAGTGCCAGGCACAAATTGTGCCGGGCACTATATTGACAGTTTCTCATTATAAGAACAGCTGTGTCCTTTCAAAATTAGGCCTTAGTGTATTATACGAGCCGGATTTAATAGTGACGCCACTATTAATGGAAAATAAACGACAGGATTTATAAATTCGACTTTGGTATGTCAATTTTGAAAGTTCAACTGTCATTTTTCAATGGGAAAATGTCAATATCGTGCCCGGCACAACTATTGCCTGGCCGTATTGTAATAGGTCCCTATTATTTAAGTTTTCTTTGGTTACCTAAAATTAATTTTTTAGCTCACACATATACTATACTATAGTAGTGTGAGCTATGGTGATCCTAATTTTTTCGAGAAAAAAAAGTTGCTCCGATTTCAAAAATTTTGAAATATGTATCACATAACCTATTATGCAAACATCACTTTAAAATAGTTAAAACGACTCACATGAAAGCAAGTGAAGTTCATTTTGACCATGCATTTTCAGTTTCTTCTTTATATTTAATAAATCACAGGTAATTTTCCTGTATTTTTTTTATAATTATTTTGAGCCACTCTCTAGGTTTGTGACGCAAACTATATGCCAAAAAATTAATAAAATTCTTAAGAAGAGTCTTTTTTTAAATAAAATAAAACTAATATCGGTTTTTTATTTTTATTTGACGATAAGTTATTCCAAAAAAACTACAAAAAGTAACGTTTTTTCATATTTTAGTGGCGTGCATTTATATAATTATAGCTCAAAAACGAATCCTATAACCCCCCAATTTTTTTTGAAAAAATATCAGGAAGGTTTGACCTTCAACATATCTCAAATTTAGCTGATCTGTCGCATCCTGGTAAACAATGTATTTAGTGCCTTCTCCTTTATATTATAAGAACATAAAATAACATCAGTTATTCCGAAAATAGGGACCTATTGCAATAGTGCCAGGCACAAATTGTGCCGGGCACTATATTGACAGTTTCTCATTATAAGAACAGCTGTGTCCTTTCAAAATTAGGCCTTAGTGTATTATACGAGCCGGATTTAATAGTGACGCCACTATTAATGGAAAATAAACGACGGGATTTATAAATTCGACTTTGGTATGTCAATTTTGAAAGTTCAACTGTCATTTTTCAATGGGAAAATGTCAATATAGTGCCCGGCACAATTATTGCCTGGCCGTATTGCAATAGGTCCCTATTATTTAAGTTTTCTTTGGTTACCTAAAATTAATTTTTTTGAGTTGTGTCAGTTTTATCTGAGGGTGCGAAATATTTATTAGCTAGCTGGTTTCGAAACATTACAAACCTATAAAATATTTAAGTTTTATACTTCTACCTGGCTTTTAAACATTATAGAGTTAAAAATTAAGCCCGACCTAAATGTTAAAGATCGAAAGTTTTGTTCACAATGTAGGTATTCATGTCTGTTAAAAACTAACTGTAGCAGTTTTGAATTTATATAAATTATATTGAATAACCTGTCTTTTTCAAGGCTATCTACAAAGTTTAAATACCTCAAAACAGTATAGTTTTTTCTTTCTGTTAGGTACTGTAATTTTAAAATTAATAATTTAAAAATATGTATCGACTTTTTTACCTTCCTAGCCCGCGTAGCAATGGCCAGAGAAGGTATTATTTTCGACAAAAACATTTTTGTTTTTAGATAACGCCGAAAATGTGTTATTTGGATGTATTTTGACTTATCTTAGCAATATCGTCGTGATGTCTGTCTGTGTGTGTATTATTTCTGTCCGTAACACAATAACTTCTAAACCGCTAAACCGATGTTTATACAATTATCTGGTAGGAGATTGTTCGACACTCTAACGAGCTGATTAGATTTTGGCCAAAATCCATTAATGCTAATGACAGTTTTTTGACAATAACTTTTTAACGGAGCATCACTCAAATATGCGGTTTTCGGAACACAGTAGACTACATTTTGCTCAATAATTTATGTTATAATCAAAAACTTCGTAAGAGCTTTCGTTTCTGAGATATTTACAAAAAACTGTGTTCAAGGCTGATATATTATGGCTTCACTTGAAGTGTCCTAATAGGCTAGATAGGAAGGTAGATCCGTCATGGATCCATTTAGGTAACTGCGCATAGCTCAAATAAAGGATAAGTTTTTATTTAGTCGGTTTAGAACGTTTTTCTACGTTGTCCGACGCCTATTCTCCACCTCCTTCGATCCTGACAATCATCTTCTGTCAGATTTTTTTAACTCATTGATCTTTGGATTGACTGTTGCCATTCTAGTTTAGGACGCCCTCTTTTTATGCGCCCTATTGGTTGCCATTCTAGGATCTGCTTTGGTAATCTTTCGTCGTTCATCCGTTGTACATGGCCGTACCATATCAGTTGTCTTTTAGTGATGTCATCCGTTATGCTCCCTTCGATTCCCATTCTTTCTTTTATGATCTCATTTCTTATGTGATCTGTTCTAGATATTCTCATTGATCCTCTTATTGCATCCATTTCGACACTTTCCATTTTTGTTTTGTATTTTTCTGTTACGCGACAAGTCTCTATTCCATACAACAGCGTGCTTTTCACCATTGTTTCATATATGTTAAATTTTATATTCTTTTTTATCTCTCTGCTCCATAAAATACTGTTAAGACATCCAATAACCTTTTTTGCTTTTACTATTCATTTTTCCAGTTCTTTACAGTCTGTTCCTGTCTTATCAAATGTGACACCCAAGTATACATACTCATTGCATGGAGATATTACTTGTCCATTGTCTAGTTCTAACTCACTGGATTCGTTTCCAATACATAAGTACTGTGTCTTGTCCACTTTCACTGTTAATCCCCACTTTTGGTATTCTTCCATCAACTTTCTCATCATATACTCCATGTCCTCTGTATCATTAGCTACAATTACTTGGTCGTCAGCAAACTGTAATGTGTATAAGGTAAATCGGTCGTTAAGTTGTATTCCCATGCCGTGCACTTTCCGTTTCCAGTTTTTTAGAGCTACTGCGATATATATTTTAAAAAGAGTTGGAGAAATACAACATCCCTGTCTTAAGCCTTTTGTTACCAGGAATTCTTTTGAAAGTCGATTTCCAATTTTAATTTTAGATTTTGACCCTTTGTATAGTTCTTTTATCGCTTTTATGTATGTATGATTGATATTAGTCTGCTCTAGCACTGTCCATAGTTTTTCTACTGGAACGGTATCATATGCTTTTTGTAGGTCTACAAAGGTAACATGAGTATCTATATTTCTGGCGCTCCTTTTCTCAATTACTTGTTTAAGACAAAAAACATTATCACTACAAGATCTGCCTGCACGAAACTCACTTTGCTCTTCTTCTTCTTGTTCATGAAAATCCTTCTCTATTAGATCTCTAAGAATCCTACCGTACAATCTACTGAGAGTACTAGTTACTGAAATTCCTCTGTAATTGTTGCAATCCAGCTTGTTTTCTTTTTTATGTATTGAGGATATGAATGCAATTTTCCAATCATCAGGTACTGGATGTCCGTTTATGCATTGATTGATAATATATGTGAGATTTTCGATTAGTTTCTCTGATCCATATTTGAGCATTTCAGCATATATTCCTCCAGGTCCGCTAGCTTTTCCGGATTTAAGCTTTTTAATACTATTTTTTATCATTTCTTTTTCGATGATTACTTCCTCTCCGTGTACTTCTATGTCTCTCCTCGGAGAGGCTGCCAGATATTCGGGTCTCGTTTCCTGCAGCAGTCCCTTGTAGTGTTCTGTCCATTGTTCTGGTTTGATGATCTGGATGTTTACTTTTTCTTTTGTTGGGTTTTTTACTGTAGAAATGAATTTCCATACTTCAGAACTCTGCCTACCTCCTACGTGTGTATTGATATCGTGGCATTTGCGCTCGAAAGGATAAGTAAACATGCAAAAAGTCTAAAATATGTTTACATCATTGAAAATTAAAAATACCCATAGAAACAAACCAAATGGCTTTCGCTTAAATCTGAAGTATGCTTCAATAAAAACCAAGGCGTAACTAACGTTTTTTTTTCTTATATCCTTTGAAATGAGACTGAACTCTTTATGTGGATTTTATTACTTTATTTTACATGCATATGTTCAAGCTGTTCCTTCCAAAATAAATCGAAACCAAATGTCTGCCTGTAATTGGTGTCAAAACGATATGGCGTCTTACACAATAACTTTAAAAATAACCAACCATACAAATAAAAGAGGTTTTATTAAACACAAAATTAAACAAACATCAATGAATCAAAGATACGAGGTTTTTTCGAGATATTTATAAAACAGCACTATTTATTTTAGCTCACACATATACTATACTATAGTAGTGTGAGCTATGGTGATCCTAATTTTTTCGAGAAAAAAAAAGTTGCTCCGATTTCAAAAATTTTTATATATCTTTGCGTTTCAGATGATTTTGAAACATTTTTGTTGCGCCGTCTGTCTGTCTGTCTGTATGTCTGTCTGTAACGACCAACGCGCATAACGCAAAAACCGCTCGGCCGATTTTAATGAAATTTGGTACCTAGGCTGGGTCTTGGGTCGAGATGGTCCAATTTAAAAATGAACAAAATCCACCGAACACAAACCAAATAAAAGGGTGGGGGTAGATTTCAAAAATTAGAGTTTATGTGAAAATATGGCGTGTGTGATATCAAACGAAAGGTAATTGAGTCTGGGGTTAAACAAAATACATTTTAATTTATTTAAAAAAAAGGGTGGGGGTATATTTCAAAAATTCGAGTTTAAGTGAAAATATGGCGTGTGTGATATCAAACGAAAGGTAATTGAGTCCGGAGTTTAACAAAATACATTTTAGTTTTTGTTTTTTTAAGGGTGGGGGTAGATTTTAAAAATTTGAGTTTAAGTCAAAACATGGCTTGTGTGGTATCAAACAACAGGTAATTTAGTCTGGAGTTGAATAAAATATATTTCAGTTTTTAGTTATATTAGCTCACACGTAAACTATAACTATAGTACCTAGTGTGAGCTTAGGGGCCCATATATTGGCAGAGTATTTATATGGCAGATCTGTGAGTAATTGTATGAGCTACAGTGCAATAGTTTAGAAGATATTAGGCATAGTCTAAAAACACATTTTGGCCCCTAAGGGCAAAATATATAATTTTTTTCGACAGGCAAAAATTTTGTGCTTGAAGGCGGATGTGCGTGCCAAGTTTCATTACTATAGCTTAAACCGTTCAAAATTAAAAACATATTTTGACACCCTAACATTTTGACTGAAACAATTTTGAGTCTGTTAACAGGTCAGGCAGTGTTAATGGTATGATTAATAATTGATTAAAACAGGTGTAAAATCTTCATCAAAAAGCCCACGAAAGACGCTTTGGCCTCGGAATATTTGTCTTAAGTTTAACAATAATTATTTTTAGTTTTAACTAGACGTAAACTAATATTTTAAAATTCTTATTCTCAGTGACTTTTACAAGTTTTCAAACCAAACTACAGCGTATGTAATGATATTGCTGACGCAATTTAAACTAGTGTTCATCCGACCATGTCAAATCTAAAACCACTTTTTTCGAAAAAGGCAATAACTGAAACCTGAAACTTGAAAATGTCTTGAATATAGAGAATTACTTACAAAAAATATTATGTCCATAAAACTCAACATTTAAATAAATACAATAAAGTTTATAAATTCTCGTTCGACAGATGTTTGACGTTTATTAAAGATACCCCTGAGAAATCAATCCCAATCAATACTTGGATTGAAATAAAATTTCGGACTTCCATTGTCTTTATTTATTTTAAACAAGACGATTCGGTTAGTAAGTATCTCTAACCGCTTTCAAGTGTAAACTAAACAATCTAGTCTCTAGGCTACTACTTATACTACTTGGTGTGCAGTCAGGTGTGACGGCCCGCCCCCTTTTTAATCCTAAGACGCCCGTTTTCCTTAAGGAGTGGTTTCCATATGTTTGGTATGTTCCTGCTCGGTTGACTGAAAACTTCTTTATTTTGTATTATAAACACAGGTTCAATAAACTTTCGTTTTCGTCAATGCGACTCCTTATGCAAAACTTTAGCTTCTGACCACTGAATAATGACAATGGATGTCCGAAATTTTATTTCTACTCAATCATTGTCTACGAGTTTCAAACAAAGAGTTGAATACTTGGATTGTTCTGAAGAAATCAAAATAAGCATGGAAAAGGAACGGATACAACAGCCCATTTTGTATTTGAACAATTATAGTTTTGGCAACACTGCCACCGCCCAAGGCGATAAAAAATAATATTTTTGTTAAAGGCAACACACCAAAACAGAAAACTTTTGTAAAACTTCGATTTGCGACATGAGTCGTTTTCGCAAAGAACGTTCTTCCATCATGATTGTATGTTTGTTCATAGTAATAACATTTACTTAAGTTCGCAAAGATTATTCACGATTCTCAAATACCACCAGCTTTTTCCCAAGACTGTTAAAAAATAAAACAAAATGAAAATTGTGAAATTTTACCGAGATTTTTGTTTACTGAAATCATCTTAATGTTCAAAAAAAAAAGAAGTGAAAAACTTTTTTTAAATTTTGCCAAAGGGTTAAAAATCCACCGAAACCTTAATGTAATCAGTATAAGAAAATAGGAATTAAAAGACGTTTGAAAAACGATAAAATCAATTAAGAACCGAACCAACTGTCTTTAAATATTATTAAAAACCTTTAAATGATCTGAAAGAGGTAATTTAAAAAGAGTTTTTTTACTTAAAGTCATCATTAGATGATAGTTGAGATCATATTGGACAACAGGGTATTTGACAAATTTTAAAAAAAAGTTTAGAATGATACATAGATCCATAATTTGCTACACAAAATTATTAAAATAGTATATTTTATCATGACTACATTTGAAATCAAGTTTTCTAATTTCCGATTTGAATTTGCCGTTAAAACGCTCATTTCTAGCATGGCGTTGCAATGACGTCACAGCACAGTAAACTCGCGGACAGATACACGGAATTCTAGTGTTTATTTGTTTTTGGTTTGTGTTTATACTGTTTTTTATGTAAAAAAATGTCCTATAAGTGGTGTGTAGTGCCTCAGTGTTCGAATACTAGCATAAACACACCTGAAAAAACTATTTATTCATGTGCCTACAGCAGTAAAAGAACGGAAAAAGTGGCTAGAACTTGCTCGAAGAGACCCAAGGGCCTTATCTAATACATCTTCACTTTACATTTGTGAAGATCACTTTGATGTGAGTATAACTAAATTGTTCTTATTAATTTTTCTCACGTTGTCTATAATATATATATATATATATATATATATATATATATATATATAACTATTTCGTAAATGACGATGAAATTTTTAAGGTTATGTTTATTACAAGGGGTGAACAACTATAATGGACAGAAAGGTGTACAAATTTTTAGGCGGTGCTAGGCAGTTATTAGGCAGGGCTAGGGAGTACCTCTAAATGCAGGATTAGGCAGTGCACATGTAGGCTAAATGTTGGACTGAGCAGTGCATATGGAAGACTAGGCAGTGCATAGGCAGGACTAGGCAGTACCTACGCAGGACTATGAAGTGTAATCTATGCAGTACTTCAAGTGTTGTATTTTGAACGTTTCTAAATTCCGCAGAACAAAAATCACTGTTGTTGGCAAAGAAGCCTGCCACCATAAAGGAATTCAGCATTGGCAAGTTGGAGCTATCGGCTTTGGAGAATCTGTTTTCCATTGAAAATGTTTTTTATAAGCAAAACACAAAATAAAATCTAATTTAGGACGATAATTCGCACTTTAAACCAAAGCAAAAATTACCATCCATAAGAAAATAACACAGAAAATAGGTTCGTTCGAGGCGTTTACTGTTTTGTGACGTCACTCGCAGCTGAATGGTAGACCGCCTGTTTTGAATCACGTAGCTAATTGTTTTAATTCAATGAATTTATTTAATTAAAAGAACTATGAATTTGAGAAAAAATTTAACAAAAAATTTGTTTTTAACATTCCCAAGACCTGAAGAGATATTTAAAAATAAATATATATTTATTTTTTAGTACTGTCAAACACCCTATTTAGAAATAAGAAAGATCCAAGCCATATAAGAAATACACTTACCGAGGTATTTTAAATACTACTGATTTTAATTCAAATAATGTTTGTAATTAATTTTAAAAATAAAAATTTATCATTTACTCCTTGATTTAGTAAACATATGACACTGACCTACTTTTCACGCTTGTTTTGTGTAATTAATTAATTACGCTATATCAATTACCCACAAACAACTGCAAATAAATTAAATTTAAATAGTACATACTCCACTCAAATAAATTTTTGCTAAACAAAAATCCCACTCAACCGCACTCAAATCATTCAGCTTTTAATTGGTTGCCATTATTCCCATTACACCAATTGATTTGACCTAAATTTACAACAAATTGGGCACGCATGAATTTTCAGCACAGTACACTTGATATTTTTAGTTTATTCAATGATTTTGTACCGCTTGAACAAGTTTAGACAACTTCTCATCTGGGAGTATAAATTTCCATAAGAGGATGAAAAAGAGATGTGAGAGTGCTAAATTGAACATAAAGAAATTTGGCTGTAATAGCCAAGTTTAGAAAAATATTTCCAAACTAGTAAGAACCTTTCATTTTCAAATTTGCATTAGAGAACTTGGCTTTACTTTTATCTCAATTCTTTTTACGGAATGCCATTTTCGCGTACTTGGCTTTTTTTTACATGAAATGTTTTTGTTGTGATTTCACTTCTTTTTTAAAGGAATTGGATAATACTGCATTTTTAAAGTAGTAAAATATGGGAAATATTGTTCAAAACTTTTGCAATGCTTTACTTAAATTTTTGAGGTTTTTTAATTTTTTTCCATGGTTTTATCGTAGTTCCTATCAGCGTTCCAAAGCTCAGCTCTCTAGCGTTTCTGAAAGTGCACAATGTTACTTTTACATAACTTTACATGTATAGGGGAGGGAAATAAATTAAAATTGTCGTGTTTTTAAATTTTTTCCTATAGTTTTATCATAGTTCCTATCAGTCTTCCAATGCTCAGCTCTCTAGCGTTTCTGCAAGTGGGTAATGTTACTTTTACATAACTTTACATTTATAGGGGAGGAGAGTAAATGAAAATATTGGGCTTTTTTCCCAAGGTTTTATCATAATTTCTATCAGCATTCCAATGCCCAGGTCTCTAGCGTTTGTGGAAGTGGGCAGTGTTACTTTTACATAACTTTACATTTATAGGGGAGAGAAGTAAATTAGAATTTTAGGGTGTGATTTTTTTCTATAACTTTATCATAGTTACTATCGGTCTTCCAAAGCTCAGCTCTCTAGCGTGTCTGGAAGTGGGCAATGTTAATTTTACTTAACTTTACATTTATAGGAGAGGGAAGTAAATTAGGATTTTGGGGTGTTTTAATTTTTTCCTATAGTTTTATCATAGTTCCTATCAGTCTGCCAAAGATCAACTCTCTAGCCTTTCTGGAAGTGGGCAATGCTTCTTTTACATAACTTTAAGTGTATAGGGGAGGGAAGTAAATTAAGATTTTGGTGTTTTTTTTGGATTTTTTCCAGGGGTTTGGTCATAAGTTCTATGAGTCTGCCAAATTTCAGCTTTGTAGCTTGTCTGGAAGTACAGTAGAATATTGATGATCTATACATGAGTGAGTGAGTGGCAATTTCGACGTTTTTTGAAATTTCGTAACTACTTGTGCAAAGTTTGAGATTCGTAGCTCATTCCAAAGTAGAGTTTTAGATAGGTCAAATATCGGCTGAAATGTTTCCAGAAAAGATGGTTACGGCGCGCGAACTTGGCGAGGCACTGCCGTGCCCTCAGATTGTTTGCAACTTGTTTAACAATCATTCAATTCAATTATCAACTATTTCAGGTAAGGCACAATAATCAAATGGTTTGAAACTTTTCAAAATTGGGCAACCTGTAATAGGCCGCTCACCGAGCATAATGTCTGAAATTTAAATTGGTAATAATACAAAAGCCAGCCACCAAAGTTAGCTGTTTAAAAGGTGTATATTTCGTAAAGAACCAGGCTTGTGTATATTGAAACAAGGAAAAAAAGAAAGTGAAACACATTATGTCAACTGCAGAAAAGCGGGTCATTGTGTCATTGTGTGTGATTTAGAATATTAAGATAAGCCCACTGTTTTTAGTAAAATATGTTAAGTTGTTTATTTAGAGCATTGAGTAACTGGTAAATTCAGACATTAATGTATTAACAATTATTATAATTTGTTTATAGGATGACAAAGCTGATACAGGTCCTTATCATTATTAATAATTACTCCAAATGATATCTATCATATGTTTAATCACACCAATAACCTCGCAAGAGTACTCCTATTTCTTTTAGTTGACCATAATTAATCAATTAATTCAAACAGAGAAAGAAAAATAGGCATACTCGTAATTACTTAAATAACATCTAAAAATAACATTTGATAGAGTATATCTTATAGGCAGCGAGCAGGAAATAATTTTGACATTAAATTCAACAATTCAACTGGAAATCTTTGATGTTTTTTCAAGGCCACATACACATTTCAACAGTTCTAAAACTGCAAACAAAGAACTGTGTTTTGCTAATTACTTCGAAATTTGTGGAAATATTTCCTCTTAAATCCAAATTTAAACCTCTTTGTCTTCAGGAGCAGCTGTTTTTAACGGATATTGCAATATTAAATTAAAAAAGGCTTAATAAGAAATAGTCTATACAATTTTGAAAGGTTTAATAGAAAAAATCAAGATTTTTTCTATAGGAACTGTAATTAGAAACATGTTAAATGTTGAAAAGAATTTATTAGATTCCTACATAATATTATACAATAGATAAACTTATTCCTAACTATATTTTACTTTCAATGATCTCTAGAAAATGAACTGGCTAATTGGAAGAAAGTCTAATTTACCAATTCATAATAAGTTACTGCTTTATGGACAAAAACTGACACCAGTATGGACTTATGGTATTCAACTATTGGGTTGTGCTAAAGAGAGTAAAATTCTAGTTTTACAGAGATTTCAAAATAAAGTATTAAGAAACATTGTGAATGCACCTTGGCACGTTCGAAATAGTGACCTTCATCGAGATCTAAAAATCGAAACTGTAGCAGAGACTATAAAAAAGTACGCAAAAGGCCATGAAGATAGACTCCATCGGCATGTGAATGTGGAAGCAATTCAGCTTCTAGACAATACTATGCTATTTTTGTTTGAAACTCGTAGACAATGATTGTGTAGAAATAAAATTTCGGATTTCCATTGTCTTTATTTATTTTAAATACTATGCTAGTTCGAATACTAAAAAGAGTGAAGCCGTTTGAGCTAGTAAACTAAGTGAATTACATAAAACAAAATAATGCTATAAGCACAACACAATTGTGAGTTACAGACCAAACAAAGCGGGGAGAACTTTTCAGTGAACCCTAAGTTTAAATTTGACTTTTAAAGTAAATTAAGTTAAAACAAAATTGCTAATTAGTCTTACTGACTAGATTGTAATACATTAAACACAGTGTGTTTGACAAATTAAAAAAAAATTATCTCTATATCTATATATCTGGCAATCTAAAAGTTTAGATTTATTGCAATGTGAAAATCACTTTAAAAGAGGATTAGATCTAATTAAACATCATCGCGAATTTGCAGAAAATGTCCTGAACACTATCTTAGCTAAAGCAAGCACACATGCCGAAAACCTTGGAATAGAGTTAGTGCCAAGGATAGTAGTTGAGCGACAGCAAAATTACGGATCACCAAACAAAATAACCCGCCATGGTACTGGAAAAGATTCTTATTAATAATACCTTATTAGGACTCTCTGATATTGTCTTTGGAGAATTGTTGTCCAATAAAAATCAACCAGCTTTTGAACTATTGACACTGTGTACGGACTTGCCGATGAGGCTGAAAGACATAGATTTAGTACAACTTGTGGAGACACAAATTAATAAAGAGCAATTAAAAAGTTTGGAAGTAGCAGAGGTTGTAAAGCAAGCGGATCTTTTTTCCATCAACAAAAACTGCTCTACATATTTTGCTAGCATTGCCATATACGACAAGCACCGTAGAAAATTCTTTTCGTATACTATGTGGAGTTAAAACTTGGTTAAAATCCACAATGACACAGGATAGATTAAGCGGTTTGTATAAACAAGTAGAAGACGTTTTAAGCAGATTTGCTGAAGATCCCAGACGTTTCGTCTTACTGTAATAAGTTTTTTTTTTAATTTTTTTTTTATTTGTCAAACACAATCTAGTCAGTAAGATTAATTAGCAATTTTGTTTTAACTTAATTTACTAGGAAAGTCAGATTTAAACTTAGGGTTCACTCAACAGTTCTCCCCGCTTTGTGTAGTCTGTAACTCACAATTGTGTTGTGTTTGTAGCATTACTTTGTTTTATATAATTCACTTAGTTTACTAGCTCAAACGGCTTCACTCTTTTTAGTCTTCGAACTAGCATAGTATTGTCTAGAAGCTGAATTGCTCCCACATTCACATGCCGATGAAGTCTATCTTCATGGCTTTTTGCGTACTTTTTTATAGTCGCTGCTACAGTTTCGATTTTTAGATCTCGATGAAGATCACTATTTCGAACGTACCAAGGTGCATTCACAATGTTTCTTAATACTTTATTTTGAAATCTCTGTAAAACTAGAATGTTACTCTCTTTAGCACAACCCCATAGTTGAATACCATATGTCCATACTGGTTTCAGTATTTGTCTATAAAGCAGTAGCTTATTATGAATTGTTAAATTGGACTTCCTTCCAATTAGCCAGTTAATTTTTCTATACCTTATCTTTAGTTCTTCTTTTTTTTCTTAACATGTGCTTTCCAGCGCAATTTGGCATCAAGTGTTATACCGAGATATTTTGCCTGATTTGAATATGGTACGGGAATGTTGTTAATTGTTATTTGTATGTGATTTATATTTTTGTTTGTAAAATCAACATGAATTGATTTGGTTTCATTTAATTTTATTCGCCACTTTGTGGTCCAACTGTGAACTTCGGTGACTGCATCCTGAAGTTTTTCTATGCATTTTTCAATAGATTTTTCTACCGTCAATAAACCAGTAGTAACTGTAATAAGTTAAAATTTAAAAAAGTGATCTGTATGTATATATGTTCGTCTCTTTTTGTTTATTTCAATAAATACCTATTTTATGTTTAACTATTTACTAAATAATCAAATTTTGAAATTCTGTCTCATTTACTTTTGTTTTCTTTTGTTACATATATGTGCTGAGCTTATCAATGATAATTTTGGCGAATACAATTTTATTTAAAATTCTGTTGTTTCAGTTTCAAAACTGCTAAATCATTTTTAACGAACCCAATTATTCTCTTTGTTTTTACAGTCACGTGTGCTTTGCCATAAAGGGAAGTCTAAATTTCACCCACGTCGGCGTAAATAGCTGCATGTTACAAATCTCCACCCCCACAACCAACAGTTCTTAACTAAATTATGTCATGGTCTGTTTCAGTCGTATGTAGCCGCAAATGAGAAAATAGTGGTGTTGTTAAATCTAAATTTGGTTCATTTAGCTCCCGAAATTGGAGTACAATGCAATAAGGACTTACAAGCAGATTACAGATTTTGTTATTACCTATTAATGTCCCTTGTACAAAGGATTTTTAAATTTTTGGTTAGTTGATAGCAAAGTTTAAGTTTTCTGCTAGAATTAACGAAGTCAAAAAAAGAAAGGTCCCTTATAGCGGGTCCACACCAAACCAACAAAACAAAAAAAACAGCAAATCAATGTTTTAAAACATTTTTGAAACAAAATGGGAACAATTCGGCTTTTTTTTTGCTTTGTTGGCATTTTCAGCAACTTTTTATTTTCCCGTGTCGCCTGTCGGTAAAGATCAAAGTGTTGATCTGTTGTTTTCATTTTGGGCAACTTTGTTGGTCTAATCTCTACGCGAATAAAACAGAAACAAACATCGTGGTTCAGTTTGTGTAATTTCTGTTTGCAAAATTACCATGTCGGGAGAAAAAATTAAATGGGGTGTTGAAAATACATGTAAATTAATTAAGCTTTACCCAGCCAGACACCCTGATTATATAAAACGTTATAAAAAGGCAAATGCCTTAAAGGAAATAAAAATATTGTGTGATACTTCTTCAGAGGAGTTCACTAATTGTTTTCCTATATGGATGATTCTACAAAAAAGATGCTGTGGAGTTGGAATGCATATTTTTCAAACACAGACTGCAAATGTAGCATAGTTTTAGTTATAAGATTTAAAACGAAATGTTTTCTTTTTGGAGTATTTGAGTTTAATGTATAAAAAAAATTGCAAGTTTATAATTTTTTTTATTACAAAGCAAATACCTCATTCCTCTGGTGTAGTCCCAAACCAAATATTAAAAACGCAGATTGAAAAAAATATCCTAATAAATAATATTTAACCAAGTCTTAACTATTTATCAAAAAATTGATAAAACTTAAGTTTGCAGTCATATTTTTGAAAATCCGAATTTACATTTTCTCCGGAAAATTTTACAATTTTAAATGTGCTCCATTTTTAATAACACAATATTTGTGAATACCACCGGTTAATTTCTAGAGAAAGAGAGAGACGGCCCTGGATATCTAATTTACTTGTGAGGGTGACAAGTTGTGACAGATAATGTCAACTTTAGTTTGGTTTAAGTTATAGATCTTTTTATTTTCGGCAGAAAATGAGTTTTTTTTGAAGAAATCCAAAAGGAACGCTTCAATTATCATTCCTCTGGTAAGTAAATATTCGACTGATATCAATAGTATAATTTTTTTGTTGATTGTTTTAAAATTATAAGTATAGGAACTTTGTTTATATAAAACTTAAGTTAAGTACTCTAAATAGATTTTGATTTAAATTGGAAAACCATTAAAAAACTCATTCCTCTGGTTCTCATCCCTCTGGAATTTTTATGCAATAATTCCTAAAATTCGGAAAAAGAAATTTTGCTTAGCTTACACCTAATTAGTTACATAAATTTAAAAAAACAAAATTATTTACTGTGCTGTAGTTATTTAAAGGCAATGACCAAAAATGATATCCATATAGCCCACTTTTGGCAGAATCATCCATATGTGGACAGCAGTTGACAATTTGTTCGTGTTTTCGAAAAGAAACGAAAGCAGTTTTGTTGTGTTGCAGTTTTGTTGATGTTTTTGTTTTGTTGGTTTGATCTGGACCCGGCATTAGAAAACTTTTTAAATTAAAATTAGTGCTGTGTTCGTTTTCTGTGGCATCATTTATCAGTTGTTTTATTTTTAACCGCAGAAATTAGGGCAACCGTTTTTGCAAAGGCTAAATTGAAACAATGCTTGCATTATATAGTTATTTTAAATGAAACTTTATGGGTATTTCAAGTAAAATGTATACTTCCGATAAGAGGAAACTTCAAATAAACATTAGATAAGGAAATGTAGTTACTATTATTTGCTGTGGTAGGTTTATCTGACAAACAATGTGTGAAATTTTTTAGATTTTATTATTTATATAACGCATTTTATGTGCTGATATCGCTTGATCTTTGAAGCAATGTTATTAATCTGTACTTAGTCGTGAATTGCCATAAGTGGTAGTTGTTTATAAAATTCCACATTTGCTTCAATATTGGTTACTATTAAATTCCATCAGAAATGTTTTAAAAGTCGTTTTAGCAAAAGCTCGTTTATAGGTATTAGTAAACTTACTTTTTAGTCTAGACTATTTCAAGTTATTAGACATATTTGTAAATGGATCCATTAATTATAAATGGGTAATGCTGATTGCTTTTTTGCCAACTACTAAATTAACACAAAAAAAATAAAAAAGCGATTCCATTGTAGCTTATATCAATGTTTTAATTTGTTTTTGAAATTTAAATTTTATTATTATTAAGGAAATAATTAATTCCTCTATTAACAGAAATATTGAGTCTCCAAGAGACTCATAAAAATTTCAAAAACCGTTTTAAACTTTTTTAAATTAATTTTCCAAGCAAAAAAAAGCGTGGAATAGCCCAACAGCCAAGTTAAAACATTCTGTTGTTGCATTAAAATAAAATTGCATAATTTTTAAACATCTTTGGTGACCCACATAAGTATTTTTGTGGGAGATGTTAGGAAATTATTAATAGTTCTATTAATAATAAATTATTTAATGACGAACCAAAGGGCATGCTGTTAAATTAAAATTATCCTTTGAATGAAGTTAATGAAAATAATTATGGTATGGGTAAGGGACCTGTATTTATCAGAGTTAACTACACATGAGATATAAAAATTGGGATTCTAGACGATTTTAAATAAGATCATGTTAAACAGAAGCACATCTATTGATTTGTTTAATTTGTTTATTTTACGATAACTTCCAAACGGCTTAATCGATTTTACAACCTTTTTTTTCGATTTAAGAAATCCACGCTGTTTTCCCAGCCCCAGTGACATTTTCTGCTTGGATTTGTCTTTTAATTTTTGTGTTTTGATTGTACCTGATAACAAATTAAGTGATGAAAATGAAAATGGAACTCTAATTTTATAAGTTCTAATAAATATGACAATGAGATTTGATTTAAGAGATCCATGCTGTTTTCTCACAAAAATCCCAACCCAAGTGACATTTTTTGCCTAGATTTGTCTCTTAATTTTTGTGTTGTGATTGTACCTCATAACAAATTAAGTGATGAAAATAAAAATGGAACAAAATCTGATTTTATAAGTTCTAATAAAGATGATAATGAGACTCGATTTAAGAGATCCATGCTGTTTTCTCATAAATATCCCAACTCAAGTGACATTTCTTGCCTGGATTTGTCTCTTAATTTTTGTGTTTTGATTGTACCTGATAACAAATTAAGTGATGAAAATGAAAATGGAACAAAATCTGATTTTATAAGTTCTAATAAAGATGATAATGAGATTCGATTTAAGAGATCCACGCTATTTTCCAATAAATATCCCAACCCAAGTGACATTTTTTGCTGGGATTTGTCTCTTAATTCTTGTGTTTTGATTGTATCTGATAAAAAATTAAATGATGAAAATGAAAATGGAAAAAAATCTGATTTTATAAGTTCTAATAAAGAATATAATGAGGTTCGATTTAAGAGATCCACGCTGTTTTTCCATAAATATCCCAACCCAAGTGACATTTTTTGCCTGGATTTGTCTCTTAATTTTTGTGTTTTGATTGTACCTGATAACAAATTAAGTAATGAAAATGAAAATGGAACAAAATCTGATTTTATAAGTTCTAATAAAGATGATATGAGATTCGCTTTAAAAGATCCACGCTGTTTTCCAGTAAATATCCCAACCCAAGTGACATTTTTTGCCTGGATTTGTCTCTTAATTTTTGTGTTTTGATTGTACCTGATAACAAATTAAGTAATGAAAATGAAAATGGAACAAAATCTGATTTTATAAGTTCTAATAAAGATGATAATGATATTCGATTTAAGAGATCCACGCTGTTTTCCCATAAATATCCCAACCCAAGTGACATTTTTTGCCTGGATTTGTCTCTTAATTTTTGTGTTTTGATTGTACCTGATAACAAATTAAGTGATGAAAATGAAAATGGAACAAAATCTGATTTTATAACTTCTAATATAGATGATAATGAGATAAAAACATAGAGACTCACCTTCAAGTTTCATTCCAACTTCAAGGCACTTCTGAAACCTACAGAAGGGACACCTCTTTCTCTGGGTCTTATCGATGTGACAACTCCTTTCTGCAACACACGTGTACACCTTTTTGTTTTGCACAGTCCGTTTGAAGAAGCCCTTACAGGACTCACATGTAAGCAATCCATAATGGTAACCGGACACCTTGTCGCCGCACACCGGACACAGTTCCTCAATGATTATCCCGTCTTTCGTGTCCGGCATGTCGCCGGACATTGAAGGATTCGGAACGGACATTTGATAGCCGCCCATGTCCTGGATTGACATTGTATTGGTTCCTGAGGAAAACAGATAAGAATCAATGTTACTCATCGTTTGGGTCATCATCATATTGTTATGATGTTGCATGCCCATCGCGCTTTGTTGACAACTATTATTATAGGGAGTTGATATCGGGGTCGAACAGTAATGGGACATAGGACTGGAAGCTTGAGTGTTCACCGGACTGTCCCCTTGGGGTTGATTAAAAGGGGACATGTTTAAAGATAACAAAGTCGAATTGTTATCCATGTCGAGTGTCATACTTTGCACTAGTACACGTTTTGTTTTGAAACAGTCCTTTTTCGTCACCTCAGGCACATTTTAATTTATTAATATGTTTGTAGTTTTAAAAATCACAGCACACTAGATGAACAGATAATCCAATATACAGAGTTACGATAGTAGGCACTAAAGTTAAATAAAATAAAATCACACGCGACCGTTTTGTCGAATCAAAAAAAAAAGAAGTTAATCCAAACTCGACACGAAACTGAATGGAAGGAAGTCGCGTAACGAAGAGATACTCGTGAACGGCAGTGAGTAATAACAAAGGTAGAAGGCAGTACGACAGTCCGAGAAGGCACCCTGACGTCAAGTGACTGGCTCGAACAGGGGTACAACGCGAAATGATTACAGTCGGCCCGTGTAAGAACAAGTGAAAGTGAGTGACCCACTTTCCATTGAACCAGGTCTATGTTACAGTGCTGTGTGAAGTCATACATACACACTTACAACACACATCTCCACACAGACCCGAGCCGAGCAAGCACACTATCTGTGGACGGTGGCGCGCCGCGAAACGGGGAGAAGTGGGGGAGCGCGAAAACAGCGACGCGTTTGGAGCTTTTAATACCCCGGGCGGAAAGCGCTTATAAAATTTTTGTTTTTTTAATGAAGATTTCGAATTTTAAGGATAAAATTATGTTGATTTATTTAAATATCTACATAACATATTTTTTTCGAAAACATTTGATTGGTTTGATAAAACTCTTAATAAAAAAGTGGTGCTTCATCCAAAAAGGATTTTACATTTTGACATTTTGAGTAATTTTTATTACAAAAATAGCAAAAAAGTTTTAAGTAAGTTTGTGTGTTAATATAACCACCATAAATAAAAAAGTTCTATTAGATTTTAATAGATAAAAGTTACTACATTGAGATTTCGGAATTATTACTAAATTTTATTAATGTAAATTTGTTTTTGTGCAAGATTGCGACAATATTTTACTTTTTCAAAAAAAAATACAAATTTAGTTTTGCTTGATATTTTAAAAACCACTGTAGATATTTTTAATTATTTTCACTATTATTCTTTTTTTCCATTTAATTATATGACTTACCGTTTCTAAAATCCCCCCTAGATAAAACTACAAAAGAAAAAAACATAGAGCGTTATGGGGATTTCGAAAACGGTAAGATATAAAATTTTGGTTAAATAGGCGGCGCCACAAGAAGCCTAGTCTTTTGTCTTGGTTTAGTCATATGTCTTGTCATAAGAAAGTTAAAACCACTGTTTCTTATGGGAGTGTTCATACAATGCTTTTGCTTTTGTTTTTGATTAGTCTTTGTCTTAAGAGTTGCCAACTTTCAATCCTTAGGACACGACTAAAACGAGTGACAGACATCAGCTGATGTTTGTTGTTTTTTTTACAGGGCGTCCGAAGAGAGCAAGCGCGCGGCCGAAATTTTAAATTTACCGCCATTAATCATGTTTTTAACAGAAAATCTCAACATAACCTCAAAATTTTATTTGTTTTTTTGTTTCTTTTTCGCTTTTGTTCTTTCGTGTCTGTGTTTCGTGCACAGATTAGGTTAAATAAGATTGTTTTGTGTAGAAAATGACTTTTGAAGAGGGCCTTTTTATTGAAATTGAGTATTTTTTTATCGTCGGTTATGACTAAGACTAATCAAAAACAAAAGACGAGTATGAACAGTCGATTTTGTTTAAGACAGCTAAGACTAATCAAAGGACAAAGACAAATCAAAAACAAAAGACTAAGACGAGTATGAACAATACTTAAGACAACACTTGTGCCAAAAACGAAAAAAATAAAAGATGACGATTTTTCAATTTACGGGTACGAAATTCCACGTTTGTTAGTATTATTTGGCTTAAAAATTCCGTTGATTGACGCTCGCGTCTTGATGACGGGTAAAAATACAATATGCGTTGATCCGGCCTGAAAGACAGAAGAGCTGTCGTAGGTCACGGACTATAGTTTGTTTTCTTTTGTTTGTATTCGATCATTGATCGATATGTATCGCAGTTTTTCGCCTGCTTTTGGTTTTTGTTTCTCTCGTATCTCGGTAGATGGCGCTTCTTGCGATAGTTTTCTCACTATTTACTTATGATTGGAGATAAAACCGTCTAATTAACTTCGCAAGAATTGTCAAACTGACCAAGCAGTGTTCTGAGGAGTCCCATAAGGACGAAACAGGTAACTGTCAACACTTATTAGATGTCCAATAGATCTTGGAACCCCATGAGGTTAAGCTTAGCTACCCACGGAAAAATATATGAGAGAAATAAAAACTCCTTTTTGTCCGATTAGCCACGAAACTTGTTTGATTAAAAAAAATAATCTTTTAAAAATAGTTCCTGCTTCTCCACTTTATTGCGGCTTGCTGGTATATAAGTATGATGTCCCAAGGCTTACTGAGTAAATGTAAATTATACATTTACCCGCCCATGAGGACAACAGAGATAAACTCTGTGTAATGAATGTTGTCCTGTGTGTTATTATTCTCATCAAGCATTTCACGAATAAAAGTCACTCGCCAGATACAAATGTTATCCGTTACGTCATATTAGTGCTCAGCAAATCCCGCTAGATACACTTGGCGGTAATAAAAATAAAATAAAAAACATTAAAAAAAAATTATATTTTCACTTCCAATCGTTTTAACCTTAAGTTGCATAACTATAGCAACTATAAACAACAAGTGAAATTAAAGAAAGAAACATAAGGAAAAAGTTTTCTGCTTCGGCCGGGGATTGATATAGCAACTATATTAAATTTAAAAATATAAAAAAAAAATTATTTGGTTCTCACTGTACAGCGTGTCCCATTTTCGATGGGATTAAATGGGAAACTCGGTTATTAGTAAAGATATCGATTTTCTGATTACACCCTACCGTGCTCTTTTTTGGAGCCCTTAAAAATGGTGTAATCAGATTTTTGCTATACCCCGTGGTTTCGCTAATACAGGGAGTTTTTGAAAAAATTGCATTTTAATTAATTCCTTGTATCTCGCTTATTTTGCAAGATATTTTTATTCTGTAAAAACCTTTCTATGGCAACTTTTTTAGCGCAAAATAATGACGTTGCCAATTTTTTAAATATTGTTTAGTTTTTGAGATATGGTATTTCTCATAAAACAATTAAATACGGACCTGGATTTTTTTTATTACTACTTTGATTGGTTCCATGCTATTATTACCTTAAAATGATAAAACTTTAATATTTTTTTGATTTAAGGTGAAAAAAAACTATTTAATATTTGAAAAAAAAATTATAGTCCGAACCTGGAAATTTCCAACGTAATTATAAATTAAAAATTGCAAGATACACTATTTGAACGATTTTTAGTTTATCTGTTTTGAACTGATAATTAAAAGATTTATAAATAATGTAAAAAACGTTAAAAAGTTACAAAAATAATATCATACTAATTATTTGGTCGTGAAATTTACAAAACAAAAGCGTGGAATTGACATTGTCATTTTACTTGTCATTTTTGTGAATGGTTTACAATTATTTTAAACAGGCTAGAAATCGACCATATCCAGATTTTGAAAAATGTGATATGTTTGACTGCTTCATTCAAGCAACAAAATCCCAATATTTAAATGGCAGAAATATTTTTATGCAAAATGCGTTAAGAAAAATTACTCAAAAATGCCAACAATGTCTTACGCATAATGGTAATCAGAAATATTAGTTATTTTTTATAATTTGTTTTTTTTTGTATTTTTCGTAGACTTTGTTTCAAATAAATCTGTAAATTAACGTAAAACCATTTTAATATGCTAAGTATCAAAACAGTTAAACTAAAAATTGTTTAACTAGCAATTTTTGATTTATATGTATGTTGGAAATATCCAGGTTCGGTCTAATTTTTTTTTTAATATTAAATATTTTTTTTTACCTTAAAACAAAAATTTTTAAAATTTTTATTCTTTTATGATAATACTAGCATGAAACCAATCAAAATAGTAATAAAAAATAACCAGGTTCGTATTTAATTTTTTTATGATAAATACCAAATCTTAAAAACTATAAAATATTTTAAAAATATGACAACGTCATTATTTTCTTCTAAAAAAGTTGCCATGAAAAGGTTTTTACAGAATAAAAATATCTCGCAAAATAAGCGAAATACAAGGGATTATTAAAAATACAATTTTTTCAAAAACTCCCTGTATTAGCAAAACTACGGGGTATAGCAAAAATCTGATTACGCCATTTTTAAGGGCTCAAAAAAAGAGTACGGTAAGGTGCAATCAGAAAATCAATATCTTTAATCATAACCGAGTTTCCCATTTAATCCCATCGAAAATGGGACACGCTGTACTGCTTTTCTAAAAAATGTGTAGCTGATAAAAATCGCCAGCGCAACGTTATATTATTACCGCATGTTGTTTCATTCCAAAACTTCTTTTAGTTGGCCGCGCTTTGATCACATGTTTATAAAAACAAAATAGTATGCATTAGGGACCTATTGCAATAAGATCAGGCACAAATTGTGCCGGGCACTATATTGACAGTTTCGCATTAAAAACTGACAGTTGATCTTTCAAAATTGACATACAAAGTCGAATTTACAAATCCAGTCGTTTATTTTCCATTAATAGTGGCGTCAGTATTAATTCCGGCTCTTATAATACACAATGGCGTAATTTTGAAAGAAGACAGCTGTTCTTATAATGCGAAAGTGTCAATATAGTGCCCGGCACAATTTGTGCCTGGTACTATTGCAATAGGTCCCTATTATTTCCGTTTGCCAACAAATTTTGCCAAAAAAACAGTTAAATCTAGACGAAATGTTTTTTACTTTGATATACTAGTGTGTATTCTTATTTGTGGTTAATTATCATATGTCTTGTTAATAAATTGTGTATTCTGAAACATGTTATATTTAGCTATTTGTTATATGTATATTATTTTCAACAAATACTTTTGTTTGTTTTTTAAATATGCCAACAATAAAAATATAAACTTTAAAAATTTCATAAGGCTTCCTATTAACAAAAAAATTAATGAAATTTCATTGATATCAAAAATATTTGGCGTTCGAAATATGTCATATCTCCTAGGTGTTTGCACTTGGGCAGTATAAATATTAAAAAATATAATAGGTATGCAAAAAGTTAGACTACGAAAACAACCAGCGAAACCAAAAAAAATCCTTAAAATTCTTTATTAATGACAAAATTACTTTTGACAGCTTTCTGACCTAGCCAGATCACTATGCGCCTTGGTGCCAAATCGTTAAAAGTGCGTCAGATCTAGGGAAATCTTTTGCGACATTAATATTGAATGCGTCTGTAAAAAATATTTTTTTTTCTAAATTTTAGAATGGGTTGTCCGGTGTTTCCAGCGGTAAGACACGGCGCTGCTTAGGCGGCGCGGCGCGCTCCAGAGTAGGGGGGATGGGGCGGCTTGGCCTACTGACCTACTTACGGCTTCGCGCATCATGTGCCGACGCTGGAATCGCAAAGGGAGATTATTGTGCCGACTCCTTTACCTGCCCCACGGCTCGGCGCCCTGCCTTACTTTTCTTTCCGAGGTGTAGGCTTATTCTCTTCCAGTTTCTCCTTGTTGAGAGTTTCAAATTGTTTAATTTATCTTCTTTTTGGGCCTGTAGTATAGAGCACCAACATTTTGCAAAAAAAAATGGCCCCACAAAAAAAAAGGTTTAAAAAAAAATGCTTTTTTAAAAAACTACTACTACTATGTCGGCTTAGAACGTTTTTCTACGTTGTCCGACGCCTATTCTCCACCTCCTTCGATCCTGACAATCATCCTCTGTCAGATTTTTTTGACTCATTGATCTTTGGATTGACTGTTGCCATTCTAGTTTAGGACGCCCTCTTTTTCTGCACCCTATTGGTTGCCATTCTAGGACCTGCTTTGGTAATCTTTCGTCGTTCATCCGTTGTACATGGCCGTACCATATCAGTTGCCTTTTAGTGATGTCATCCGTTATGCTTCCCTCGATTGCCATTCTTTCTTTTATGATCTCATTTCTTATGTGATCTATTCTAGATATTCTCATTGATCTTCTTATTGCATCCATTTCGACACTTTTCATTTTTGTTTTGTATTTTTCTGTTACGCGACAAGTCTCTATTCCATACAACAGCGTGCTTTTCACCATTGTTTTGTATATGTTAAATTTTACATTCTTTTTTATCTCTCTGCTCCATAAAATACTGTTAAGACATCCAATAACCTTTTTTGCTTTAAAAAACTGATTTGTAAAAAAAAAACAAAAAAAATATTTTTGGAAACCTATAATTTTTGTATTTAACTATTTTTTTAAAAACTAGTTTTGCCAAAAACGAATTTAGATAAGAAACTAAAAAAAAATTGTTTGAATTTTTTTCTTTTTAAATAATACTTTTTTCAAAAAGCAGTTTTTCCAAAAACTAATTTATAAAAAAATGTTTTTTAGAAAAAGTTATTTATTTAAAATATTTTATCAAAAATATGTATACTACACGAAATAAACAAAAATTACAACCTTAAACCTCATCGGCGGCGAATTGTCCCCACGGCAAAATTTAATTTTGGTGAAAATTGTTTTTTATTTAATAAAGAATCCAACTGTCAAATTGAATACGATAAGTCTTTCTACCTTATAGACCGGTGGACGTTTTCGTCCCGCCATGGACTTAGTTTCCTTGGTTCGCTGTCGTTCACTCGTAGAATGAAAAATAGGGTTCACCTATTTTTCCATTCTTTTTGATTTACCTTGTATCTTGTAGACAGTTTGTTCTACTTTGTGTCAGGCAAGCCACGCTGAGGATGGAAATGCCTTTTTCCGAAACACCGGTGTCCGTGGTTGACTATACCCCTATGAAGTTGCCTTTTATACTTGCAACTCATTAAATTTCATCTATTGCTTTTAGTTTTTGAGATATTACATAAAATTGTTATTTCCTTATGGAATGACCTTTTGATTTCTTTACATTGTTTGTCTTTATTTTATAATAAACATTTTTTACTGGGTTTGAAACATTCTTCCGTAAATTGTTATCATAACAAAAACATTTCATGTAAAAAAAGTACGCGAGAATGATATTCCGTAAAAAGAATTGAGATAAAAGTAAAGCCAAGTTCTCCAATACAAATTTTAAAATGGAAGGTTCTTACTAGTTTGCAGCCGTAATAGCCAAGTTTAGGAAAATATTTTCAAACTAGTAAGAACCTTTCATTTTAAAATTTCTATTGGAGAACTTGTATTTACTTTTATCTCAATTCTTTTTACGAAATATCATTTTCGCGTACTTGGTTTTTTTTGCATGAAATGTTTTTGTTATGATTTTAGTCCTTTTTTAAAGGATTTAATAATAATTAAATCCTTTAAAATATTTAAATTTGAAGTGGTAAAATATGCGCAATTTTGTTTAATACTTTTGCACTGCCTTATTTAAAACTTTGTGGTTTTTTAATTTTTCCCCATGGTTTTATCATAGTTCCTATTAGCCATCCAAAGCTCAGCTCTCTAGCGTTTCTGGAAGTGGGCAATGTTAGTTTTACATAACTTTACATTTATAGGGGAGGAAAGTAAATTAAAATTTTGGTGTTTTTAATTTTTTTTCTATAGTTTTATCATAGTTCCTATCAGTCTGTGAGTTTTTTCAATGGTTTGGTCATAATTTCTATCAGTCTGTCAAATTTCAGCTTTGTAGCATTTGGAAGTACAGTAAAATTTTGATGATCTATAGATGAGTGAGTGAGTGAGTGACGATTTCCACGTTTTTTGAAATTTCGTAACTACTTTACTACTTTATAGAAGTCCATAAAACTTGGAGGGGTTGTTTCGTGGCTCATTCCGAAGTAGATTTTTAGATAGGTCAGATATGGGCTGAAATGTTTTAAGAAAAGATGGTCAAGCAGTTGCAGTTGAACTTGGCCGGGCACTGCCGTGCTCACAGATTAACATTATCTAAAAATAGATGTTCTAAAGCAAAAAAATTACATGCGTTGCTTTAAGAACTTGGGAATTTTAGGGCCAAAATGGGGCTTCCTTTTAGGTTTAAAATAAAATGTAAAAAAACAACATTTGGCTTTTAAAAAATTAGAAGGTGTTAAAGACACAAATAGGTGTATTTTCACCAAATTTTGTCAAAAAGAAAAAAAAATGTTGAACATATAAATCAAAAGTAAAAAAACAGTTTTTTTTCCATTTTGCTCAATAAGATTAGGTGACGTAAAAAAATTATTTGTACAAAAGTTGTAGGCCTTTTTGTTACCTATAACTTTTGTATTTAACTTTTTTCGGTAGAAGATCTAGTTTTGCTAAAAACAGAAAAAACCATAAAGTAATATATACTACGTAAATATTACTTTATAAAAAAACCATTAACCACACCTAAAAGTTCACCTCATTTCACCCTAATAACTCCGATCGAGTCTAATTTTAATTTTCTCTTGGGTGCGATAGATTTTCCTTCATTTCTAATAGTTTTCATGCTGTTAACTAATATTTTTTGCCTTCCAACAGGTCTCTAGTTGTCTAGTAGTCTTGTTGTTTAATTGCTTAATAACAAAATACCTGTTTTCATATAGAATAGGAATAAAAATCACAAATATCATACACATGTTATAGAAATTCTAAAAAGGGAAATGGCAAGTAATTTTAAAAAAAATTAAAATGTTCAGACACGTGTAGGTAAGTAAATTTTACAGGAATCTATATATATTTTATAAATCGTATAGACGGTGTTAATATTAAATTCATTTTTGATATTAATCACTATATTACCACAATTAACTTTTAACATTTAAGGAATATGTATATGAACAATTATTAATTTGGTTAATTGGATATCTATACCTCTACCTACGCAAGAATTTTTTTTATCAGCATGCAATATATTTTTTTAACAACCAAACAAGTTTTCTTGGCTAATCGGGTAAAAAAAAGTTATTGTTTCTCTCATATTTTTCCATGGGTATCTTCAGAGCTTAACCTCACTTAATAAGTGTTGACAGTTAACTGTTTCGTCCTTAAGGGACTCCTCAGAACACTGCTTGGTCAATGTGACACCCTTACGAAGTTAATGAGACGGTTTTATCTCTAATCCTATGTCTATAGTGAGAAAACTCTCGCAAGAAGCGCCATCTACCGAGATACGAACGAAACTAGAACAAGAGCAGGCAAGAATAAACATGAAAAGATCGATTCAAAGAAAAAGAAACCATCCGTGACCTACGACAGCTCTTCTGTCTTTCAGGCCAGAGCAACGCTGATTAGCGTTTTTACCCGCCATCAGACGCGAGAGTTACTCAGCGTGTGGTTAAGCTTTCAAGATACCCACGGAAAAATATAACAGAAATAAAAACTTCTTTTTACCCGATTAGCCACGAAAACTTATTTTTTGTTTGATTTTTAAATTCACGGATACTAAAATTAACGTTTTTTTTTAAATATAATTTTTTTAAAACTTGTGTACTGCATGGCAAAGGTACGTTTTATTTTTAAGAAATCTAATTAACTTTCAAGAATCGATGTTGAGATGAAAACAGCCCGAAAATGTTAAAAAAATAAATAAAATTATTTGAAATGATAAAACATAAAGCAAAGAAAATGTAATCAAACAAAAAAAAACGTAGAAAACCGAATTCATTAAAAAACTATTTATCGGAATGTACAATGTCGAAACCGTAAGATGTAGAAATGGCTCATTGATCTACCGTAGAGGACGCTCAAGGTTCGTAAAGAAACGGTTGGCTGGTAACTCGGGTGTCATGGCGGTCGTTGCGTCAGTGGTACGTCACAGTTATCCAAGGAATTAGCAGTTGCATTGTATTTCATAGCGGGCTTGAAAATTTTGCGACACTTTCTTTACATGTTGGTTTTATTTTGGCTTTGAAATTGTTTAAATAACAGTTCTGGGGTTACAAACACAACTTTTTTTTGGGTATTACGCCACTAGTAAGGAAAAATTACTTTAAAAAATTATAAAAAACCACTGCGTTTCTCCTAGAAAAATAAAAATCACTAATTTGTCAGTGGCTTTCTATAAAAATAAATAGTTGCCTAGTAAAAACTAAACCACTTATCTTTTAATTGAATTTGAATATGCTACGTTTCGATTGTCAATCTACAATCGTTTTCAAGCTTTTTATTTATATTTTGTCTCAAAATCTTAAATGTTTCTTGTTCAAATATATTTTTTATTATTTATCGTTGACAAATTGTCAATATATTTGAACAAGAAACATTTAAGATTTTGAGACAAAATATAAATAAAAAGCTTGAAAACGATTGTAGATTGACAATCGAAACGTAGCATATTCAAATTCAATTAAAAGATAAGTGGTTTAGTTTTTACTAGGCAACTATTTATTTTTATAGAAAGCCACTGACAAATTAGTGATTTTTATTTTTCTAGGAGAAACGCAGTGGTTTTTTATAATTTTTTAAAGTAATTTTTCCTTACTAGTGGCGTAATACCCAAAAAAAAGTTGTGTTTGTAAAATGAATCCGCCACAAACATATAGATTTTATTTAGTTCTGGGGTTGCTATACATTTAATAACGACTACAACTAAAAAATGTTTTATCATATTGTGTACTTATTTTTTACTCGTTTTTCTTTTAAACTAAAACCAAAAGTAAACAATGGCTACAACTAAAAAATGTTTTATCATGTGTACTTATTTTTTACTCGTTCTTCTTTTAAACTAAAACCAAAAGTAAACAATGGCTCCAAGCCATTTTTATTGCTTGAAGGTTGATCGAATAATAATCAACTCATAGAGCTGTTTATATCTCTTCTTCCTAAAAGTGAAGAAAGAAGATAATTAATAAGCATTTAAAATTGTTCATTAAAAATAATACAATATGGCAATGTACTAATGCATTATTTTTTATTATTCGCCTCTTTCTCATCCAATAATGTAAACTAATAAATTTAAAAAATATATATTTCTGTCCCTAACACGATAGCTCCTAAATAGGTGAACCGATTTTCATAAAATTTTTAGGTAAAATAGTGTTTGACACTCTAACGAGCTGATTACATTTTGGTCAAACTCCATTAATGCTAATGACCGTTTTTTGGCAATTAAAATTTTAAAAAAATGCAAACTTTTTAACGGAGCATTGCATCAATATGCGGTTTTCGAAATGTAGTAGATTACACCTTGCTCCATAATTTCTTCTAACTTTAGAAGCTTTAGTTTCCGAGATATTTACAAAAAACTGCTTTCAAGGCTGATATATCATGGCTTCACTTGAAATGTGTTAATAGGCTAGCTAGGAAGGTATCAGCTATGTCAGGGATCCATAAATGTTTTAATTTATGTTATACTTATACAATATTGAACATGGTTCGTCATTATTTTTCAATATTTAGTTTAGACTTTGCACCGTTTAGATGCATACTATTGCAAACGATAATAATTTTTGCCCGTAGCCTACCTCAACTTTTGTTAAAACATTTTACTCGTATTTAAACGAACACTCATCGTGCGCAAATTTTTGCATTGGTAATCACGATTTTTTTACATAATATAAACACCATACCTAAACAAAATTATCGTATATGAGTGTGTAGATTAATATTTTTTACTTTATCCTTTGAAAAAGTTTGTTAATTTTTTTCCTACAAACTTCTCAAAGGATAGCTAAATTTTGTTCAAAAACTTTAAATTTGTATATAAGCTGTGCCAACAATTTTATTTAAATGAAACCATTTTGCAAACAAAAAACAATTTATCAATGTAGAGTTGGACTTTTGCAAATGTCAAAAATGTATATACAGTAGATTCGCGCTGGTGTGAACACACGCTTGTGTGAACCTCCCAGTAGTGTGAACAGTGAAGATCAATGTATTATAGTAGTACGTATAAAGAGTAACAAGTCTCGATCGTATAAAAACGGAAAAGAGGTGTTAATCAAATGGTAAAATTTAGGGGAATTATCGAGAATTACTTAGTTTTAATTCGTTTTTTGTAGTAAATACTAGCACCGTTTCATGTTTTGCTTTGTAAAATGGTAAAAACCAAGAAGTTTTTAATTCTTGCTCCCAGAGGTAAGTTTGGAAAGCGAATCTGAGAACGAAATGAAGACACCTAAAAAAGTTGCAGTAAAGTATGTTTTGGAATCACTTAAAGTGGTTACATTATAGTCAGAAACGAGGGGTAGGACACTCCTTAAATAGGTGTACAAATTTGGTAAAAGTATTTAATAAATACATTTAAATAGCTTTTAAATACTTTTAAATACTTCTAAATACAATTAAATACTTTTAAATACATTTAAATACCTTTAAATACTTTTAAATACTTTTAAATAGTTTTAAATACTTTTAAATACTTTTAAATACTTTTAAATACTTTTAAATACTTTTAAATACTTTTAAATACTTTTAAATACTTTTAAATACTTTTAAATACCTTTAAATACTTTCAAATACTTTCAAATACTTTTAAATACTTTTAAATACATTTAAATACTATTAAATATAATTAAATATAATTAAATACAATTAAATACAATTAAATACAATTGAATACAATTAAATACTATTAAATACAATTAAATACAATTAAATACAATTAAATACAATTAAATACAATTAAATAAAATTAAATACCTTTAAATCCCAAATAAATACAGTATTTAATTTAAATACTTAAATAGGTGTACAAATTTTTATGAGTGACCCACACCTGGGTCAGAAAAAAACAACAGATGTTAGAGCCTAAGAATATGAACCCATTCGTACAAAAATAACATCGTATTTTACCTCATGATATGTAAATTTTGTCGTTTCATAAAAATTCATAATTGTAGTATTTGTCAATTCTTTAAATTGTCATTTTCAGCAGAAAAAAAAAGGATATTTTTTTCTTAATATTGTATTGTCATCGGATCACTATATGTATACCAAATTTCATCCAAATCGGATAACGGGATGTGTATCAAAAACAAATTTTTCTATGGAAGGGGGTGGGGGTAGGGGTGGGAGGATATTTTTTTCCTAATGTTGTATTGTCATCGGACCACTATGTGTATACCAAATTTTATCCAAATCGGATAACGGGAAGTGTATCAAAAACACATTTTTCTATAGAAGGGGTGGGGGTAGGGGTGGGAGGATATTTTTTTCCTAATGTTGTATTGTCATGGGACCACTATGTGTGTACCAAATTTCATCCAAATCGGATAATGGGAAGTGTGTCAAAAACGCTTTACAAGATTTGATAGATAGTTAGTTAGATAGTTAGATAGATAGTTAGATAGTTAGATAGTTAGATAGTTAGATAGTTAGATAGTTAGATAGTTAGATAGTTAGATAGTTAGATAGTTAGATAGTTAGATAGTTAGATAGTTAGATAGTTAGATAGTTAGATAGTTAGATAGTTAGATAGTTAGATAGTTAGATAGTTAGATAGTTAGATAGTTAGATAGTTAGATAGTTAGATAGTTAGACAGAACATCTGAAATTAAATAAAAGCTTGTAAAAAGTAGTGAAATCATAAAAAAAAACATTTCATGTAAAAAGAATCCAAGTACGCGAAAATGATATTCCTTACAAAGAATTAAGATAAAAGTAAACCCAAGTTCTCCAATACAAATTTTAAAATAAAAGGTTCTTACTCGTTTGGAAATGTTTTTCTAAACTTGGCTATTACGGCTGCAAATGACTCTTAGGCACAGGCAAATTGAACATAAAGAAGTTTGGCTGTAATAGCAAAGTTTAAAAAAACATTTCCAAACTAGTAACAACCTTTTATTTTAAAATTTGTATTGGAGAACTTGGGTTTACTTTTATCTCAATTCTTTTTACGGAATATCATTCTCGCGTACTGGCTTTTTTTACATCAAATTATTTTAATATGATTGGTGCTTTTTACTTCGGAAATATGTAGTAAGTGCGTTTTCTAAATTATCGCATCAGATATCCCTCACTTAGTGTCGTAATTTTACGAAATCGCGCATGAAAATCATCATGTCTCGTGGTATATTATTGTATCATAACACAACATAATGAAAGTGAATATTTAAGTGAGTAAAAAAAAATTGAGGGCGCCTATAATAATGCGTGACCTACTTTGCCCATTTCAGTTTCCAAATTTATTTAGTTGGCGGCCTTGCATTTGTGGGCAGTGCTGACTTTGATCATTGATTGAAAATATTGGTTAAGATTCTATACGATATACAGGGTGTAATTTATATGATGCACCAAACTAAAAGGCTATTGGAATCGTCAAAAATAACCTTTTTTTTTGTCACTCAACATAAGTAATTTGGGTTAAAAAGCATGCTGTTGTATGGAATAGAGACTTGTCGCGAAATAGAAAACTATATATATATATATATATATATTTATCGGTTTCACAACGTTCTACGTCTTCCGATACCCAATCTCTACTCGTTTCTGTTTGCCCATAATTCATCATCTAGGCCTCTTATTCTTATTTCACTGTCTATTCCTTCTCTCCAGCTTCTCCTTGGCCGTCCTCGTTTTCTTCGGCCAGTTGGTTTCCATTGTAGTATTTGTTTAGGTAGTCCTTCATCATTTATTCTTTGTACATGTCCGTGCCACACTAGTTGTTTTGTTCTTATATCATTCACTAAAGTACGTTCACCCACTGTCATAATTTCTCTTATTCTTTGATTTGTAACTCTTTCTCTTTTTGATTTTCCTGCTGGTCTTCTCCAATAGTCCATCTCTGTAGCGGAAAGCATTTTTTTCTGTTCTATCCTTGATTGGCCATACTTCTGAGCCGTATGTAATAATACTTTTTACAATGGTGTTATATATAAGCTTTTTGTTATGTTTTGATATACTTTGGTCCCAGTTAATAAAGTTATTACTTTTCTTCCTTGTACGTTTCGATCTTTTATAGCTTTGTCTTGTGTTCCGTCAGCTGTAATTTCCACCGACACACATATACACTGTCGTATTGAGATTAACCTCTAGTCCCCACTTATTATACTCTTCTATTAGTTTTCGTGTCATATATTCGAGGTCGTCATAATCCTGAGCCACTACTATCTGATCATCGGCTTTGCTTTTATTTTAACTTTTGCCTTACTATTGCGGTATAACTCTTTGATGGCCTTAATTAGTTGTACGCTTATGTTTGTGTTTTCCAACGCTTTCCAAAGTAGATTTAGTGGTATACTATCATATGCCTTCTGCAAATCGACGTAAAGCAGATGCAGCTCTTGACCGTATGCCATTTTCTTTTCAATAACTTGGGTTATACAAAAGAGATGATCTGAAGTCGATCTACCCGCCCTGAAACCAGCTTGTTCTTCTACCTCCATGTCTTTATATTCGCTCTCCACTTTATTTCTTAAGATTTTACCGTATATTCTGCTTAGCGTACTAGTCACAGATATACCTATATAATTGTGTTTTGTGTATTGTGGTTATATATGACGTTTTCCACTCAGTTGGTACTACAGTTCCATTTAAATATTTTTGGAAAAGATTCCGTAATCTCCAAAACAGTTCTTCAGTGCCATATTTAATAAGTTCGGCTGGGATATTTCCGGGTCCGGCAGATTTACCGCTTTTTAAGGTTGTGCACACGTTTTTGACCTCAGAGATTGTAAGGGGTACTGGAGATCCCATCGTTCTAATTATATTGTCTCTTGCGTCTTCCTTGAATTCTGCTCTATCTTCAGTTAAAAGTTTTTTAAAATGCTCATCCCATTCTTTGTCTGTTATTGGTGAAATGATATCTCTGCATGTTTCTTTTTTAATCGATCTTATAGTTTTCCAGTTTTCGGTACTAGAAAACTACAAAATAAAAATGGAAAAGATCGTATAAAAAATAAGCCCATAAAAGGAAGAATGGGAATCGAGGAAAGCATAACGGATGACATCATTAAAAGGCAACTGATATGGTACGGCCATGAACGAAAGATTACCAAAGAAGGTCCTAAGAATGGCAACCAATAGGGCACAGAAAAAGAGGGCGTCCTAAACTGGAATGGCAACAGTCAATCCAAAGATCAATAAGTCAAAAAAACTTGACAGAAAATGATAGTTAGGGTCGAAGGAGGTGGAGAATAGGCGTCGGAGAACGTGGAAAAACGTTTTAAACCAACATAGTAGTAGTAGATAAGAATTTTCGATATTTTAAAATAAAAAATGGCGACTTACTAGATTTATCTATTGACTTGACTATTGGTTATTATTTAAAAATAAATTAAACAGAACTAACAATAATTGTACTACTTCTTTGTAAAAGTTCTTGATCAATGGACTCAATACTCCATTTTAAACCGAATCTGCTGCAACTTTATTAAAATCGGCTTAGGTATTTATGATTATTTCATTTAAGAGATCTTTTTGTTATTTTTGCGGCTTTTTTTCGACCCACATTGATTCTGTAATCATTAAGACGATATTCACCAAATTGTGCCACGAAGCAAACATGCAGCTTTGAAATTTGTGTACAGGGTGATCGAAATTGAACACTTTAGGGAGTTTTAAGTTTTGGGTGAGTGGAAATCCCCTTTTTCCCCTCCCGTAGATCTGCACCTGTTTAAGCAGTGGCAGGTTCATTTGAAATTTCAGGTAGAAAAAAGTTCGAACCGAACGGAACCCCTTCAAAATGTTTTTCTAAATACGCTACATAGCACAAAATTCACATCAACGTTAAATTAACGTGAACAAAAATAACAAAGTTTTTTTTTACTTGAAAACAACCTCATACCATAATATTTATTTTGTTAAATCTACATGCTTAAAGATAACTTAAAAAAAAGGAGAAATCAAGCTATAAAAATGTACTTTTTGCTGAAGTTTCTGGTGCTGTGTATATAACGTGTTTTTTACCCTCGTTATTTTCATGTACCAAATTCACACTTGAAAAGTCCTCCACAACATGTTCTAAAACGCCACTAGATTAACCCACTAACTTTCTGCGTTTTTTTTGGTCACGTTTTTTTAATAACACTTTTTTAACTTAAAAGAGACGCGAAAGAAAGTTACAAAAGTTCACCAGTTTAAGACTGCAACACTTCAAGACAATTTTAAAGATGGCGCTCAAGGCAAGACAAAATTAGGGTCACTGCATCACGAAGACGTAGTGTCTTCTTTGGGTAGCGACACGACAGCTAAATATTTTTGGTTATATGACGAATCTGACACTGTCACGAGCGTAGCTTTTTTTTGTATTTAAAAAAATAAAATGGTTTACAAATGTTACGTAAATAACTGTCCGTCACACTCGGTATATATATTTAGACTGTCCAAATAAACAAACCATTCAAATAATGCTTTTCAGATTGTCGAATAAAAACGATGTTTTTTATGATTTCAATATTTACCCACATAGCGCAAAAAACCAAAAATTATTTGACATGTTTTATAAAATATAGAACACTATTGTTGGATTTATTCTAGGGCATAAAAGTGTACGTTTAATCCCTTTTTTCATGGACTAAAAGTAATTTCTTTAAAACTATAAAGGAAAAATTATAGGTTTTTTGGATCATTTTATTTTATTAATATACAAAAAACAAAAAACTATCATAATACACGATAATGGTTATTCTGTTGCTTCCAGCTTGGCAGAAGTTACTGTACTTTGCTGATGACTTGGTTGGTTTCGATTATTATTGTGTCCTTTGGCATAGCCTTCATATAAAGGAAGCATTTAACTTTCTAGACTTCTCCAGGATAAAAAACAGGAATACCTTTTCGGTGAAATTTTTGACATTCTTTTTATTGCATCATTTTCGGTACTCTGAAAGCTGCTTTCTTTGGCGGCGTTTTCAAGGTCCATCTCAAAGTAGGAATTATTCTTTGGTCCCTCGTTTGTTCAATCTTTAAGAAATTTAATTCAAACTTGTTCTTACTTAGTTTGTTGAAATAAAAATTATTTTTTCCACATTTTTTTCTATGTTTGTTAGCGTCTGACTGACTTTTGTTTAATATCTACCATAGCAACGCGCCCAAAGCTCACCAAAAAAATGAAAACTATCACTGCCCGCTGTATTATTATATACCGGGGGTTGGCATGCTAAAACTAGAGTACCGGAGTAAGTGGTTTAATATTTATTTATTTTATGATTATTATTATTTTTAGTATATAAACATTGGGATTAAAGTCCCTTTTAATCACTTAACAAATAATAGCCGCTCTTCCGGTCGGACTTAAAAAATCTTGCCGCGGAATTAAAAGTAAACACAGCATATACCTACTATTATTTTATTACGGTGTCCAAACAAAAGCGGGCGGCGAAGAAAACGTCGAAAGAACAAAATGTCAAAGATACGAAAGGTCGAAAGTACAAAAGGTCAAAAACATAAGGTCGAAACTACAAAAGGCCGAAAATACAAAAGGTCGAAAGTACAAAAGGTCGAAAAACAAAAGGCCAAAACTTCAAAAGGTCAAAAATACACAAGGTTGAAAGTACAAAAGATCGAAAAGAGAAACGGTGGAAAGTAAAAAAGGTCGAAAATACAAAAGATCGAAAAACAAAAGATTGAAAAACAAAAAGTCCAAAATCGAAAGTAGCTATACTGTAACGATTGCAAAAAAAGGCTTTACAATAGACACAGAGGCACACACACACACACACAAACACATACACGCACACACACAGACGTCACGACGATATTGCGAAGATAAGTCAAAATACAGCCAAATAAACACATTTTCGGCGTCATCTCAAAAACATTTTTTTTCTTCGAAAGCAATACCTTTTCTAGCCATTATTGCACGGGCATCTCTAGGTATTTTTTGGGTAGCAACACGACGGGTCGCGGAACTTTGTTCGAAAACATTTTCCTCGAACGGAAAATTGTCAAAAACGGTTGTTTCGAATGGAAATTTCTTTGAAACAAAAATTTGCGATCAATCGGTGCTTTCCTAACCTTTCTCAATTGATCGCAAACGTATTCTAACCGGTAAAGACACTCTCTGACCTTTTTCCACCAAAACACTGTCTTCAAATCACAGGTTTGCTATCAATTAAGAAAGGTTAGAATAATAGAAAATATGTTTCGGTTGGTTCGGTTTAGTTTCACACTCTCTACCCAGACAGCACAAGTACGTACTATGTACGTAAAAACTCGTACATGGTACATCCAATTAAACGTAAAATGTACGTACTCTAGACGTACATGGTATTAACATGGGACATTAAATTAAAATAACAAAAGTGTAGAATTAAGACTAGGTACCATTAAAAACTATTCTGGCTTCCTGAACATTCCTACTTTAGAGTGATCGTCCAGGTTTAAGGCTCGAAGTCTCGATAGTTTTGAAGTTTGTTTTACTTGATTTAATATTTAAGTAATGTACCTCTCTAACAATGCCGTTAAATGTTATAATTTAAAGACACTGTATGTTATTTTAAAAACAAATAAATACTTACTGATCGATGTAAAACACAAAAATAAAAGTTTTGGAATATTTTTCAAAAAACCATGTGTTTGCACAAAGTCTACCTGATTGGAAGCACGGCAGAACCACAGAAATGACTTTAGAAACTATAAGAAATTTACAAAAGAGGCAAAATTTAGGGTAATCCCACAGAAATGATATTTTTTATGATTGTAGTTAAGTACCATAACTACTATTATATCTAATAGTAAAAGTGTATGCATTAAATTGTTGTAGTATTTTTTTGTATTAATTTATATTATAAAAATAAAAAGTTGGTCAAAAACTTAAAATATAAGTATGGTCTTTAATTTTTTTAAAAATATTTTACGGTAGGTACTCTAAAAATTCTGAGATCGCTTTACAAACTTCTCCAAAAATTGTAGGTACTCTAAAAATTCCGAGGTTAATTTACAATATTGTATAGAAATTGCGTGTAGGTACTCTAATTATTCCGAGGTAAGTTGACGAGTCACCCATGGAAATTCCGAGGCAGGTCACGTGGGCTTGTCGCTACCCATGGAGACGCCAGGCTTCCAGGATGCAGTGACCCTACGCCAGGCTTCCAGGATGCAGTGACCCTAGACAAAATATCTATATATCTATCTATATACATTATGTTTTTTTTGAAAGCTAAACAAATTTTTTTTACAGTAAACACTTTTACAGAATATTAATGTGTCTATCAGGTTAATATCAGATGCGTCGTGATCGTGAAGGATCAGGGATCAGTTCCTTAAAAGGTTTTTGGAGTTTAGAGGCCAAAGCACTGTCTGATAGATTTCGTCAAAGTGAAAAATCCCGACAATAGGTGGCGGGGCTGCTAGTAAAATCTCAAAAATATTCAGTAGAAAAGCCATGCAAGTCGCGTTTTAAAATTCGTGTAGAAAAGGCGTGAATCTAATGTGATTTTAACGTAAAAATCACTTGCAACTAACGTAAAAACATTGCTGTTTAATTTTATAATGGCGTTATTACAACGCAGTTTTTAGCAACGTAATTTTTTTTTAAATCAACGTTTTTTTTCTCACACCTTTTTTACATGTTCAACACGTGATTGTGTTATGTGGGTTACTACTTAGGTACTTCGAGTACTTCCTGTAGCAAAAAATAATATTCGCGGGTACGCTTTTTAGGATTTTGTGAACGGTAATGTGATAAGAAATGTCTAAACCATAAAACTTTTCAACAGTTCTTATTTAAATTAATTTTGTGTCGGAATTTTTGCGAGGCAATTTGTTTGTTTACCTCTGTTTCAGTTTCTTAGCCATTTTCATTAAGTGTAAAACCAAGGAGTTTTTTAAGCAAAAATTCAAAAATGAGTGTTCTAATTATTATGGAAAAGCGAAATATAAGTAAGCATTTTACGTTTATAAAAAGAAATGATATAAAAACATCTCAAACATTTATTGCGGCATAATTTTTTAAAGGCCGAATTTTAAATATAATTATTTTATTTGTGCGCTATTTAATTAAGATTTTAAAAAAAGTACCTAAAAGTTCTTCTTTAATTTTTTTATCAAACATTTTCGTGGCTAATCGGGTAAAAAGAAGTTTTTGTTTCTCTCTAATTTTTTTATATAACATTGTCTAATGGATCGTTCATACTCGTCTTTTGTCTAGTCTTTTGTCTTGGTTTAGTCATATGTCTTGTCATAAGAAAGTTAAAACCACTGTTTCTTATGGGAGTGTTCATACAATGTTTTTGCTTTTGTTTTTGATTAGTCTTTGTCTTAAGAGTTGCCAACTTTCAATCCTTAGGACAATGACTAAGACGAGTGACAGACATCAGCTGATATTTGTTGTTTTTTTTGACAGGGCGTCCGAAGAGCGCAAGCGCGCGGCCGAAATTTTAAATTTCCCGCCATTAATCATGTTTTTAACAGAAAATCTCAACATAACCTCAAAATTTTATTTGTTTTTATTTTTCGCTGTTGTTCTTTCGTGTCTGTGTTTCGTGCACAGATTAGGTTAAATAAGATTGTTTTGTGTAGAAAATGACTTTTAAAAAGGGGCCTTTTTATTGAAATTGAATTTTTTTTCAATGGGTTATGACTAAGACTAATCAAAAACAAAAGACGAGTATGAACAGCCGATTTTGTTTAAGACAGCTAAGACTAATCAAAGGACAAAGACTAATCAAAAACAAAAGACTAAGACGAGTATGAACAATACTTAAGCATTTTACTTTTTTTAAATGTGGACAAGATGCACCGCAGATGACCGCGAATATTAAAAAAATAATTTTTTTAGGTGAACCGTAGATGCTTAAAAACATTAATGCGTTTTATTTGGAGGGGAGCCCAAGCAAACGGGAAGAAAACAATTAATAGCTCCAGTAGAGGATTCAGGAAGCATGCAGGGGGTTTTGCTCCCCTTCTTGACATAATTTCTTTAATTTTCACAAAAATTACTTTATTTTCCAAAAATTTTCACCTAAAACGCATTTTATTTTCATGTACTGCTTGATTTCAGAGTTCATATTTAAAAAAAATTAAAAAAAAAATTTCTTTCTTTTTTAATTTTAAACCGATTCGATTTATTTATTGAATTAAATTATTGAAGATGGGACAGTCTGTATATACATTATATATTTTGGATTATACAAAACAAGAATTAAACATTACAAACATTTATATTTGTCAGAGTATTTAAGAATTTTACACAAAAACTAAATTTAAACGTAATTTATTTTTTATATCTTTTTAATTATTTGTTTCCTTTTCTGTTAATTGCTCATAATTAATTATCTATCATTAGCCACACAAGTACCGTTGCTTTTATTGTAAGATTAATATCCTTTTTTAAAGTATTTTAAACAGTAAGTTTTCTAAAGGAATTCCAAATGGCAAATTTAAAAAAATTGCTGATATTATTAATACCAATATCAAGAAAAGAAATGTTAAAAATCAATAGAATATAGAATTAGATAAAAACGTAGGATTGTATTTATTTGATATTTAAAAATGGTTCTGCGACATGAATTTAAAAATAAATTTTTTCAACCGTAATTTTTTACCTGTTTTGGCCGTTGTTCTAGACGCCAATGGCCCCAAGCCCCCAGTCCCAAGTCATTGTGATTGGGACTAACATGGTAAGATATACTAAGAGGCAAACATATAAGAGAATTTTCAAATAATTCTTTATAAGGGCCCCCACAGTAATCATAAAGGACAAAAGAAAAATCGTAGAAAAATCACAAAGTAAAATGGTATAAAAGACCAATGTCAAAAACGGAATTAATAATGACCGGACATTATCAGAAACATCATTCATTAAAACAAGACATGAGCAAAATCGCAATTTATCATACAGTCTCGAAAAAGAATTGGTAAAAATTCGACAAAACCAGAATCGAAGTTCCAAATCATAAAAAGCGGTTTGGCTTGTGTGACGTTCACCTAAAGAAGAGCGGTTCTTATACTCGTATGCAATTATTGATGTGTCCTTCATTGCAACCTCTATACTCATTTTAAGCAACTAAAGAAGAGCGAATTTTGTATTGCTATGCGATGTAAGGCACACTTTTCAAAAAGGATCAGGCGGGGACACCGATTTAGGCCAAAAGAAAGACATGAGAGCTAATTTAAGGAAAAAAATTGAAATTTTTTAATTTTTATTTATTTTTGGGGGAGGGAGTGGATTGGGAGTGAGACGGAACCAGTATACGGATGATTCTACAAAAATGGTGCTGTGGAGTGGGAATGCATATTTTTCAAACACAGACTGCAAATGAAGCATAGTTTTAGTTATAAGATTTAAAACGAAATGTTTTCTTTATGGAGCATTTGAGTTTAACGTATAAAAAAAATTGCAAGTTTATCATTTTTTTTTTATTACAAAGCAAATACCTCATTCCTCTGGTGTAGTCCCAAACCAAACATTAAAAACTCAGATTGAAAAAAATATCCTAATAAATAATATTTAACCAAGTCTTAACTATTTATCAAAAAATTGATAAAACTTAAGTTTGCAGTCATATTTTTGAAAATCCGAATTTACATCTTCTCGGGAAATTTTACAATTTTAAACGTGCTCCATTTTTAATAACACAATATTTGTGAATACCACCGGTTAATTTCTAGAGAAAGAGACGGCCCTGGATATCTAATTTACTTGTGAGGATGACAAGTTTTGACAGATAATGTCAACTTTAGTTTGGTTTAAGTTATAGATCTTTATATTTTCGGCAGAAAATTAGTTTTTTTCGGAGAAATCAAAAAGGAACGCTCTGGTAAGTAAATATTCGACTGATATCAATAGTATAATTTTTTTGTTGATTGTTTTAAAATTATAAGTATAGGAACTTTGTTTATATAAAACTTAAGTTAAGTAGTCTAAATAGATTTTGATTTAAATTGGAAAACCATTAAAAAACTCATTCCTCTGGTACTCATTCCTCTGGCATTTTTATGCAATAATTCCTAAAATTTGGGAAAATAAATGTTTTTTAGCTTACACCTAATTAGTTACATAAATTTAACAAAACAAAATTATTTACTGTGTTGTACTGTTATTTAAAGGCAATGACCAAAAATGATATCCATATAGCCCACTTTTGGTAGAATCATCCATACATGAAAAGAAGAGATAAAAAATGGGATTTGAAATTGGATTTTAACGGCTAGTAAGACATAAGCACCAAATTTCATTTCATCACTCTTTCAAACATGAAACCATAAAGAAGCACTAACTGGGAAACTACCCCACCCCCTGAAAACTAACAATTATTTTAAAATTTTTGATTTTTGAAATTTTACACACGGCTTGCCAAAAAATGAGAACACATTAAAATATCACAGAAGATAAGCCAAACAAAAAGGGTGGGGATAGAATCGTATGAGCGTAAGTGCCCATAAATTGGCAGATTATTTTTATAATGTCCTCATTTTTTTGACGAAGAATATAACATAATAGACTCTCTTACATTGTGCCTTCATACTTTATGTGGTAGAAGCGACAAACGAATTTTATGAATTGGATGTTTGCCCCCTTGGTGGCCCCCTAAATGGCCCGAAATGGTATCAAATTATGGGTCTAAATGCCGCGCCATCACGTTTTGTTGGTAGCTGAAAAATTTTCATAATACTATATTACATAATTGATGTATAATGATAGACACTACACGTTTAAGATACGAGCTAATAATGTTCATTGTATGTATGTGACTTTTACTGTGTGTAGCCAAATTAATAACAGCAGAAAAAGTATTAGATGGGATGGGATGTTGTATCTCTCCAACTCTTTTTAAAATATATATCGCAGTAGCTTTAAAAAACTGGAAACGTAAAACGGCATGAGAATACAACTTAACGACCGATTTACCATATACACACTACAGTTTGCTGAAGATCATGTAATTGTAGCTAATGATAAAGAAGACATGGAGTATATGATGAGAGAGTTATCGGAAGAATACCAAAAGTGCGGGTTAACAGTGAACGTGGACAAGACACAGTACTTATGTATTAAAAACGAATCAAGTGAATTAGAACTAGACAATGGAGAAATAATATATCCATGCAATGAGTATGTATACTTGGGTGTCACAACTGATAAGACAGGAACAGACTGTAAAGAACTGGAGAAAATAATAGTAAAAGCAAAAAAGATTATTGGTTGTCTTAACAGTATTTTATGAAGCAGAGAGATAAAAAAGAATGTAAAATTTAACATATATGAAACAATGGTGAAAAGCACGCTGTTGTATGGAATAGAGACTTGTCGCGTAACAGAGAAATACAAAGCAAAAATGGAAAGTATCGAAATGGATGCAATAAGAATGAGAATATCTAGAACAGATCATATAAGAAATGAGATCACAAAAGAAAGAAATGAAATCGAGGGAAGCATAACGGATAACATCACTGAAAGACAACTGATATGGTACGGCCATGTACAACGGATGAACGACGAAAGATTACCAAAGCAGGTCCTAGAATGGCAACCAATAGGGCGCAGAAAAAGAGGACGTCCTAAACTGTAATGGCAACAGTAAATCCAAATATCTATGAGTAAAAAAAACCAGAAGATGATTGTCAGGATTGAAGGAGGTGGAAAAACGTTCACAACCGACATAGTAGTATTATTTTGTATAGTTTTTAGTAAAATACAACCCTTTAACTTAAAAGTCTTTTTACTTATTTATTTTTTTCTTATAAAAAAATACATTCATTTTATAAAAAAAATCTTTGTTTTAGATAAAACAACAGGGTGTCGTGCCATACCCATGCAATGTTGTATTATTAGGCAAACTTGTGACCAAACAAATAAAATACAATCGACACATAATTAGCTGTCTTGTTGTCAATCACAGTTCAATCTAAATAAATATAAATAAATTATTCGAAATCCTTTAATGATCTGTCGTTCTTTTCGTTCACTTTCAATTTTATTTAACATTAGGGGAGAACGGGTACAAATTGATGATAAAGTTGTCATATTGTCAAAATGGTGGCAAGACCGGTTCGGCTGAAACTGAAGTCGTTTTTAACAAAATTGACTTTTCGACCATGGGAGACCGGTTCTCCCCATCATCTTGGATTTAGTGTGCACGAAAAGGTTTTTTTTTTGATTACTTGGTCCCTGTACATTTTGGAAAAAAAAGTTTTAGACAAAAGTTGAAGACCATAAAATTACCTACAAAAACGCTGTTATACATTTTTTGTCAGATGAATAGTTTTCGAGTTATGACACTAAACATTTCGCTGCCATTTTAGATTTTGACCATTTTTTTTTAATGGCCCTTAACTTCGAAACTGCTTATTTTTGAGAAAAATCTATAATAACATAAAATAAAGACCAACTAATAGCCTATAAAATGAGGTATCACTCAGTTCTCTGGATAGTACCCTTCCTGAGATACGAACGCTGAAGTGTTAGCAGTACACCCGTTTCCTATGTATTTCCATAGTATATGCAAAATAAACCGAAATTATCCAGATTTGTCATTTTCTCAAATGGTAAACATTTTACAGAAAGTTTATAATCAACTTTATTATAGAAAACTAAACTATCTTTTCAATTTTCAATCACCAAAGTGGGCCAAGTTTACGGTTAGCACTTAATTGGCATCCATAAATTGAGGTTATTTTTTAAGATCACGAAAATATAATTTTTTTTTAGGTTTTATTCAGTTTTCAAAAAAACTCAGCATTTTAGGGAAAAATATTAAAATACCTTTTTTAGACAAAATGAAATGTTCTTTTAAACTGCGTATTATAAAGTTGTGTTAAAGCAAACATTGACACTCCAGGGGCGTCCGCATATTGAGGTCTTTTTTTAATAAATTTTTTTTAAATGTTTTATTTGTTTTATTCAAAACTAAGCTTTCTAAAAAATCTCGTTTAACTCTATATGGTTTAAAATAAAATTATCTTTAAAACGATATGTATCTAGTGGGTTTTTGTTAATGGGGAACACTTAAAGAATAAGGTTAAAGGCCATTAAAAAAAACTGGTCAAATTCCCAAATGGCGGCGAAATGTTTAGCGTCATATCTCGGAAACCATTCGTCTGACAAAAAAAACGAACAAAAGCGTTTTTGTGGGAAATTTTGCTTCAACATTTGTTTAAAACTTTATTTTCTAAAACGTACAGAAACCAAAAAAACAATACGTTTTCTAGGCTTTGCTGCGCGGTAGGAAGGTAAAAAACTGAATTTATTTATTATTACAAGCTTTTATTTAACTACACCTGTATGTATGTATGTATGTATGTGGGTATGTATGTAATCAAATCTTGCAACTCATTTTTGAAGAACTTCCAAACATCCGATTGACTTCAAATTTCCCATAGCGTCTTGGTTCCGATGACAATCCAATAATGTGGTGTCACTGACTGCCTACCTCACCCATAACCTGGAGGGCGGAGAGGGGGTAAAATTTTAGTATGTTGGATTTCCACCAAAATTGGTATCTGGGGGTTTTTGAGGATGAGGATTACGAATTTTTGATTAGATTACAAAAATTCAATATGGTGGATTCAAAATGGACGATTTAATGTCAAGTTTTTCTGATTACTTTCAACTGACTTCCACGTATCCGATTAACTTTAAATTTCGCATAACGTTATAGTTCCGATGACAATCCAATAATGTGGTATCACTGACTGCCTACCTCCCCCCTAACGTGGAGGGCGGAGAGGGGGTAAAATTTTAGTTTGTTGGATTTCCACCAAAATTGGTATCTAGGGGTTTTTGAGGATGAGGATTACGAATTTTTAATCAGATTACAAAAATTCAATATGGCGGATTCAAAATGGACGATGGACACGTATTCGATTAACTTTAAATTTCGCATAACGTTATAGTTCCGATGACAATCCAGTAATGTGGTATCACTGACTGCCTACCTCTCCCCTAACGTGGAGGGCGGAGAGGGGGTAAAATTTTAGTTTGTATTTTGTTTAGTATCAAATCGTTGGGCGGCCTTCTCATCGAAGACTAAGATATTTCAAAATTGACAGGAAAGACTCCCTGCAATATCGATGCGCTAGCTGAAATGCATAGACTTAGACAAATCTAGAAATTTAAAAATAAATTTAGAAAAAAAAACTTTTTGAAAAAGCTTGGACTAAAACGCATAAAATAATTTTTTGAGTGTTCTGATATCATAATAATAAAAGCGATGGGCGTATTTAATATTAGGTAAATACCTTTCCATGCGCATTTGGTGGATCGTCCACAACCGATGATGGGCCGAGTCTTCTTTTTCAATGTGACAAAATAAATCGACACACTGCCGGTCGCGGATGATCTGCCTAATATGAAGCAGGCGTAATAATATCCATCCATATCAGAAAAATGTAAGGGTAGCTTGAGTAGGGTTGGGTTGGGTTAAATTATCTACCCTTACATTTCTCTGCTATAATATAATGAATTTGGATTTTTACTAAACTTCGAGTTAACAAGGCTAAAAGAAAAACGGGTAAATTTCGTTTAATACGCCCATCGCTTTTATGATTATGATATCAGAACACTCAAAGAATTATTTTATGCGTTTTAGTCCATGTTATAAAAGCTTGTTTTCAAAAAGTTTTTTTTTCTAAATTTATTTTTAATTTAAACTTGCTCTACTGAAATTTAGGGAAGTCCTAAAAGAGACTTAATCCTGTAAAAATAAAGCGCGAATTATTTTATTGCTCTGCCCCAGAAAGAATCTAGGTCAGGCGCGATTCGTTTTTATGATTACAATAATTATATCTATAGCAAAGTCTACTAAATAGTACTTTGCATGTTAATATACAATATACAACAATGTAAACCAATACAAATACAATATACAACAATGTAAACAGTGAGAAAAACTTACTAATGCCCTTTATAAATGAGCGGCTAGTTCACAACTTGCATTCCGTTTGCTATTGGTCGAAATAGTCAGCTGACTTTTTGATGTTGAACGTTGCCGTTTAAGATTATTATTATATTATATTAAGAGATGGTGCCACCAGTCAAGCATTTAACAAACATTATGTTTACAGCTTTCGGCGTAAAATACGAATATATACTAGTTGTAAGTGATTAAAAAGTGTAGTGGTTTGTGTAGTATGTATTCGAAAGTTGTGGCAGGCCCTACTGGACCTCCATGCACTGCGACCGCAAATGGCTCTATTGGGCCCAGGTTTGTGTATAGTTCATAACATTATTTTTGAGACAACTTTTTACAACTTTTTTTCGTTGGCCCATGCTATTTGGTATAGTAAACAGCTGATAACTGTCAAAAAGTTATCTCAAAAATTATGAAATGGAGTGTAGTACATACCTATTGAGTTTAACTAAATCTATGCATATGCCGATGAGTTTTTTTTTATTGTTTTTTTAAAACATATTATATTCTTTTACAGTTCATGTCATTATTTTTGGGACAACTTTTTCCAACTTTTTTTTGTTGGCCTATGCTTTTTGTTATGGTAAACAACTGATAAATGTCAAAAAGTTATCTCAAAAATTATGATATATAGTTAAAATTAGCTTCCCTATCCTGTTTTCCTGTCGAAATCGGTGTTAACCTAACCCTGATAAATTATTCGACAACGTATCCTAACCTGTCCAGACACGCCCCGGTTAGGATACGTTTCCCATCAATTGACCACGGTTAGGTTTTGTTTTAGTTTGGTTTAACACCAATTTCAACCTCCCAAAACGAGGACAGGAGAGTTTTAATTTTAAAAATCCCGCCTGACTATGTCAACCAATAGCAAATGGAATGCAAGTTGTGAACTATCCGCTCGTCTTTATAAAAACGCGTGGACGCCAAGCTTCAGGGGGGCGCCACAGTGGCAAGGCCGCACCCGGGAGGTGGGGGAAGGTTAGAGAGATGGAACCCCCTTTCTTCCCTTGAAATACTACTACTATGTCGGTTTAGAACGTTTTTCTACGTTGTCCGACGCCTATTCTCCACCTCCTTCGATCCTGACAGTCATCTACCGTCAGGTTTTTTTGACTCATTGATTTTTGGATTGACTGTTGCCATTCCAGTTTAGGACGCCCTCTTTTTCTGCGCCCTATTGGTTGCCATTCTAGGACCTGCTTTGGTAATCTTTCGTCGCTCATCCGTTGTACATGGCCGTACCATATCAGTTGCCTTTTAGTGATGTAATCCGTTATGCTTTCCTCGATTCCCATTCTTTCTTTTATGATCTCATTTCTAATATGATCTGTTCTAGATATACTCATTGATCTTCTTATTGCATCCATTTCGGCACTTTCCATTTTTGCTGTGTATTTTTCTGTTACGCGACAAGGCTCTATTCCATACAACAGCGTGCTTTTCACCATTGTTTCATATATGTTAAATTTTACATTCTTTTTTATCTCTCTGCTCCATAAAATACTGTTAAGACAACCAATAACCTTTTTTGCTTTTAGTATTCTTTTTTTCAGTTCTTTACAGTCTGTTCCCGTCTTATCAAATGTGACACCCAAGTATACATATTCATTACATGGAGATATTGTTTGTCCATTTTCTAGTTCTAATTCACTTGATTCGTTTCCAATACATAAGTACTGTGTCTTGTCCACGTTCACTGTTAACCCCCACTTTTGGTATTCTTCCATTAACTTTCTCATCATATACTCCATGTCTTCTTTATCATTAGCTACAATTACTTGGTCGTCAGCAAACTGTAGTGTGTATATGGTAAATCGGTCGTTAAGTTGTATTCCCATGCCGTGTACTTTGCGTTTCCAGTTTTTTAGAGCTACTGCGATATATATTTTAAAAAGAGTTGGAGAGATACAACATCCCTGTCTTAAGCCTTTCATTACCAGGAATTCTATTGAAAGTCGATTTCCAATTTTAATTTTAGATTTTGACCCTTTGTATAGTTCTTTTATCGCTTTTATGTATGTATGATTGATATTAGTCTGCTCTAACACTGTCCATAATTTTTCTACTGGAACGGTATCATATGCTTTTTGTAGGCCCACAAAGGTAACATGAGTCTGTATATTTCTGGCGCTCCTTTTCTCAATTACTTGTTTGAGACAAAAAACATTATCACTACAAGATCTGCCTGCACGAAACCCACTTTGCTCTTCTTCTTCTTGTTCATGAAAATCATTCTCTATTAGATCTCTAAGAATCCTACCGTACAATCTACTTAGAGTACTGGTTACTGAAATTCCTGTAATTGTTGCAATCCAGCTTGTTTCCTTTTTTATGTATTGAGGATATGAATGCAATTTTCCAATCATCAGGTACTGGATGTCCGTTTATGCATTGATTGATAATATATGTGAGATTTTCGAGAGTTTCTCTGATTCATATTTGAACATTTCAGCATATATTCCCCCAGGTCCGCTAGCTTTTCCGGATTTAAGCTTTTTAATACTATTCCTTATCATTTCTTTTTCTTCTTCCATTGAAATACTAAATTAAATAACACAAGTGTCGGCCAATAGCAGGTATTTTTCTTCGACCACATATGAAAATGATGGATTATTTTACAGGATTTGCCTCCTCAGAAAACGTTAAATTTTACCCGTGTGCAGAAATTTTACCGCACATGTATGGCAAAGTACTTTTCCGCACATGTATGAAAAAGTGTACGATCACGTTAATGTGCTGCAAAGTATTTTTCCACACATGTGCGGAAAAACAGTTTCATTTTAGAAAAATTAGTATAGTTCAACAATGTTTGTAGAAAAAAATAGCTTACACTTGCGTGTTGTTTCACTCGGCTGGCGCCTCGTTTACAACATTCACGCTCGTGTAAAATTTGTCACTTTCTTCTCTTGTTATGTAATATACTATTACGTTACTAGACCGGAAACGTAACTTTGCAGGTCGACCCAGGAATGGTATGGACTAGATTGGACAAATAAAACATAGGTCCAAGTTGTTAAAAAAATTCCTTTTTTAGGAATTTTGGGGAAAATTATTTCTTAAACAGTAAGGGGACTTTTTTGAGCAGAATCACATTCCTATACTTTGAGGCAGAATTGCCAAAAAAGGGAATTTTTAACACTCTATTAGCAGAAAACATTATTCAAAATGTTCTGAGGCAGTTGCAAAGGCAATTGAAGCCGGTCTGTCGTTTTCGCTGTAATGAACACGAGGTATAAAAAATCAGAAACCTCTTTCGTATTTATATTACACAAGTAGCTTATTTTCGAGTACTTTTGTTGTTCTATTTCCATCCCTAGCCGGGAAATATGTAAATTGTAAGCTTTTTTCCCGAGGATTCGGAATTATGATGTATATTCACTATAGGGATTTAAAAAAACAAAAAGATACAAACTGCTACGTCAACAAAAAAAAATTGTGTGTGCTAAGACCACACGGCGGAAGTGTAAACTTCAACAAGGCGAAATTAATAATACTGGCCTTCATCTGCATCATCATATCGCTCGCTGACTGTTCCACTCACAGTTAGTCGACTCGAGCCGACTTTACCCGAATGAGCGTTATATAGCCGAGCCTGACGGCTCAGTTCAATTCAGTACCCACAAAAACTGCTAAACGCGCCTAAAGAAGTTTACACTTCAATAACAACAAAGTATAAAAGGTAACTTCAAAGTGGTAAAGTCAACCACGGACATTCAGGCAAGCCACGATGAGGATGGAAATGCCTTTTTCAAAGTAACCTCGATGTCCGTGGTTGACTTTACCCCTTTGAACTTGCCTTTTATACTTTGTTATCGGTTGTTTTCTTGATGATAATTTTGAAATGGGCTCTTGTGGGAGCATTAAGGTTTCTCCGCGATAATTCAAAAACGACTTTATCAATTTTCATGAAACTCGAGTAAAATACCTTTGTAAATATGAAAGATTCTTATTAAAGGGTTCTAAAATGTTTAGAGAAACACTTCTTTAAGATTTCCTTTTATAAAAACTTGTATTTTCAAGCAATTTTATGGACTTTAACAAAAAATCAACTTTAAAATAAAAGTAGCTTAAAAATATTTAAAAAATAAATACAAAATTCAATATTTTCGCTTGCAATAATGCAATAATCTAGCAGGAGAAAAACAATACGGCTGAATGACATAACGTCCCAAATGGAGGCCCGTTCGTTTTGGAAGCCCTGCTCGTTACTGCTTGGTTTTTTATTTTGTAAATCCATCAAAGTTGTACGAAAAAAAAACATCACACAAAAACGAATCTCCTGTTTTTTTTAGAAGGAACTAACAAGGTCGAAAAACATCAGTGTCCTCCCCATTAAAAGGGATGTACAGGGTGTGCCAAATTTATTATTTTTAGGGTCTTCTTTGGGCAGATAGTAAAAACTGAGCCCCCTAGGGACCATTCTTAAATTACGTAATTACTCAAGGGGGGGAGAAGAGGTTTAGTCCTACATTAAACTCAATGATTTTTTAATGTGTTTTTTCTTGAAAATGCTTTATATAGGGGGAGGGGGGTCAAAAATACTGCATTTTTGCGTTATGTAATTTAAGAACGTTCCTTTAAATCGCATTAAAAAGTATGCAGGTAGGTAGGGGGCCTATAACTTCTTTATTAATTTTAAAGTTAATTGTTTTTTAAAGATTGTTTTATTAAAAATCAAACTGTCAAGTTAAATTTTATCAATTGTCACTTTTAGTTTGTTAGATATTATACATAAAATTGCTATTTCTTTATAATGTTTTATTTTTTTTAGGTTATATTAGCTCACACATATAGTATACTATAGTAGTGTGAGCTATGGTGATCCTAATTTTTTCGAGCAAAAAAAAGTTGCTCCGATTTCAAAAATTTTTATATATCTTTGCGTTTCAGGTGATTTTGAAACTTTTTTGTTGCGCCGTCTGTCTGTCTGTCTGTCTGTATGTCTGTCTGTCTGTCTGTCTGTAACGACCAACGCGCATAACTCAAAAACCGCTTGGCCGATTTTAATGAAATTTGGTACCTAGGCTGGGTTTTGGGCCGAGATGGTCCCATTTAAAAATAAATAAAATCCACCAAACACAAACCAAATAAAAGGGAGTTTATGGGGAAATATGGCGTGTGTGATATCAAACGAAAGGTAATTGAGTCTGGAGTTAAACAAAATACATTTTAATTTATTTTAAAAAAAGGGTGGGGGTATATTTCAAAAATTGGAGTTTAAGTGAAAATATGGCGTGTGTGATATCAAACGAAAGGTAATTGAGTCTGGAGTTTAAAAAAAATACATTTTAGTTTTTTAAAAAAGGGTGGGGGTAGATTTGAAAAATTAGAGTTTAAGTCAAAACATGGCTTGTGTGGTATCAAACGAAAGGTAATTGAGTCTGAAGTTCAATAAAATATACTTCAGTTTTTAGTTATATTAGCTTTTAAGTAGATACACTAAAACTATAGTACCCAGTGTGAGCTTATGTGCCCATAGATTGGCAGAGTATTTTAATTTGTTCACTGGGTTTAAAACATTTTAAAATGACGAAATAAAAAAATTATATTAAGAGATAATTCAAAAATAAAAATATAGAAAACAATTGAAAAATTATAACTAAATGGATCCATGACGGACCTGATCGCTTCGCAGTTTTTTTTAAATATCTCAAAAACGAAACCTCCCATGAAGTTTTTGGTAATAACACAAATTATTTAGAAAAGCGTTTTCTACTATATCCTATATATTAATGGATTTTATTTTGACCTAAATCTAATCACAAAGTAATACATATACAGTCGAACCTCTATAACTCGAACTTCAAGGGACAACCAAATCAGTTCGAGTTATGGAGAGTTCGACTTATAGAAATTCGAGTTAAAGAGGTTAAAATTCATATAAAAAGTGCAGGGACCACTTAAAAGGTTCGAGTTATAGAGAGGTTCGAGTTCTAGAGGTTCGAGTTAGAGAGGTTCGACTATACTTTGTGATCTAATCAGCTCGATACAGTGTCGAACATTGTTTTACATTGCTAAAATTTTAGAAAAAGTACTTTTAAGACTCGTATTATTTTAGCTCACACATGTACTATACTATAGTAGTGTGAGCTATGGTGATCCTAATTTTTTCGAGAAAAAAAAAGTTGCTCCGATTTCAAAAATTTTTATATATCTTTGCGTTTCAGATGATTTTGAAACTTTTTTGTTGCGCCGTCTGTCTGTCTGTCTGTATGTCTGTAACGACCAACGCGCATAACTCAAAAACCGCTCGGCCGATTTTAATGAAATTTGGTACCTAGGCTGGATCTTGGGTCGAGATGGTCCCATTTAAAAATGAACAAAATCCACCGAACACAAAACAAATAAAAGGGTGGGGGTAGATTTCAAAAATTAGAGTTTATGTGAAAATGTGGCGTGTGTGATATCAAACGAAAGGTAATTGAGTCTGGAGTTAAACAAAATACATTTTAATTTATTTAAAAAAAAGGGTGGGGGTATATTTCAAAAATTCGAGTTTAAGTGAAAATATGGCGTGTGTGATATCAAACGAAAAGTAATTGAGTCCGGAGTTTAACAAAATACATTTTAGTTTTTGCTTTTTTTAAGTGTGGGGGTAGATTTTAAAAATTTGAGTTTAAGTCAAAACATGGCTTGTGTGGTATCAAACAAAAGGTAATTTAGTCTGGAGTTGAATAAAATATATTTCAGTTTTTAGTTATATTAGCTCACACGTAAACTATAACTATAGTACCTAGTGTGAGCTTAGGGGCCCATATATTGGCAGAGTATTTTTTTAAATCAGCTGTACCTAACACACACAACCATTTTAAATGGCCATCGATGCTATTGAATTAATTAAAAATAGTTTAATTAATTAAATAAATTCCACAAACCCACTTTTGATTTCATAGTCCATGCAAATTCTAACGCTCTCATATTATAAAAGAAGAAACGCCGTTGGTTGGGCAAGAGCCCTTGTTTAATTTGTGTTGCAACTTGTAAAGTGGCAACATTAAACACAAATTTAAAAAAAAATTACCGTCCCAAACCACGGGCACCAAAGCTCCCGCAATATACCTAGTAAAAAAGGTTCCAGAATATCTTCTTAAGTAGCCGTTAAAAAAAAACATAAAAAACCGTTTGCTGAAGATTAAGTAATTGTAGCTAATGATAACGAAGAAAGAAGAGAAAGTTAACGGAAGACCCAACAAACAATTAAAGTTGTAACGACGAAACCCCAACTAGAAAGAATTTCTTAAAAGTAACCGCAACGTACTCCCGCTACGTCTCAGTATACCATACAGCGACGTTATAATTCCCTAAGTGGGGAACCAATTTCTGGTTATAACTACTTGGCCAAGTGTTTAAAGTCACTGTAGTAACAACTACACTACTACGTCGTAGCCAGGTATCTACTACGTCGTAGAGGCTGTTTTTTTTCCGTAATGGCATAAAAGTTGCGATGTAGTTGCAAATAATATAATCGTTTCTTTTTGGTAGAATTGTTACACAATATGGTGGACACAACAGTAAACAGACTCGCTTAGTTTTTTTGTTTGGTTATGGTTATAATATGAACTATGTTATCCAAAAGTGTGAGAATTTACGAGCAGAGGATCAAAATTCGAGTGCGACGCAAAGTTTTTTGTATAACATGCATTATATATATTGCAAAAAACCGGTGCGCCCGTAAAATTGAGCCGTTTTCTGGTAGCTGATGGAATTTTTGTGTTGTGATTTTGGAGGTTATGTTTTCATAATCGACAGTTAACTCCAACAAATGGTGCTTAAGAAGAGCATTTTTGGTAAGCTTCAACTAATTTGTTTATAAAATAGTATGGCTCTTTCACATGAGCTCATAAAACGACAACAAAAATATTAAATTTTCTTTCTTACATAAAAACATGGCGTCCCAAACTATATTCCCTGATAGTCGAAAAGGTTACTTGAAAGTAGTTGCGGCTTTAAAGTTGATCCAAAAAGTTATTTTGTCTACATTGTTACATCAGATGTTACTATGATGACACAAACTTTTGTGGTAAAAATTAAAGTTATAATGTAGTTGTCGGATACACTTGTTTGGGACTCCAATGAAGCTTAACTTTCTAGTGGTAATTAAGTAGGATATAAAAGTCAGGGCGACTACGAAATAACGATTAAAAAGAAAGTAAAACTTTAGCAACGTCCTATTGTGGTAGAGAAGACTATCAGAAACGACTATCAAGAAACAATCCTATGAAGTAGTTTAGAGGGTCGTTTTTACGAAACATCTACTATTTCCTGATACTAAATAGTAGTTAGAACTAAAAAGTAACAAATTTTGGTTGGGATCACCACATTTCTACTATAAGAAAGTAGCAAAGCTTTTAGAACATGTAGCCGCTACTATAAATGTTAGTTGGGGAATAAAAAAAGTGGGGGTTAATAATTAACAGTACTTATTTATTGGAAACGAATCAAGTGTTAGCACTAGAAAATGGACAAACAATATCTCCATATAATGAGTATATATACTTGGGTGTCACATTTGATAAGAGAAAGAAGAGAAGCATAACGGATGACATCATTAAACGACAACTGATATGGTACGAATGGATGAACGACGAAAGAATACCAAAGCAGGTCCTAGATGTACAACGTATGAACAACGAAAGATTACCAAAGCAGGTCCTAGAATGGCAACCAATAGGGCCCAGAAAAAGAGGGCGTTCTAAACTAGAATGGCAATAGTCAATCCAAAGATCAATGAGTCAAAAATACCTGAGAGAAAATGATTGTTAGGTTCGAAGGAGGTGAAGAATAGGCGTCCGACAACGTAGCAAAACGTTCTAAACCGACATAGTAGTAGTTTTAATAGGTCAATCACGTTCAAAGATGGATAATTGTAAAACTGCTCTCCAGGGGCAAAAGTAAAATTTTATGCCCTCTTTTGTAAACCATAAAATATCAAAAAATAACCGTTCGTACAAAAAAATATTTTTAATCTTCTTGTATAAATTAATTTGTGTTCCAAAAAATTTTCCTGTAACAAATTTTATTTGGCTGTGGTCCTGAATTTCAAAGCTTTTTTTTTGGTTTTTTTCTTTTTCGTTAATCGCGTCCCCCCCTTAAATCCTGGATCCGCCACTGCGTAAATTTTAAGAAATGTTAAGAATGTTCTGCAATGGTTGTAACAAAGTAAGTCTCACAGGAATAAAGCCAGCAAAAAATGCACTTTACAAATTAGTTCACAATGCTCAAAAATGGGTCACCCGGTTTCGATTCCTGCCAGAGAAAAATACGTGTTACGCACGATTGGTGCATCTCACACTACGATAATAAAATGTTATGTACGAGTACGAGCGCAGCCCACGAGAAAGACCAGCCTGGGCGCGGAAATATCACGTGACCGTAGGAGTCTCACAAAAAAACGCCTGTCATTATAAAACATGTGTGTGTTTTGCTATGTTTGTTTACGTCGATTTTTTTTTAATTCGGGCACGAATTTTATGTGAATTTTATCAAAGTTATTAAAATAACGCAGCCCACGAAAAAGACTGTAGTGGGCTGCGTTAAAATAATTAATGGCTAATGAGTAAATTATAAAGAAAATATCTATAAGATAAACAATGCCGCGAACGTGTAATTAGTGTTGTTCCTTGTCGGTCCAACTTTAAAACTGAAACCTAATATGTTGCAAACGGGAAATAAGTGGTAAAAGATAAGATCTTGGATAAGATTGATCAAGTAATAGACATCCTTAATGACATTTTCGATAGTGAGAGTGAAAAATGTGTTCAGTTGTCATTTCTTATTGAACAATTAGGTCTCTTGAAAAGGTAACCTGAGAATCGAAGATATGGTGGATACACTTTAATGTTGGCTTCATCTTTGTTTATCCAGTCATCCAGTGCATACACGTCAATTTACAATTCTAAGGTAATATGTCTTCCGCACCCTCGCAATATTAAAAAACTGATTTGTAAAATATTGTTAACAGATAGTAATCTCTCTGGTAGTGTGGAATATTTAAAAAGTAAGATACAGCTTTTAAAAGAACATGAGTTGGTAGTTAACTTACACTTTAATAAAATATATATTAAACTTTGTGCTGGGTAATTTTTCAAAAAATTATTGACGACCGCTACATTCAGTTCATTGAATGTGAAAAGCATCTCACTTTTTCACAAAATCACTTGTTTCTTTTTAATAAATTATTGTGAAATGTTTTATATTGAAAATTTTTCTTCAGATAACTCTAGCGAGTGTTTTTGTGGAGAAAAACTATTGTCAAAGCTTGAAAAAATTAGTTTAAGGGCATGTAAAGTTTTTAAAAATAATTTTATTAAAAAGCACAATGATTTAGTGTCTGCTAATAAATCTTTGAATACGAACTCAGACAAAGACGATGACACTCAAAGAAAAATTATAAAATTAAAAGCTTAGGTTAGATATGTCCAATTTTGAAAGACTTGTATAGATTTAAAGTTACTAACGATATTATGTACCTAATATATGTACCTGAAGATATTAGAGTGCAAATTTTGTATATTTTTTTATTTTATAGATTCAGTTCTTTTATCCATAATAAACACATATATCAGCAAAATATTTTTTTCAATTTTTGCCTATAAAAGAACAAAAATTTTTTGTTAATTTATTTAAATTGTATAAAAACATATAATATATTAAGCAATACAATAAGAATCCTGGGACTCCTAAGATCACGTGACCGCCGACTTGCTTATAACGCGCCATGGCCGGTCTTTATCGTTGGCTGCGGAGTACGAGGTGTGACAATAAAATTATAAGACTGGTGTAAAAAATCTACTTTATTTAAATACTAATACAACTTAATGATGTTCCCCATCAATGTAGTCCTCTCTACCGACGCAGCGTTGCATGCGTTTTTTTCCAATGTTGGAAGCAGTTTTGGAAATAATCAGAAGAGAGGCTGTTAAGAAGTCCTGCCGTTTTTCCCTTGACATGTTCTAATATTTTAAAACGGGTTCCTTTGAACGATTTCTTCACTTTCGGAAACAGGTAGAAGTCGCAAGAAGCCAATTCTGGTGAATATGGTGGGTGGTTAACAATGGGCATCTTCTTATAGAGTAGCCACGCGTTGTTCTTCCACAATTCTGGAAGTTTTTTCCTTGGACGTTCCCTTAGCTACATCAATACTTGCAAATATAAATGTTGGTTAACTGTTTGACCCTCACACGCCCATTCTATAAGACTAACACCCCTTATATCGAAAAGAAAAACAATGAACATCGCTGTTTTGGATGTGTTGGAGCGCTCTTCTCTTTCATCATCTTAAACTTCTTAACGAATCTCGAAAAAGCTAAGCACATAAAAATCATTGCACGAAACATACACTGCTCCCTGTAGACATCATTTAGCATTCGAAAGCATTCAGTACCCGTTTTTTTGAGTTTTACTTTAAATTAATACGTTGCTCAATTTTTTCGGTCGGTCGTAATTCCGCCCAATGAGCTATGCACGACCCGGTTCAAACCACTGGGTAAGCCAAACTAGCAGAGGAAAGACGACAAGATTGCACGCGGTACTAGAACGCACATCAAGGTGAATAACTCCAACCGCCCGAGGCGTAGAGATTTAAAACCTGTTAGTACGGGGTCACACCTAGTATGTTATGATGTATTTTTATAGTCCGGGGCCATAGGGTCAAGATTTGGCCTCCGTGGGCTTTTTGATGAAGATTTTACACCTGTTAACACACCCAAAATTGTCTCAGTCAAAAAGTAAGGTTAGGATGTCAGAATATTTTTTCAATTCTGAAAGGTTTAAGCTAGAGTAATAAAACTTGGCACGCACATCGGCCTTCATGTACTAATTTTTTGTTTGTCAAAAAAATTACATATTTTGCCTCTAGGAGGCGCAAGGGGGTTATTTCTTTTTCTTGGGGGGTGTAGATACTGTAGAGGTCTTTTAATATTTTGTGTTTTATTTTATAATAAATTATAATTTACTACTTATTAACAAAAACTAATCTCTAGTCTAGGTTCAGCAAAAAAAATTAACCTAAACTAAAATTTGTTTGTCGAAAATAATACCCATTGCTACGCGGGCTAGGAAGGTAAAAATAACAAAATCAAGGATTTTTTAATATGACTCCTGCTCTAGACAGACAGAGACGAATAGAGACTGAAAATCAGTAAAAAAGGAGACCAACAATTTAGAAACATGTTTAACATACTCAAAAGTTTTTTATCTGCTTCAGTAATTCGTTTTTCAATTATAAACTTCAAACACCTGGCGTAACAATCCCACAACCCGGACCCTTCCTTCCTGAGAACAACAAAGCAGCAGTTAAAGCAGGAACGGTTGACAAAAGGCACACCAGATACAACCAAAAGCTATCAGACAAAAGATTTCGACGGAACGGGGTTCGCTGTTTCCTGAGCCGATTCATAAATCCATGATACTTGTTTTTTTAAAGATATGTAGATCTTTATGCTAAGACCAGTGAACATTGTTTTTGGAAGGGAAAAAAATTATAACAGCATAAAACTAGAAAGGTTAGTTGTCTCTCTTGAAATGATTTTCATGAACAAGAAGAAGAAGAGCAAAGTGGGTTTCGGGCAGGCAGATCTTGTAGTGATAATGTTTTTTGTCTTAAACAAGTAATTGAGAAAAGGAGCGCCAGAAATATAGAGACCCATGTTACCTTTGTGGATCTACAAAAAGCATATGATACCGTTCCAGTTGAAAAACTATGAACAGTGTTAGAGCAGACTAATATCAATCATACATACATAAAAGCGATAAAAGAACTATACAAAGGGTCAAAATCTAAAATTAAAATTGGAAATCGACTTTCAAAAGAATTCCTGGTAACAAAAGGTTAAAGACAGCGATGTTGTATCTCTTCAACTCTTTTTAAAATATATATCGCAGTAGCTCTAAAAAACTGGAAACGTAAAGTGTACGGCATGGGAATACAACTTAACGACCGATTTACCATAAGCACACTACAGTTTGCTGACGACCAAGTAATTGTGGCTAATGATAAAGAAGACATGGAGTATATGATGAGAAAGTTAATGGAAGAATACCAAAAGTGGGGATTAACAGTGAACGTGGACAAGACACAGTACTTATGTATTGAAAACGAATCCAGTGAGTTAGAACTAGACAATGGACAAGTAATATCTCCATGCAATGAGTATGTATAGTTGGGTGTCACATTTGATAAGACAGAAACAGACTGTTAAAGAACTGGAAAAAAGAATAGTAAAAGCAAAAAAGGTTATTGGATGTCTTAACAGTATTTTATGGAGCAGAGATAAAACAGAATGTTAAGTTTAACATATATGAAACAATGGTGAAAAGCACGCTGTTGTATGGAATAGAGACTTGTCGCGTATCAGAAAAATACAAAACAAAAATGGAAAGTGTCGAAATGGATGCAATAAGAAGATCAATGAGAATATCTAGAACAGATTACATAAGAAATGAGATCATAAAAGAAAGAATGGGAATCGAGGGAAGCATAACGGATGACATCACTAAAAGGCAATTGATATGGTACGGCCATGTACAACAGATGAACGATGAAAAATTACCAAAGCAGGTCCTAGAATGGCAACCAATAGGGCGCAGAAAAAGAGGACGTCCTAAACTGGAATGGCAACAGTCAATCCAAAAATGAATCAACAAAACCTGACAGAAGATGATTGTCAGGATCGCAGGAGATGGAGAATAGGCGTCGGACAACGTAGAAAAACGTTCTAAACCGACATAGTAGTAGTAAAAGGTACATTAATCTAGAGAAAGACCAAAACGATTTTATCTTGATTTTGTCGATTACCGTGTTAACGAAAAATCTGTTGCTTGCCTTATCTACACAGGGTCACCCTTCCTGCTTAATTTCGCTGTCCTGGCTGGATTTTTTTTCGGGTCAAGGGTCGAATTATATTTTGCCGTGCGAAACAACCCCTTACGGTAACCGGGTCATAAAAGAATCTTGTACAAACCCCTCTTATTCCTGACCCGAGTTTCTCAGCAGGGAACAGAATCTTAAAAAGCCTGCTTTTATTTATTATGGAGATTTATTGTGTTCCTGCGATTTATTGTACATGTTGAGTGGCTCAGGTTCAATGGGAGCATCGGATTTCTTGTTTATTTGAACTTGGGAATGAAATAAAAAATGGAGAAAGAGGTCATTTTGTCTCCGAGTGGTTTTTTTACAGGGAGTTTTAGAATTAATGATACATAGTAAAACTATGTATTGGAAAAGAATCAAGTGAGTTAAAACTACACAATGAGTATGCATACTTGAGTGTCACATTTGATAAGACAGGAACAGACCTGGAAAAAAGAATAGTAAAAGCAAAAAAAGTTATTGGATGTCTTAACGGTATTTTATGGAGCAGGGAGATAAAAGAGACTGTAAAATTTAACATATATGAAATAATGGTGAAAAGCACGCTGTTGTATGGAATAGAGACTTGTCGCGTAATAAAAAAATACAAAACAAAATTGGAAAGTGTCGAAATGGATGCAATAAGAAGATCAATGAGAATATCTAAAACAGATCATATAAGAAATGAGACCATAAAAGAAAGAATGGGAATCGAGAGAAGCATAACGGATGACATCACTAAACAACGGATGAACGATGAAAGATTACCAAAGCGTTTCTTTTATTCCTGACCCGAGTCTCTCAGCAGGGAACAGAATCTGAAAAAGGCTGGTTTTATTTATTGTGTTCCTGCGATTTATTGATTCAAAACTGCTCATTTGGCTTAAACATGTACTAAAGTAAATTTAAATATGCCGAGAACTACTAAGACAAGGGTAGTGGTATCTGAGGGCACGGCAGTGCCTCGCCAAGTTCGCGCTGCTGTACCATCTTTTCTTGAAACATTTTAGCCCATATTTGACCTATCTAAAACTCTACTTCGGAATGAGCTATTAATCTCAAACTTTGCACAGTCGAAGATCTTCATAACAACATTAACAACAGATATGCTACAAAGCTGAAATTTGGCATACTGATAGAAATTATAACCAAACCTCTAGAAAAAATTATTGCTAAATTAAATTGAACATAAAAAAGTTTAACTGTAATAGCAAAGTTTAAAAAAACGTTTCCAAACTAGTAAGAACCTATCATTTTGAAATTTGTATTGGAGAACTTGGCTTTACTTTTATCTCAATTCTTTTTACGGAATACTATTTTCGCGTACTTGGCTTTTTTTACATGAAATGTTTTTTTTATGATATAGCTTGTTTAAAAGGTCTTTAAAATAGCTTTTGAATAGTGTGCCACATGATGAAATTTTCAAAAACACAATAGTTTTCTCAAAGCCTTACAAAAACAATAAAAATACTCTTCCAATTTATGGGCACTTAAGCTCACACTGGGTACTATAGTTATAGTATACGTGTGCTAATATTACTAAAAACTGAAATATATTGTATTCAATTCCAGACTCAATTACCTTTCGTTTGATACCACACAAGCCATGTTTTGACTGAAACTCTAATTTTTAAAATTTACCCCCACCCTTTTTTTAAAATAAACTAAAATGTATTTTGTTTAACTCCAGAGTCAATTACCTTTCGTTTGATATTACACACGCCATATTTTCACATAAACTCTAATTTTTTAAATCTTCCCCCACCCATTTATGTGGCTTTTGTTCGGTGGATTTTGTTCATTTTTAAATGGGACCATCTCGATCCCAAACCCAGCCTAGGTACCAAATTTCATCAAAATCGGGCAAGCTGTTTTTGAGTTATGCGCGTTGGTCGTTACAGACAGACATACAGACAGACATACAGACATACAGACACATAGACAGACGGCGCAACAAAAAAGTTTCAAAATCATCTGAAACGCAAAGATATATAAAAAATTTTGAAATCGGAGCAACTTTTTTTTTCTCGAAAAAATTAGGATCACATAGCTCACACTACTATAGTATAGTATATGTGTGAGCTAAAATTCAAAAAAATCTGTTTAGTAATGAAAAAGCTGAGGATATAATTTATATAATTTATAATACGAAGAACCATGTGGGTACGTCTGACCGAGTACCCCAGTACTCGCTTTCAAAGCCAACAGCACCAGCGCAACGCGGCGCGGCTCGCAACCATAATACCATAGTATCGCTTTTTGGTCTGCTTGGTTCGAAGGGGGGTCGCGGGGGGCGCCCCAATGGGAATGGTGTCAGTCGGCTGGCCGGTTACGCAACACCGAAACAACAGGCACGCACGTACTCTTTTATGTCGCTGGGTACGTTCACTATTGATTTGAAATAAAGGTACCTGCAACAAATTTTAAAAAAGCTTATTTAGACTATCTACAATAAATTGGTAAAAAAATTTTTTAAGTCACAAGCTTTTATAAAATGCACTAAAAATTAAAAAATAATTTTCTAACATTCCAATATTATCATAATAATAAAAGCGATGGCCGACTGATATCCGTATTAATTAAATATCACTATTTGCAAGAATCAATCTAGCAGAAAAATGCAGAGGTACCAAACCCATCTAACCCGACCCAAGATACCCCAGCATTTCTCTGACATAGGTATGGCAATGGCATAACATTGCGGCACATCAAACATATCTTTGATGACCTGCTATGTTGAATATTCTTAAGGTGTTTAGATCACAAATTTAGATTAACTTATGCTTTAATTTGCGGCCATCGCTTTTATTATTATGATAATATTGGAATGTTAGAAAATTATTTTTTAATTTTTAGTGCATTTTATAAAAGCTTGTGACTTCAAAAAAAAATTTTACCAATTTATTTTCTACTTTTCAGTCTTAGCTATCTACTCTATTAAATGAAAGTATTTGTTCAATAACAGAACAGAAGAGTTTATTCTAGATTATAATGAAATCGCTGATAGTGAATTGTTTGGAAACTCATTTTGCTATTGGGGGTAGGAGAGGGTGGGGTTAGAGGTAGAAATATATTTTATAGGATATTTTTTTCTAAATGTTGTATTGTGATGGGACCACTATGTGTGTACCAAATTTCATCCAAATCCGAAGTACTGTCCTAATAAGTGTGGTTCTTTGCAATGTGGTAGTTTTTTTTCACATTCGTGTGTTTTATTCAGTATTTTGTGGTTATGTTTACCGGTGCCATGCCATATTTTGTTGCGTTTTAAATCTGTGACCTTGATAATCAGGTGCGTCATCTCCCCCAACAAAAAGGACAGTTGCCGCATTTTCAAGAAGACCGAGAAAAAATTCAATGGAGTGACAGCGATGATGAACCATATACGTGGAATATTACGTATATGTGATAAACCTCTAGCCAAAAAGAAAAATGAAAACCAGGAACGCTGCGTGAATTGCTTCGCAGTTTACGCAACTACAACTAAAAAGTGAATTGATTACAATGTATTAAATGCTTAAAATGGCTACATCTCACTTGCAAAATGTATGGTGAAGTTTGTAACATCTGTTCCAGACTCAAATGAAGGAAAAAAAATGAAAATTAGAGATTTTTTAGAGAAACGGTTACAGCGACGTCTCTCATATTTTCACGCGGCATCTCCCCTAGCAGTGTGGGAGAGATGCCGACCTTAATTGAAAAAAAATTTTTTTTGCTATGTTCATGTTTTCTTACATATATTTTTTATTTTTGTATTTTAATAAAGTTTAACGCAGTACCTGTGTATTGATTTATTTTAAAGAAAAAAATCTCAAGACTTACAGATGCTACAGCTATTTTTCAAAAAGTGCGGCAACTCTCCCGCATTTACCCTATACATGAGTGAGCAATTCCGACATTTTTTGAAATTCTGTAAATATTTTACTACTTTATGGAAGGCTATGAAACTATGAGGGGTTGTTGTCTCGATGAAGATCTACGACTGTGCAAAGTTTGAGTTTCGTAGCTTATTCCGAAGTAGAGTTTGTTGTCAAAAGTTTAGGGTTATGATCATTATTTTTTTCTAAAAACTAGTTGATTGGGTGAAAATTTATCAAATATTTGATTAAAATTGTAGTTTTTCCAAAACTAATTAATGTGGACACCATGAAGAGTGTTTAATGGCATTTATAAACCACTCTTAACTTTATTAACAAATTATGAAGAAAAATACAAGTAGTTGTCTGTGCAACTTTAATTTTAAATTCAAATTTTGCGCCAAATTCCCGTATTCGGAAAACCCACACAATTTCAATTTTGATTGGCACAAGCAAAACGCCAGCGCCATCTACGAAAAATGAATCTGCGCAAAAAGGCGTAACCAAAAAGAATTCGTCTGTCGTATTCTATCGAGATCACCACGCAGCATGGTGATAAATTCTATTAACCAAAAATCCAATAACATTCTTAGAAAATCAAACTAAACCATTACACAAACAAGTGATTCTAGTGTGGATCGACTGCAACGACTGGGCCAGCGAGAGGAGCTCCTCTGGACGACGGAAACAACTAAAAAGGTGAGTGCTAATCCTCTATATTGTCTTTGTGTGGCTCGGAAAAATTAATATTTTTACATCGTCCTTTTAAGGATTTTTGCACCCAGATTTTATAAAACGACCAACGCGCTTACAGTCCCGCGGCTCTACCTCATACCTTAAACCTCAAAACATCAACAGTAGTTACCTTTGGAATGGCACTCCCTTACTTCTCCCGGACATTTTATCACAAACCGTACATGTTTGACGTGAATTATTTCCCATTTTTCACAGAAAAAACATAATTTTAGACGACAAACGCAAAACCCCGCAAAATGTAAACAAGCAACAAAGATGGCCTCCACCCACGCGGCAGCTGTGTGTCTACATGACAAGGCACACGCATGCGCACTTGAAAAAATTTGTCATTGTTTCCAAAGCCAGCTATGAGGGCTTCACTTTTCGATTCTTTGAACATGTATTTATGCTATAAAGTATTTCAAGCCTCTAATTATTTGAGCAGTAGGTAAAGTTTTTGCAAAGTCAGTTGAACAAAGGTTAAAGCCGACCATCGGCATATCCTTTAAAGAAAGTGACATGGGCGGCGAGATATACTCATTTAATTATGGCGTAAACTAAAGAAATAAAAATAGATTATAAAACTTTCTATTCCTATACCTAAAGAAATGACACTGATTTATTTTCTAACTCTGCATACTGCCAACTAAAGGATTAAAAGCGCATCTCAAAAAAATCTGCCAATCAAATGCCGTCTAGCCACCTGTGCTGGGTCGGTCAGAAAACAAATACTTTGTCGTCGGCCCGCAAAGAGTCGCGCCTTTTCTCTGTCGGTAGAGTTGAAATTATACCAGGAAGATTTTATATGAATTTGGATAACTTTTGAAGGACAGATTGAAGCAAAATTGAACCCTGTATTAGGAGCATTTCAGGTAACTTTGCAAAAACTATACCTACTTATTTGTATTTTTCCATTTTAGCTTTAAATCGAACGCACCCGGTCATTCTGTTTCTGTTAGGTTGTTTAGCAACCAGTTTTGTGACATCATCGTACCGGCTTATTGCCAATGCTGCTTTTACAGTGTTGCCACATCGACAAGTTCGTACCACTGCCATTAGTACTAATTCACCATGTTGTCATTGTTTTTATAAATTCCTAAATCTTTTGCTTTTGTCATATAACTAAGAGATGTCCAAACGCGGATTTGAGGCCGGAGGTAATAACACGGCAATTACCACCCCCTAAAAAAATATGGTCTTTTAGTTAATAAATAACGGTCTTAAGGATAATTACCCCCCGCCTAGAAAAAAAATAAATCCACAAATATTTTTTTCGTCGACAATTACCCCTCCCCCTAGATTTATGACCTGGAGCGCGGATCGCTTGGTGGGGCCATAGTGATGGAAAAAAACCATGCCCAGAGTTAAGATTCAAAAAAACGTCATTTAGGGAATTTTAGGGTATGGAATTTCATAAGACCAAAATACCCAAACTTTAAAAATTCATAGTTCAAAAAATATACATCTTACCAACAAAAGCACCAAGTTGCAGTATGGTGGGGGTCATACAGATGCGAAAAAATCGGTCGTTAAATTAGGAAACGGAAAAACGTCATTTAACGAATTTTAGGATAGGGAATCCCAAAGACCAACTATAGAGATGTTAAAAAACCATTCCCTGAGTTAAGATTCGGTAAAATGTCCTTTAGCAAATTTTAGGGTAAGGAAACCCATAAGACCAAAATGGCGAAATTTTGAAAATTAATATTTTAAAAAAACTATACAGTTTATCAACAAAAGCACCGAGTTGCAATGTGGTGGAGCCATAGAGATGCTAAAAAACCACACCCTGAGTTAAGATTCGAAAAAACGTCATTTAGCGAATTTTATGGTAGGGAATCCAATATGACCAAAATGGCGAAATATTGAAAATTCATATTTTAAAAATTATACAGTTTATCAACAAAAGCACCGAGTTGCAGTATGGTGGAGCCATAGAGATGCTAAAAAACCACACCCTGAGTTAAGATTCGAAAAAACGTCATTTAGGGAATTTTAGGGTATGGAATTTCATAAGACCAAAATACCCAAACTTTAAAAATTCATAGTTCAAAAAATATACATCTCACCAACAAAAGCACCGAGTTGCAGTATGGTGGGGGTCATACAGATGCGAAAAAATCGGTCGTTAAATTAGGAAACGGAAAAACGTCATTTAACGAATTTTAGGATAGGGAATCCCAAAGACCAACTATAGAGATGTTAAAAAACCATTCCCTGAGTTAAGATTCGGTAAAATGTCCTTTAGCAAATTTTAGGGTAAGGAAACCCATAAGACCAAAATGGCGAAATTTTGAAAATTAATATTTTAAAAAAACTATACAGTTTATCAACAAAAGCACCGAGTTGCAATGTGGTGGAGCCATAGAGATGCTAAAAAACCACACCCTGAGTTAAGATTCGAAAAAACGTCATTTAGCGAATTTTATGGTAGGGAATCCAATATGACCAAAATGGCGAAATATTGAAAATTCATATTTTAAAAATTATACAGTTTATCAACAAAAGCACCGAGTTGCAGTATGGTGGAGCCATAGAGATGCTAAAAAACCACACCCTGAGTTAAGATTCGAAAAAACGTCATTTAGCGAATTTTATGGTAGGGAATCCCATATGACCAAAATGGCGAAATTTTGAAAATTCATATTTTAAAAATTGCACAGTTTATCAACAAAAGCACCGAGTTGCAGTATGGTGGGGCAATAGAGATGCGAAAAAACAACACCGTGAGTTAAGATTCGAAAAAACGTCATTTAGCGAATTTTAGGGTAGGGAATCCAATATGACCAAAATGGCGAAACTTTGAAAATTTATATTTCAAAAACTATACAGTTTATTAACAAAAGCACCGAGTTGCAGTATCGTGGAACCATAGAGATGCTAAAAAACCACACCCTGAGTTAAGATTCGAAAAAACGTCTATTAGGAAACTTTAGGGTAGGGAATCCCATATGACCAAAATGGCCAAACTTTGAAAATTCATATTTTAAAAACTATACAGTTTATAAACAAAAGCACCGAGTTGCAGTATCGTGGAACCATAGAGATGCTAAAAAACCACACCCTGAGTTAAGATTCGAAAAAACGTCATTTAGCGAATTTTAGGGTAGGGAATCCAATATGACCAAAATGGCGAAATTTTGAAAATTCATATTTTAAAAACTATACAGTTTATCAACAAAAACACCGAGTTGCAGTATGGTGGGGCCATAGAGATGCGAAAAATGGCGAAATTTTGAAAATTCATATTTTAAAAACTATACAGTTTATCAACAAAAACACCGAGTTGCAGTATGGGGAGGCCATAGAGTTCCAAAAAATGGCGAAATTTTGAAAATTCATATTTTAAAAACTATACAGTTTATTAACAAAAGCACCGAGTTGCAGTATGGTGGGGCCATAGAGATGCTAAAAAACTACACCCTAAGTTAAGATTCGAAAAAACGTCATTTAGCGAATTTTAGGGTAGGGAATCCAATATGACCAAAATGGCCAAACTTTGAAAATTTATATTTCAAAAACTATTATATACAGTTTATCAACAAAAGCACCGAGTTGCAGTATGGTGGGGCCATAGAGATGCTAAAAAACTACACCCTGAGTTAAGATTCGAAAAAACGTCATTTAGCGAATTTTAGGGTAGGGAATCCAAAATGACCAAAATGGCGAAATTTTGAAAATTCATATTTTAAAAACTATACAGTTTATCAACAAAAGCACCGAGTTGCAGTATGGTGGCGTCATAGAGATACGAAAAAAGCACACCCTGAGTTAAAATTCTGAAAAACGTCATTTAACGAATTTTAGGGTGGGGAATCCCATAAGACCAAAATGAGAAAACTTTGAAAATTTATCTTTTAAAAACTATACAGTTTATCAACAAAAGCACCGAGTTGCAGTATGGTGGGGCCATAGAGATGCGAAAAAACCACACCCTAAGTTAAGATTCGAAAAAACGTCATTTAGCGAATTTTAGGGTAGGGAATCCAATATGACCAAAATGGCGAAATTTTGAAAATTCATATTTTAAAAACTATACAGTTTATCAACAAAAGCACCGAGTTGCAGTATGGTGGGACCATAGAGATGCTAAAAAACCACACCCTGAGTTAAGATTCGAAAAAACGTCATTTAGCAAATTTTAGGGTAGGGAATCCAATATGACCAATATGGCGAAATTTTGAAAATTTCATTTCATGAATTTCCATAAAGTAGTAAAGTAATTACGAAATTTCTAAAAACGTCGAAATTGTCACTCAATCACTCATGCATAGATCATCAAAATTCTACTGTACTTCCGGACATGCTACAAAGCTAAAATTTGACAAAGTGATAGAAATTATGACCAAACTCCAAAATTCTAATTTACTCCCCTTCCCTATAATAACGTAAAAGCAGAAACGAGTTTAATTACTCGTATCTGGTAAAAGTAACATTGCCCACTTCAAGAAATGCTAGAGAGCGGAGCTTTGGAAGACTGATAGGAACTATGATAAAACTATGGGAAAAAATTTTAAAAAAAAGTTTTAATTTTCTTCCCTTCCCTATAAATACAAATTTATGTAAAGGTAACATTGCCCACTTCCAAAAACGCTAGAGAGCTGAGCTTTAGAAGGCTGATAGAAACTATGACAAAACCATAGGAAAAAATTAAAAACCTCAAAATGTTTAATAAGACATTGCAAAAGTTTTCAACATTATTCCGCATATTTTACTACTTTAAAATTTAAATAATATCCAAATCCTTTAAAAAAAGATTGAAATCATAACAAAAACATTTCATGTAAAAAAAGCCAACTACACAAAAATAGTATTCCGTAAAAAATATTGAGATAAAAGTAAAGCCATGTTCTCCAATACAAATTTCAAAATGAAAGGTTCTACTAGTTTGGAAATGTTTTTTCCTACTTTTGCGTGCGGAAAGTTCAACTTTCCACACGCCGTGAATTTTAGGCCTAATTAGACTTATTGACCCATTTATAAACTCAATTAAATTAAAAATGAGGCCTAATTAGACTTATTGACCCATTTATAAACTCAATTAAATTAAAAATGAAAACAGAATTTGTTTTTTGCTGTTTTAATGTAAAAAATACCAAATATATTAAAATGTAAAACCAAGCTTTTTATGCAACTAGGAAAAATTTTGTACCTAACTCTTGCGGAAAGTGCCTTTTCCGCCCTTGACGGCGTGTCCGAACTCCGCAAAGCGTCGTTCGGGCAACTGCCGTCGCGTGCGTAAAAGTATCACTTTCCGCACTAGTTAGGTAAATAACTATTCTAAACTTGGCTATTACGGCTGCAAATAAATATGAAATGTTTTTGTTATGATATAAATATATCTTATATATCTTATACTGTTGCTAGTGATTTGAATCAAATTAACATACCGAATTGTGTCACACAAAATGTCGATAAGCTAGCTAAAAGCCTGTGTGGTTTGCAGTAAATTGGTGAAAGGTACATACAGTATCGAAAGGGTAAAAAATAATGACGTTGTTAACTTTTGTATTGTATCTGAAAATCTGTGGCATTAAATAAAAGCGTGTAGTCATTCTACCGATTGCTGGCCATATAAATTAGATCTCTTCAGAGCTGTGGTACAACATTGGGAAACCCACATTCAGAAATAAAATAAATGAGCGAGAAACTTTTCGTTTTTTAGTAAGAGTTATTGATAATTAGTTTGCAACTAATGGGTAAGACAGCTGACCTTATTTTCAATCCAAGAAAATCAGGACTTTTTTAATGCAAATCTTAAAAAACTGTATGACAGCTTACTGCAGAAAAAGAAATCATAACAAAAACATTTCATGTAAAAAAAGCCATGAAACTAGAAGGCATTGTTAACTCTATTAAGGTCTACAACTGTGCAAAGCTTGAGTTTCGTAACTCATTCCGAACTACAATTTTAGATAAGTCAAACATGGGCTGAAATATTTGAAGAACTTGGCGGGGCAAACCAACTGGCATGTGAATAAAAGTGGTGCAACAGCTCTGTAGAAACAATACGAGTCAGACACAGTAGAGACATGCCAAAAGATTGAACATTAAAAAAGGCCTTAACCAGAACAGTTGTAAACTAATAGAAAAGCTTACGACTTCAAGGAGAAGACTTTGAATAACCAGTTTAAAAGGACAAATAATCCATTGTTTTCTTCTACATTTATAAATAAAGTTCTATTAGAATCTACTTAAAGAAAAAAAAGGTTCCTATTATGTTAAAGTCATTGGAATTTTTAAAAATAGATGCCAATCAACCTGCTATTAGGCCCATAACGATTCTGCACAAGCGCAGTTCGATACTGATACTGATACTACTACTACTATGTCGGTTTAGAACGTTTTTCTACGTGGTCCGACCCCTATTCTCCACCTTCTTCGATCCTGACAATCATCTTTTGTCATGTTTTTTTGACTCATTGATCTTTGGATTGACTGTTGCCATTCTAGTTAAGACGTCCTGTTTTTCTGCGCCGTATTGGTTGCCATTCTAGGACCTGCTTTGGTAATCTTTCGTCGTTCATCCATTGTACATGGCCGTACCCTGTCAGTTGTCTTTTACTGATGTCATCCGTTATGCTCGATTCCCATTCTTTCTTTTATGATCTTATTTCTTATATGATCTGTTCTAAATATTCTCATTGATCTTATTGCAGCCATTTTGACACTTTCCATTTTTGTTTTGTAATTTTCTGTTACGCGATAAGTCTCTATTCCATACATGTTAAATTTTACATTTCTTTTAATCTCTCTGCTCCATAAAATACTGCTAAGATATCCAATAACCTTTTTTGCTTTTACTATTTTTTTTTTCAGTTCTTTACAGTCTGTTCCTGTCTTATCAAATGTGACACCCAACTATTCATACTCATTGCGTGGAGATATTATTTATCCATTGTCTAGTTTAACTTACTTGTCTTAGTCTTGTCCACGTTCACTGTTAACCTCCACTTCTAGTATTCTTCCGTTAACTTTCTCATTATATACTCTATATCTTCTTAATCATTGGCTACAATTACTTGATCGTCAGCAAACTGTAGTGTGTATATGGTAAATCGGTCGTTAAGTTGTATTCCCAAGCCGTGCACTTTATGTTTCCAGTCTTTTAGAGCTACTTGATATATATTTTAAAAAGATTTGGAGAGATACAACATTCCCGTCCTAAGGCTTTCGTTACCAGGAATTCTTTTGATGGTCGACTTCTCTCTCTCTCTCTCTCTCTATTAGATCCCTAAGAATACTACCGTACAATCTACTTAAAGTACTGGTTACTGAAATTCCTCTGTAATTGTTGCAATCCAGCTTTTTTCTTTTGATACTGATAAATAAAAAAAATGCTACATAAACATAAATTTAACTATATTTGAAAAATATTGCTCTTTTCACATAAAATAAAATGAATGTCTGAATGAATCATGATATGGTATAAAATTGTATCATATTGCACGATATAATGAAAACGAAATCAAACAAAAGTGAAATTTTAGGACGGTTCCGAAGAAATTTCTCGCGCCCATCGATGAAATCGAGTTATTGCAGCACCACTACAACCCATATTATTATAAACGGTTTTGCGATGATATAATATATATTCAGTGTTCATTTAAACTGAAGACATAACCTTTAACAAACTAGATAATGTTCAATAAAATTATTTTTTTTTGTCATAAAGTAATCTATTGAAAGTATTAGTATGAAAGAAATCAGCGAACTACGTCACAATTTCTGTTTTAGTATTAAGGACGTTTCAACAATATTAAAAAACTTAACGTTGTGATATTCTAAAACGAATTCAAGTAAACAAAAAAGCATCGAGACCTTGTTCGAACAAATTTTGGATAACTAATCAGATGACATTTAAAAACCTAATAAAGATATAATGTATTTATTAAGTATAATCTCAAACAAATTAAAAACTCCTAAAACATGGTACAAAAAAATCAATTGCAATTGTATTAGGATAAAATGAAACAATAAAAATAAACTAAAATAAACTAGATGTAGTAGACAAACCTTGAAGATCGCTGATGATGACTTCAACAAAAGCTAAACAATTGAAGAAGATAGTAGCAGTACAAAAATAGATCTAAGAGCATCTGAAATGCAATGAGCTCTAGCCCATCGACTGCGCTTGAATGCTTACTAAACTTACCTCCGCTTCACATTTTCTTAGAGGCGAAGGCACGAAGAGCAACTTATAGAACAAGGGTCAACCACCAGGATGGCAGGGCAAACAAAGTGATATCAACAGCCCTAATAAGGGAACAAGAGTTGGATGCAAGGAATGATACCCGACGTCATGCCCAACATGGTGTATGTACAGCAGAAAGCTATACAACATTATACTCCCAGAGATGGAGGACTGGTTAAAGAACAGGACCAATTATACCGACAGATCCAAAATGCCATCAGGCGTTGGATCTGGAGTTGTTAGTATCCAAGAAAAAGTTGATATTAAACATAGTCTCGGTCAATTAACTACTATATTTCAGGCCAAACTCGTAGCCATTGAACACTGTGCCCGGTGGATTACTAAACATGAATGCCACCATGTCCTGGGGATATCATACAATGCTGCTAAATTAACCATATTGAAATGGATGGAGAATAGCTTTTAACAATACTGGATGAATATTCCAGAACTGGCTCACTCTAAAAAGTTAAAAGAACTTGTCAAAAGAGAGCAAGGAATATCATTGGACTTACCAGACAGGAGATCCGTATAGTGACTGGACTTTTTAAGGGTCATTGTCGACTAAGAGTACCCATGCACAGAATGGGAATAACAGAAGAGACCGAATTCAGACTCTGTATGGAGGATGACGAAACCGTTAGACATATACTGTTCGAATGTCCCGCTGTTGCATGTTTACGTCAAAACACTTTCGGTAAACCTCAGATTGATTCAGAAGATCTGAACGTTGTCTCACCCAAACTGATCTAATCTTTTTGGAAGATTAGGCATACAGTGGTGAGAAACCACTCAAAAATGAGCCACAATAGACCCACTAGTGGAAGGGCTGCAAGGCCCACTCATATATGAATCATCATCATCATCTGAAATGCAGGATATTACTGAAGCTAATACTAAACACAATGTCCGAGGACCAGAGGAACCCGCACAAGAAAATCCTGGCCAATCAATATGAGACCTAATTATTGCGACAGAATTCCTGATAGCACTGAAACGATAGTCTACTTATGTAAGCACAGGGAAAGAACTTAAACACATAGATGTAGTTCTAGTGGATATTAATTCAATATCGACTAGGAATAAAAGGCAGACGTGCTCCTACAATGAGATAGTAGAGAAACCTTGGATGGATTTAATAGAGGCAGAAATTAGAACAAAATTGCACATTATGCTTTAAAAGAATCAGTAGTAGTCGCAAAGGAGATAAGCGTAGAAGTTGTTTTTACTAGACAATTTTTAACTGATTTAATCAGTAATAAAAATGTGTCTGCACATATCCAGATAATTAATCAGTAATAAAAATGTGTCTGCACATATCCAGATAAAATACCGTATCGAAAACGATGCGATATGTGTAATGTTAAATGAGCATTGCGAAGAAAGAACCCAAAAAGTAGGCTACTCGATAAAAGTGAATCTGCGACCCACAGTTGGTACTATTAATTATACCATTTCACCGTCTGGTAATTTCAATTTCGTTTTATATCGTTTCATATCACGGTGTTGCCAATTTATGATGAAGAGAATTTTTCTTTGTTCTAAGAGAATATAACGATAAATAAGATTTTAGTAAATAGTTAAAACGTGAAGTCACAGGGATTTCAAATAAAACATTTAAAAAAGTTTTCGTGGCTAATCAACACCTAATAAGTGTTGACAGTTAACTCTTTCGTCCTTATGGGACTCCTCAGAACACTGCTTGGTTAATGTGACACCTTTGCTAAGTTAATTAGATGGTTTTCCCACTAAGCACAAAATCGTAAAAAACCTTAAATAAAATGTTTTTTTCTAACACAATTTTATGTTAAAATTAAGTCAACTTTTCCTAGATCTCACTTCTAACGTTGAATTTAAGATATATGAAGCTAATAAATGTTTTGTTTTTTAAACAATAAAAAAAAATATAATATAGAGGGCGCGATGGCAGCGCTCTCTATAGTATAGCAGTCCCACTACCTGAACATCGCCATTAGTTGCGTTTCGCTGCGAGTTGATACGAGTCGGTAGCAAAGACGCTTTTTGTAATTTTGGTTAAAATATTTGCATTTTGCAGAAACAAACATGGCAAATTTAAAGCACAATTATTAATATTGATAGTGAATACATATTTGGATCGGAATATTACTCCAGTTGTGTGGGAAAGATGGTATAGTTAAAGAACAACAAATGTGTGTGCAGTGATCTAAATGAAGCACCACAAAATCAGGTAAGAAAAAGTAAACAAAAGAAATAAAATGGTTTTGTATGAAATATCGTATACCTATAGGTAATCAGACAGGGAATGCGACAATTCACCGCGGACGATTAGCCGCCGGGCCTTAAGCCGCGTATTCATTTGAGGCAGAATTATATAATAATATTAAATCGTCTTTATTGATAAATAAATGTTACATAGGCGAGGTTTAGCAAACTGCTACTTCGCAAGCCTCGCAGCGGGACCAAACGAATGCTTCGTTTGCATTCATGCTAAAGTGAATACGCGCCTTCAAATTGTTTGCCTTGTATTCACTTAAGCATGAATTGTTTGGCCTCGTAGCGAGGCACTTACTACAAAATTATTGTTTACAATTTTAAATTTTATTTTCAGAAGCTACGAGCCGAATTGCCTTTACTAAGTGTGGAGTTCACGAAAACCTCAATGGACTGTTGCTGCCCTGCGTTTCCAAAATAGAAGAATTTTATTTAAATTATTTATGTTACCTTATCTTTGGAGATATTTAAAAAATATATATATTTTTTCATTGTTAAAAAAACATTTTTTTTCAATGTTAGAAAAACATTTATTTTTCACTGTTAAAAATCAATATTTTTTTAACGTTCGAAAAACACTTTAAAAAAACGTTATAAAAACATAAGATTATTTTTCTAACGTCAGAAAACGGGTTATTAAGCTTCTTTTTCACTATGAATATGACGTTTGAACTAACATCCAACCTAACTTTATGTTTTTAACTTATGTTATTTTGACGTTATTAAAATGTTTTTGTGTTTAGTGGGTTGTCTCTAATTATATGTCTATAGTGAGAAAACTTTCGCAAGAAGCGCCATCTACCGAGATACGAGAGAAACTAGAATAAGAGCAGGCGATATGTATATATCGATCGATGAAAAGATCGATTGCAAAGAAAAAGAAACCATTCGTGACCTACGACAGCTCTTCTGTCTTTCAGGCCAGAGTAACGCTGATTAGCGTTTTTAACCACCATCAGACGCGAGCGTCAATCAGCGGAATTTTTAAGCCAAAAATACTAACAAACGTGAATTTTAGTACCCGTGAATTTAATTTTTTCAAATCCACGTTTGTTAAAATAATTATGTTCTTCCTTCACTATTTTTTTCTTTAATAAAAACTCGCACAAACTTTTGTTAAAAGTCTTTAAAATCAAGACGATCATTTTAAGAAAAAAATATTAAGAGAAGGAAGACCATAAATTTGTTTTTTTTTTAATTTATTGAAAAACATTTTTATCGGTATTTTTTTTGCGCTAATCTATCCAAACCAAACCAAATTTTATTTTGAAAATTCTCAACTGCGGTGCTATTTTTTTTTAGTATAAAATAATGCTATTGAAAAAAGTTGGCAATATTTTGTTAGTCACCTCCCCCCCCCCACCTCGCTCCTAACTAATAAATTATTATAAATGATATTAAATCATGTAATTATTTTTTTGTATTACGTAGAAAGTAAGTACCGAAAAAGTAGGGTACTGAATGAAAGTGAAACACAATTTAACAATAATTAGTACTCGTTTATATATGGTTTTAGTACAGTCTGCAAATGATAATTGGTGCTTTGTTTTATTTAAAACGTTGCCAACTTTATCAATTTTCCTAGTATCCTTCTAGTACCACAGTGTAATTTTCGATGGGATCAAATGAAAAACTGGGTTAACAAAGATCTGCGTGTTTTTACATAATATAGATATTTTCTTTAATAATTAAAGGACTGATTTAAGATCTTAGCATATTTTTAAGTTTTAAACTGTTAAAAAGCCGTTATTAGCATGAATTGATTTTGACCAAAGTCTAATCAGCTCTTTAGAGTATTGTTAACTATTTTACATGAACATCGGTTCAGTGGTTGAGGAGCTGCGCGGGCTGCGTATTTGTATACAACACCCAGGATCGCCAGTCGGCTTTCGCCCGAACATCTCTGGTAAATAGCAGACGATATGGTAAATCGCTTGGGCAATTAACACCCGTGATCGCAAAAATGTTCGTTAAAAATCAGTCTGGATTTCAGAACCACAATCTTTCTTAAGAAAGAATTCGTAAATTTCTAACATACATATATTTTTTTAAAACATACTCTCCTGACCTCTTTCCCGGGATCCTAGAGAATGTGAAATCGTTGGCAGTCGATCGCCAACGTAACTGAACCGTGTCAATGTAGAATAGGGCTTCATTGAAACGGTTACGGCAGCGTTCGGGCTACAACCGAATCGCAATCATGGACGTCGTTTACAAATATGCGCGCGGGCTAGGAAGGTCATTATTATATACAGGGTGTCCCATAACTTAGGGGCCATAGGCCAACAGGTGATAGAGGAGGTCATGTCTGATAAAAAAGTTCCTATAATGCATGGATCAAAACTCTTTCTTTGTTGAGATACAGAGCATCAAAGTAGGCAATTTTTTTAACTTTTTTCATAATACCTTTTTAAAAAACGCAGTAAAAATATGAAATTGAGTAGAGTCGTGTACAAGAACAAAAAATAAAAATTGAGTATTCAGCTGTCTGTGACAGATTTTCTTTTTTTTGTACAAGCCTTTTCGCCCCACTCCTCTAACTTTAAACATCCTATTTCTTAAAAACACATGTGTGTTGATCCCCATGTTATATAAACTTTTTTCTCGGAAACAACCTCCTCTATCACCTGCTGCACCATGGCCCCTAAGTTATGGGACCCCCTGTATAAAAGCGACTTTTATTTCGAAAAAAAATTATATTGGTACATACATATGTCAAAAATTACATACTAGGTAGTATTATGTTTTTACAGAATTTGAATAATATTAATCTTGCAAAGCAACCAATATAAAAAGAGAAAGAAAAACAACAATATCATTTTTTTTTTACATAATTCAAGTAATGTCAAAAAATTATTATTTTATCTTTTTGGCGAACCTAACCCAACCTAACCTAAACCCAAATCAAACTGAACTAACCTAACCTAATCTAACGTTGTTAAAATCAGAGATAAACAAAAATAAATAACAAACATAGTTGTAAAAAATTAAATGGTACCTCATAATAGGCGACTTATTTCCTCAGCAAATTTTATGTGTAACTAAAGATGGCTGTGGATCACCTGTCAAGCATCATTCATTCCACACGCCTTTAAAGAAGCTGTAAATTAGTGACTTCAAAACATCACTAAAAGCGTTCAAAATCAATTGTAACAAATTGTATTATTTACATCTATTTTGTTCTATTGTACGTTTTAGTCCAAATTTTGTCAACAAGGTGCCAAACATAAAACGCGCCTTTTCATTTCACCTGTCACAACACAAGGCATGCGTATCTAAAACGTCCCGAATAACGAACAGCAAAAGAGATTCATGACTGCAATTAAAAATAGACCTGTTCGCAAATACCCCGACTATTACAATGTCAAGCCGTCGTATCTGCAAAAGTGGCATAACTAGATCGGAAATATAAAAATATTTATTTTCAATTTAAAAAAAAGGGGTGACGTCCTTAGATGTATATATGTTACCGGACAAACCCGATCTTTAGGATAAACTAGTTTTTTCTAGGCCAAATCAGTATATCCGAAGAGCGATAGGATGAACTAGTTTGTCCTAGTCTAAACTACTTCGGACCGCGATTTAACTTGTCTGAACTGCTTAGATCGTAGCCGCTTGGCTTTGGCTCGCCGATCACAAGGATTTAGTTTGCACGCGTACATTAACTGTTATGGAGCGTTCGTGTTATTGCAAAATCGTGGCGTATTGAGCATGTTGTCCATATGGTTGAGAAGAATTTCCGCCTTTGCAAGAACCGAATCGAACCGAACCGCCTCGAACCAAACCGAACCGAACCGTACCGTACCGAACCGAACCGATGCCTTTGCAAGAAAAATAACGTTCTCTGCAACTCGAAATGCCATAATAGTTTGACATATAATAACAAGTAAATAATAAAAATTAGTAAACATGTTTGTAATAATAGTATTTTCTTTAATTAGTAGTAAAAACGTTACTTTTGTAATCGGTCCGCAATAGTTTAGACACGGACAAATCAGTTTTTCCTAATTATAATTAATTTATTTTAGGAAAGTCAGTTTAGCCTAGGATAAACTAGTTCATCCTATCGCTCTTCGTATAAACTGATTTAGCCTAGGAAAAACTAATTTATCCTAAAATCAGGTTTGTCCGGTTACATATATAATACATTAATTTAATTTATATTCACCTACTATAAACCACTACAGACTGCCTAATAAACTAAATATACCAAAAATTAAAAGGAACTTGCATTAGCCCATATTTTTGGGCGAAACTTATGAAAAAATATTAATTTTTTCTAATGTTATAAGTTTTATATGAAATTTATATTATTATTTGTATTTTGTAATTTGATTTTTACAAAATATTTGTGAAATTACCTACAAATTATGGAAAGCCTCAATATTCACAAAGTTTTTGTGATTTTTCCAGTGCAACATATGATAAATACAGACAGAGAAAAGAGAGAGAGAGCAAACATTTCTAATGCACCTGTCCTCAATCCTTGTGGAACGGAAAACTGACTGTCCAATAACAGTACAACGTCGATGGAACGAAGCTAATATGTAGCGGCCCTCACACGATCAGTATTAGTGACAGTTTCTTGTAATACTGTCAGTACTACTGATGGAGTGTCAGTAATTTAATGTTGACTCAAATTCCTGACAGGATGATACCCAAAACAAATCTTATTTTTTGCGAAATTGTCGCATACAGCGTTTTGTATGTACGGCCAAAAAACGACGCTACTGTATCCTTTTGCATTTTTAGGAAGCAGTAAAAAAAAGGTAAAAAGAACAAGAAAGAGGAACACCCAGGATATTTGTAGCTCAGGTTAAAATTAGGCTCTAAATTTCGGAGGGTGACGTGTTTATGAATTTTTTAGAGAAACGAAAGATATATTGCCGAAAACAACGGATTAAAAATCTTAAGTCCGTAAAGCCGTAAAAATTCGCAGGGTAATAAATATGCGAGGGGGTACAAAAACAACTTCAAAAGAATTTGGAACAGGAAACAAAAGTAATCGGCAGCTTTTGTTCCAAACCTGTGGGGCACAGAGGTTCTTTCTGTTCTGTCTTATCAAATGTGACACCCAAGTATAAATACTCATTGCATGGAGATATTGTTTGCCGATTGTCTAGTTCTAACTCCCTTAATTCGTTTCCAATACATAAGTACTGTGTCTTGTCCACGTTCACTGTTAAAACCCACTTTTGGTATTTTTTCGTTAACTTTCTTATCATATACTTTATGTCTTTTTTATCATTAGCTACAATTACTTGGTCGTCAGAAACTGTAGTGTGTATATGGTAAACCGATCGTTAAGTTGTATTCCCCATGCCGTGTACTTTACGTTTCCAGTTTTTTAGAGCTACTGCGATATATATTTTAAAAAGAGTTGGAGAGTGACAACATCCCTGTCTTAAGCCTTTCGTTACCAGGAATTATTTTGAACGTCGATTTCCATTTAATTTTAGATTTTGACCCTTTGTATAGTTCTTTTATCGCTTTGATGTATGTATGATTGATATTAGTTTGTTCTAACAATGTCCATAATTTTTCTACTGGAACTCTACACACACAAGTAAAAACTAAAGAGAAGAAAATGTCAAATTATTATGTGAGCTAAGATTCCGGTAAATTAAATTGAAGTATTTTTTTCCTGTTGTTAAAAAAATAGCTCTGTTATTACGTTCTTGATAAGTTAAATAAATATTATTCCGCGTTCGCCCACGTATCTTCAGGAAAATGGGCAAGGCTGCAAGTCTCTCTTTGCTCTCTAAGATGCCAACCCATTTCACAGTGCTTTCGCAACAAAACAAAGTAGGGATACCATCCGTGACACCATTGCTTTCGATTTTGTTAATTTCTTCTCTCTCTTCTCAAACAGCCAAGCAAAAATCAAAGCTCTCTAGCATGCCAAATAAACTCATAGATACATATCGTTTTAAAGATAATTTTATTTTCAACAATATAGAGTTAAACAATATTTTTTTATCGGCGTAACTTCTAGGAAAAATAAATACAACAATTTCTTTTTTTTAAATTAATAAAAAACCTTAATATGCAGACGCCCCTAGAGTGTCAAGAAGAGCTTTAAAACAACTTTGTGAAACGCCGTTTGAAAGAACATTTTATTTTTTTTATAAAACAGGTATTTTAACATTTTTTCCTAAAATGCTTAGTTTTTTGGAAAACTGAATAAAACCTAAAAAACCATAATTTTTTTCGTGATCTTTAAGAATAACCCCAATTTATGGATGCCAATTAGGTACTAACCGTGGACTTGGCCCACTTCAATGATACATCGTTTAAAAGATAATATAATTTTCTATAATAAAGTTGATTACACACTTTTTGTAAAATGCTTACCTTTTGAGAAAATGACATAAAACTGAATAATTTAGGAAACGGGAGTACTGCTAACACTTCAGGGTTCGTATCTCAGTATCAGGTCTCAGGGTTATAGGACTCAGTGATGTCTCCTTTTATAGACTATTAGTTGGTCTTTATTTCATGTTATTACAGATTTTTTTCAAAAATAAGCCGTTTCGAAGTTAAAGGCCACTAAATAAAAAAATTGATCAAAATTCAAAATGGCGGCGAAATGTTTAGCATCATAACTTGAAAACCATTCGTCTGACAAAAAAACGTAGAATAGCTTTTTTGTAGAAAATGTTATTATCTTCAACTCAGAGGGGCTCGTCCCCCCCTCCTTGACATAATTAGCTTATAATTTTAAATAAATCCCGCAAAAAAAATTGTTTTGTATTTTTTCCCTCCTTGGCCCCTCCCCCCCGGACATCCTGGTTCCGCCACTGCTTTAACCAGCAAAGGTTTTCAAATATAGGACATAAAGTTGGTATCCCTAAGCTTAAAGGTGAGTTTTATTGTGTGCACGCTGGGTCTGTTGGCCCACAATCATATTTACGACAGGTCTGGAAGGTGTGTTTTCGTTGTTGTAATGTCACTATTTATGAGTCGAGTTGTATTTCTTTATTAAGGTGACAGCGTTCGCTCGAATAGGGGACGCGTAGGGCCCTACTGAACCGAGACTAAGTGCCCCATAAAATCTCTGTATGCTTTAATCCACTCTCTAAGATTTATTAAATACGATGCTGTAATCGGTATTCGTTTCCGGGAACGCCCTTTTAAGAAGAATCTATTTGTATCTTAAAGCAGTAGATAATAGTAGTTTACCTAACTAGTGCGCAAAGTGCCTCTTTTCCGCACGCGATTGCAGATGGCCAGCAATCAAGTGCGGAAAAGACACTTTACGCACGAGTTAGGTACACTATTTTTTCTATAAGCGTGACGAAAAAACTAAAAATTAATCAGAAAATTATTTATATTCAAAACGTTTTAATCAAATCAATTATTATTATTCACATTCTAGCGGCTTCTAGAACTGACTGGGGTAGATTTTCGTCCGAAGAATCCATTGAAAATCTGATTTTTTTGTTTGAAAAATTCAAAAGACGCTTGTATCTGCAAAATTGGCTTTGTTTTGACAGTTTGTTTGTACTTTGTTGCTATGGTGATTTAAGATGCCAAATCTAAAACCACTAGTGTTCATTGTTGTTTGACATTGACAATGACGATATTTATACCGGGGAGGTTTAAAACTTATAATTTGAACCTATTTTACTGAAAACTTTATTTTATCGAAAATATTGAAAATATAGCAGAATTTTAGTCAATTTGAATATTTTTAGGATATTTCGTGTGCTAGGAAAGATTCAAATGTATTTTGAACGGTCTAAATGTTATAGAACACCTCAAAATCGTAACAAATTTACTTTTCCGCACTAGTGCGGAAAAAATATTTTTCCGCACTAGTGCGGAAAAGTGGCACTTTCCACACTAAAATGCGTGCGGAAAAGTGGACTTTTCCGCACGCTTATAGAAAAAACTGTTTTCGATATATAAATGTCATTCGATTAAAACGTTTTTAAAAAAAGTATGTTAGCGAAATACCTAAAGGGTATTGGTCCTAAGATCACCTATCGTAAAGCAAGCTTTACAGGTACCAAAGCCTCACGGTCCCTAGAATTAGACCGGTCTTCGGATCCTATATACAGGGTGTCCCATAACTTAGGGGCCATAGGCCAACAGGTGAAAGAGGAGTTCATGCCGGCTAAAAAAGTTCCTAGAATGCATGGACCAAAACTCTTTTTTTAACTTTTTTGATAATAACTTTAGAAAGAACGCAGTAAAAATACTCTGCCAATATATGGGTACCTAAGCTCACACTAGGTACTATAGTTTTAGTGTTCGTGTGAGCTAATATAACTAAAATCTGAAATATATTTTATTCAAATCCAGGCTCAATTACCTTTCGCTTGATACCACACAAGCCATGTTTTAAGTTAAACTCTATTTTTTTAAATCTACCCCTACCCTTTTTTTTAACTAAAATTTATTTTGTTGAACTCCAGACTCAATTACCTTTCGTTTGATATCACACACGCCATATTTTCACATAAACTCTAATTTTTGAAATCTACCCCCACCCTTTTATTTGGTTTGTGTTCGGTGGATTTTGTTCATTTTTAAATGGGACCATCTCGACCGAAGACCCAGCCTAGGTACCAAATTTCATTAAAATCGGCCAAGCGGTTTTTGAGTTATGCGCGTTGGTCGTTACAGACAGACATACAGACATACAGACAGACAGACAGACAGACAGACAGACAGACAGACATACAGACAGACAGACAGACAGACAGACGGCGCAACAAAAAAGATATATAAAAATTTTTGAAATCGGAGCAACTTTTTTTTTCTCGAAAAAATTAGGATCACCATAGCTCACACTACTATAATATAGTATATGTGTGAGCTAAATATGAAATTGGGTAAAGTCGTGTACTAGAACAAGAGTTAATAAAAAATAAACTGAAATAAAAATTATTTTGAAAAAAATTAGTACTTAATTAGCTTACACATATACTATACTATAGTAGTGTGAGCTAATTTTTTCGAGAAAAAAAAAATTGCTCCGATTTCAAAATTTTTAATATATCTTTGCGTTTCAGATGATTTTGAAACTTTTTTGTTGCGCCGTCTGTCTGTCTGTCTGTATGTCTGTCTGTCTGTCTGTAACGACCAACGCGCATAACTCAAAAACCGCTTGGCCGATTTTAATGAAATTTGGTACCTAGGCTGGGTTTTGGGCCGAGATGGTCCCATTTACAAATGAACAAAATCCACCGAACACAAACCAAATAAAAGGGTGGGGGTAGATTTCAAAAATTAGAGTTTATGGGGATATATGGCGTGTGTGATATCAAACGAAAGGTAATTGAGTCTGGAGTTAAACAAAATACATTTTAATTTATTTAAAAAAAAGGGTGGGGGTATATTTCAAAAATTGGAGTTTAAGTGAAAATATGGCGTGTGTGATATCAAACGAAAGGTAATTGAGTCTGGAGTTAAAAAAAATACATTTTAGTTTTTAAAAAAAGGGTGGGGGTAGATTTGAAAAATTAGAGTTTAAGTCAAAACATGGCTTGTGTGGTATCAAACGAAAGGTAATTGAGTCTGGAGTTCAATAAAATATACTTCAGTTTTTAGTTATATTAGCTTTCAAGTAGATACACTAAAACTATAGTACCCAGTGTGAGCTTATGTGCCCATAGATTGGCAGAGTTTTTTTATAAGTTTCCTGTATCTCCTCAACTTTTTATTTTTTTATCAAAAAAAGGAATACCACATTTATGAATTAGCTGAGTATTTTTTTTAGAAAAAACTATTTTTTTGGTATAAACTTTTATAAATGCCATATTAAACGCAATGTTTTTTTAAAATATTTTTTATTAATAAAAACAAGTTAATAATAAAATATTATTGATATTTATAGTAAGCAAAAATTAGTTTAAAAAAAAAATTATTATTTTTTATACATTCTTGGAGGTTACTTGTAATTTTATGAAAAAAACGAACACCACATTTTTGAATCACAATGAGCTGAGTATTCAGCTGGCTGTGACAGTTTTTTTTTTGTAAAACCCTTTTTCCCCCCACTTCTTTAACTCTAAAAATCCTATATCTTAAAAACAGAGGTGTGCTGACCCCCATGTTATCTAAACTTGGCCAAAATCCATGAATGCTAATGACAGTTTTTTGACAATTAAAAATGTTAAAAAATTATAACTTTTTAACGGATCATTCAATATGCGGTTTTCGGAATATAGTAGACTACATTTTGCTGAATAATTTGTGTTAATAACCAAAAACTTCGTAGAAGCTTTAATTTCTGAGATATTTACAAATAACTGTTTCTAATATGATATATCTTTACTTGAACTTTACTTGAACTGTGCTTATAGGCTAGCTAGGAATATCTAGTTAATGTAGGATCAGATTTTCATACAGTTTTAGATGGTTATTAAATTTTTTGCAGCTTCTGTATGTAGATTATTTATTTATTTATTAACAGATCAATGTTATGCCATTTTGGTTCTAGCACATTAGATATTCCAAAGGTTTCTATTTGTTTGTTTTGTCGCATGCCTCTGAAGGTGGAACTAATTAAATCAGTTGTAAAAGATCAAAACACAGGTAAATAGATTGTAAATCTTCATAAACTGCTGAAAGGTAATACAACCTGCAGATTTGTTATTCAGACAAATCGAGAGCATTTAACTTGGATTACTTTTGATTGATTTTGAAAATTCTAAACAGGATTAGTTATGGAACAAAAAATACTCTGCCAATATATGGGCCCCTAAGCTCACACTAGGTACTATAGTTATAGTTTACGTGTGAGCTAATATAACTAAAAACTGAAATATATTTTATTCAACTCCAGACTAAATCACCTTTTGTTTGATACCACACAAGCCATGTTTTAATTTAAACTCAAATTTTCAAAATCTACCCCCACCCTTAAAAAAAGCAAAAACTAAAATGCTATTTGTTAAACTCCTTTACTCCTCCAATTACCTTTCGTTTGATATCACACACGCCATATTTTCACTTAAACTCTAATTTTTGAAATATACCCCCACCCTTTTTTAAAAATAAATTAAAATGTATTTTGTTTAACTCCAAACTCAATTACCTTTCGTCTGATATCACACACGCCATATTTTCACATAAACTCTAATTTTTGAAATCTACCCCCACCCTTTTATTTCGTTTGTGTTCGGTGGATTTTGTTCATTTTTAAATGGGACCATCTCGACCCAAGACCCAGCCTAGGTACCAAATTTCATTAAAATCGGCCAAGCGGTTTTTGAGTTATGCGTGTTGGTCGTTACAGACATACAGACAGACAGACATACAGACAGACAGACAGACAGACAGACAGACAGACAGACGGCGCAACAAAAAAGTTTCAAAATCATCTGAAACGCAAAGATATATAAAAATTTTTGAAATCGGAGCAACTTTTTTTTTCTCGAAAAAATTAGGATCACCATAGCTCACACTACTATAGTATAGTATATGTGTGAGCTAAAAATAAAATATGAGATGCTATTGTATTTCTTTTTCAAATACGTTTCGAACCTAATACAAGGATTACTATCCTGTTAGAAAAATAAATAAGATTTTCAATTAAAAAAAAAACGATTTTTTAAAAAATATTTTTTCAAATAGTTTTTTTTTATCGGATCAAAGGTCAGGTGTTGCACCCTAGATGAGGCTACATTTGCGATTCAAGAGATTAGTTTAACACCGATTTCGACCTCCCGTTCTGTGCACCTCCCGGAAGGAGGACCAGGAAGAAAAATCTAGAATTTTTTAACTTATTTTTGGGTTTAAAAACGACAAGATTATTTATTCCCGATTTAAATTGGCCGCCAAACTTCTATGATAGCTATTGCAAGGGAGGGAGAGAGAGGGAAACAGTTTAGAAATGGCGAATACAAAGTTAAAAAAATGGGATTTGGGTTTGGCTTTTAACACCTAGTAGTTGTATTATAAAATTGTGAAGTGTCAAGAAATTTTTGACGCTATTTTTTTAAAAATTTCTTTCCCCGAAAATTTTCCAAAAAGCACTTTTCGTTTTCGCGTTTTTCTACAAATCTTTTCAAAAAGTATCTAGATTTTATAAAATTTTCGATTTTGACTGCCATTTTTTCCGAACATTCATTAGTTTTTCTAAAGTTTTCTGCGGCGCAATTTTTTCCGCAAAATATATAATATTTCCAAATTGTTCGCCTGCGAGCTCATTTTCTTTTTGCTTTTTCTACAATTGCTATTTTGCCCGAAGAGTTTGGCCGCATTTATTTATTTAAATATTCAATTTTCCCAAAGTTTTTTCTGCGGCGCTATTTTTTCCGAAAGGTATTAATTTTTTTTTTTAATTTTCGACCGTATCGTCGTTTTTGTATTCGATTTTTCTAAAAAAAATTTTTTTCTGACAACCATATTTAATTTTTCTAAAATTTTGGTCAGCAGCACTAGCTGCCCGGGCTAAAAAGGTTATGTTTTCGATAAAAAAAAATTAAGATAATGCTGAAAATATGTTCGTGTGTGTCTGTGCGCTCACGATAGCTCCGATACCGCTGGACCAATTTTAATGAGATTTAAATGAAAAATAGTGTGCGACTCTTTAAAAAACTGAAAGAAGTTTGCTAATTATTACAAGCTTTTATTTAGCTTCAGATGTTCTGTCTAACTATCTAACTATCTATCAAATCTTGTGAAGCGTTTTTGACACACTTCCCATTATCCGATTTGGATGAAATTTGGTACACACATAGTGGTCCCATGACAATACAACATTAAGAAAAAAATATCCTCTCAACCCCTACCCCACCCCCTTCCATAGAAAAGCTTAAGTCACAAGCTTTTATAAAATGCACTAAAAATTAAAAAATAATTTTCTAAAATTCTAATATTATCATAATAATAAAAGCGATATTTATGTATATTTTCCACATATTTCATGAATAAAAAGATCATCGACGACATCATGAGGCTTCGAGCAGCCCCCCCCCCCCCTCCAAGAGGCCTCGCCCCCCCCCTAAGACATATTCCTGGGTGCGCCACTGGTTTTAACCAGAAACTTCGTTGGAGCTTTCATTTCTAAGATATTTACAAATAACTGTTTTCAAGGCTGATATAGTGTGGAGTGTGCTAATGGGCTAGAAAGGTATCAGATCCGTCGTGGATCCATTAATACACATTTATTTCAGCGCCATCTGCCCCTTAATGTTGCAAGGCTCGCCGGTTGCCACTCTATATGGGCCATATACCATAGGAAGACCGGCCCGGGCGCGGAAATATCACGTGACCGTAGGAGTCCCACAAAAAAACGCCTCACGGCCCGCTGTCATTATAAAACAGTTTTGGTATGTTTGTTTACGTCGATTTTTTTTTAATCCGGGCACGAATTTTATGTGAATTTTATCAAAGTTATTAAAATAACGCAGCCCACGAAAAAGACTGTAGTGGGCTGCGTTAAAATAATTAATGGCTAATGAGTAAATTATAAAGAAAATACCTATAAGATAAACAATGCCGCGAACGTGTAATTAGTGTTGTTCCTTGTCGGTCCAACTATAAAACTGAAACCTAATATGTTGCAAACGGCAAAGAAGTGGTAAAAGATAAGATCTTGGATAAGATTGATCAAGTAATAGACATCCTTAGTGACGTTTTCGATAGTGAGAGTGAAAATGTGTTCAGTTGTCATTTCTTATTGAACAATTAGGTCTCTTGAAAAGGTAACCTGAGAATCGAAGATATGGTAGATACACTTTAATGTTGGCTTCATCTTTGTTTATCCAGTTATCCAGTGCATACACGTCAATTTACAATTCTAAGGTAATATGTCTTCCGCACCCTTGCAATATTAAAAAACTGATTTGTAAAATATTGTTAACAGATAGTAATCTCTCTGGTAGTGTGAAATATTTAAAAAGTAAGATACAGCTTTTAAAAGAACATGAGTTGGTAGTTATTATTGAAATAGATATTAAACTTTGTGCTGAGTAATTTTTCAAAAAATTATAAATTATTGACGACCACTACATTCAGTTCATTGAATGGGAAAACCATCTCACTTATTCACAAAATCACTTGTTTCTTTTTAATAAATTATTGTGAAATGTTTTCTATTGAAAATTTTTCTTCAGATAACTCTAGCGAGTGTTTTTGTGGAGAAAAACTATTGTCAAAGCTTGAAAAAATTAGTTTAAGGGCATGTAAAGTTTTTTTTAAATAATTTTATTAAAAAGCACAATGATTTAGTGTCTGCTAATAAATCTTTGAATAAGAACTCAAAGATGATGACAGTCAAAGAAAAATTAAAAAACTAAAAGCTTAGGTTTGATATGTCCAATTTTGACAGACTTGTATAGATTTAAAGTTACTAACGATATTATGTACCTAATATATAATATATGAACCTGAAGATATTAGAGTGCAAATTTTGTATAATTTTTTATTTTATAGATTCAGTTCTTTTATCCATAATAAACACATATATCAGCAAAATATTTTTTTCAATTTTTGCCTACAAAAGAACAAAAATTTTTTGTTAATTTATTTAAATTGTGTAAAAACATTTAATATATTAAGCAATACAATAAGAATCCTGGGACTCCTAAGATCACGTGACCGCCGACTTGCTTATAACGCGCCATGGCCGGTCTTTATCGTTGGCTGCGTCATATACTCATTGATTCAATTTAAATTGTTTTAAATTACTGGCTCCTGTTTGGAGAGTCCAGTACCTTTTTGAAAATATAACCTGATATTTTTCCAAAAACCCATCAAGTTAGTTAGTTACAGGTGATTTAGGGTGTGCAATAAAGCAATATTTCTGAAACAGCGCAATTCGTGCCCGGGCCCGTTTCGAATCTCCGTGTAAATGTCACCTTTTGACATTTTACAGCCTTTCTTTTGTCGAGCTCACTTTTGCCAATAATGAAATTCTCGCAATGTTTTCAAAATACCTTCTGGTTATAAATCTTGTTGTTTTATTGTTACCTATGATGTTGTTGCTTATGTTAGCTGCCTACCGGGTTTGTTTGGAAAACAATTTATAAGGATTTAGGGCCCCTTTTAAACTTTGTACAGCGTGTCCCATTTTCAATGGGATTAAATGGGTTATTATTAAAGATATCGATGTTCTAAATGCACCTTACCGTGCTCTTTTTTTGAGCCCTTAAAAATGGTGCAATCAGATTTTTGCTATACCCCGTAGTTTCGCTAAGAAAGGGAGTTTTTGAAAAAAATGCATTTTTAATAATCCCTCAAAATCTCGCTTATTTTGCAAGATATTTTTAATCTTGAGAAACCTTTTTATGGTAACTTAATAACGACGTTGTCAATTTTTGAAAATATTGTTTAGTTTTTGAGATATGGTATTTATCATAAAAAAATTAAATACGGACCTGGATTTTTTTTATTACTATTTTGATTGGCTTCATGCTATAATTATCACAAAATATTAAAAATGTAAATTTTTTTGCTTTAAGGTTAAAGAAAAAGATATTTAATATTTTTGAAAAATTTTTAGCCCGAACCTGGAAATTTCTAACATAAATATGAATTAAAAATTGCTGGTTGAACGATTTTTAGTTTAACTATTTTGATACTTAGCAAACTAAAATGGTTTTACGTTAATTTAAAGATTTATTACAACAAATACAAAAAAAATAACGAATTACAAAAATTAATAACTAATTTTTCTTTAATGATGTAAATGTTCAAACTAATTGCCATTATGTATAAGACATTGTTGGAACTTTTGAGTAATTTTTCTTAACGCATTTTGCATAAAAATATTTATGCCGGATAAATATTGGGATTTTGTTGCTTGAATCAGAAACGAGTATATATTTTAATATTATATATTTTTCAAAATCTGGATATGGTCGATTTCTAGACATTTTAGAATAATTTTGAGTGAGCCATTTACAAAAATGACAAGTAAAATGACAATGCCAATTCCACGCTTTTGTTTTTTCATGTTGAAGTAAATTTCATGAGTTGATGTGCTACCATTAAATAATTACTATAATATTATTTTTGTAACATTTTAACGTTTTTTACTTTATTTATAAATGTTTTAATTACCGTTTTTAAAATATATAAACTAGAAATCGTTCAACTAGTGTGTCTTGCAATTTTAAATGTATATTTACGTTGGAAATTTTCAGGTTCGGACTATTTTTTTTTAAATATAAAATATTTTTTTTAACCTCAAATCAAAAAAACATTAAAGTTTTATCATTTTAGGATAATAATAGCATGAAACCAATCAAAATAGTAATAAAAAAAATCCAGGTCCGTATTTAATTTTTAAATGGTATATTATACCATATCTCAAAAACTAAACAATATTTTAAAAAATTGAAAACGTCCTTATTTTGTCCTAAAAAAGTTGCCACAAAAAGGTTTTTACAAAATAAAAAAATCTTGCAAAATAAGCGAGATACAAAGAATTATTTAAACTGCAATTTTTTAAAAACTCAGTCTTAGCGAAACCACAGGGTAAAGCAAAAATCTGATTACACCATTTTTAAGGGCTCAAAAAAGAGCACGATAAGGTGCAATCAGAAAAACGATATCTTTAATAACAACCAATTTTCCCATTTAGTCCCATCGAAAATGGGAAATTCTATTATTAATAAAGATAAGTCTGCAGATTTTACCTTACTGTGCTCTTCTTTCTTTCGAGATTTTTGATATACACCGTAGTATGTAATATATTTTTGAAAATATCAGCCAAGCCTTAGATTTTTTAATATATTTTCTACATATTTGATGATAAAACATGAAAAATACCTTAAAATTTGACATCAGGAGGCTTCGCCCCCCCCCCAAGCCCCAGCAGTGGCGTAGTTGCGAAAAGACATGATGACCTTTTTGTTTTTTTTTTTTTTTGGTCGCAAGTTTTTTGAGGGCGCGCTTCGTAGCTGTCGGGCCCCCCCCAAGACACATTCCTGGGTGCGCCACTGTTATTTTACAAGATATTTCAATTCTGTAAAGACATAAGGATTCAATATTCAAAGCAACTTGTTTTAAGGAGAAAAATGACGCTGTCAAATTTTTAACACAGAAAGTGTAGTTTTACACATACGTCATTTATAAGACAATTTATGTTAAATATACGTACCTGAATTTATACAATTTTAAAATGATTTTAAAATTCTGACGTCTTTCTATGCTCAAAAAATGAAAATTGCGTAAAACTGTTTTTACAGAATTAACATTAATATCTTGCAATTGAGATATTTTCAATTAGATATTGTAATTTCAAAAATATAACTTGCTTATTTGGCAATTTAATTGTTGTAAAATTTTTTAAATGTCAATAAAACTAAAAATGTATAATTTTTAAATTTTTGCATAAAGCAATAATTGTGTTTTGTAAAAAACTTTGCAGGTATTAATTAATTTTTTTTAAATTTTAAATGACGTATGTCAAAAACTAAATCTTCTGTCAAAAAGTTGACAGCGTTATTTTTTTCCTTAAAATAAACATGCTTTTACAGAATCCAAATAAAACAAGCAGGATATAAAGTGTATGTATACTTGTCCGTAACACGATAGCTCCTAAATTACTTAACCGATTTTCATGAAATTTTCAGGTAAAATAGTGTACAATACTATAAACAGCTGATTAGATTTTGGTCAAAATCCATTAATGCTAATGACAGTTTTTTGACAGTTTAAAAATTGAAAATATGCTAACTTCTTAACGGAGCATCGCATCGACAAGCTGTTTTCGAAATATAGTAGAACACGTTGTTCTTAAAAATTTATGTTATTACCAAAACTTCGTAGGAACTTCCGTTTCTAAGATATTTACAAAAACTGTTTTCAAGGTTGATATAGCGTGGAGGAAGGCAGACTGCTAGACTTTTCTGAAGACTTGCCTTCAACTTACTGACAAAAACCCTTTATATCCTTCAAAACAGTAACGAGTATATGGTCGACACTAGAGACCCTGTATGTATGACATATTCTTACAATAGAGAGACGCGACAAACTCTTCAAAGTCAAATAAGTCAAAATCAAAGGATGAAAATATCGGTCCTCTATACTCTAGCTATGTTTAGAGAGAGACGTTCATTCTGTCCTTGTTATTTCATAAGCGTCGGAAAATAAAAATAAACGATTTTTAACAAACCCTATATAGGGGGTTCCGACAAGCGTGTTTGTTTTTGTGTTGCATGCTGATTGATGTCACTCACCGCTGACAATTTAAATTAACTTAGTGAAACGCCAATGAGCTTGACAAGAAAATAACATAACCAAAAAATGTTAATTTCAGTGACTAGCCGCGAAGTTACTTCAAGAGCCTTTCTGCCCTACATCCCTAGAGTGACAGATAGGATCGGACGTATTCTGGGAAAACACAACATAAAAACGATCTTCAAGCCATCTAAGAAGATCGAGAACCACCTCAGATCTGCGAAGGATATAAGGAACCCACTAAGTTCTTCGGGGGTATACCGCATTCCCTGTACCTGTGGAAGTGTCTACATTGGAACAACCAAACGGTCTGTAAACACAAGAATTAAAGAACACAAAGCCAACTGTCGACTCGGACATACGGAAAAATCCGCAGTTGCAGACCACACACTAAACAATGAAGACCACCGAATAAAATTCGAAGACACACAAGTTCTCTGCGCCTCCTCTTCATACTATCCAAGACTCTATAGAGAAGCAATCGAAATTCATAAACACCAGCAGAACTTCAACAGATCTGAAGAAACTCTTAAAATTAACAGAACATGGGTACCGGTTCTTAAAAACACTAAACGGCTCGCTCACAATAACAAAACTGAATCAAGGGAATGTGACCAATCACCGACCAGCTCTGATATACGCCCCGCCCACCATAGCGTATATAACCTGCGCCCGCGACAGACTAACCACCAGTCTTCGAGAAGCCGACAAACAGTCAACATCTCCTGAAGATGCCATCCACTCGAGATGGCGAAACGTCGAGAACGAATTTCCAAAGACGACGGCCAAACAGCCCGAAAGTACACCCACCATTGGACGATGGCCGCGAAAGCCTTTCACAATTTGAAGTATTTATATTTAGCTACATAAGTTAAGTTTGGTAGAAGTATTGGAATATTTGCAAAATATACAGGGTCTCCCATAACATAGGGGCCATAGGCCAACAGATGATAGAGGAGGTCATGTCTGATAAAAAAGGTCCTATAATGCATTTTTTGATAATAACTTAAAAAAAAAACGCATTAAAAATATGAAATTTGGTAAAATCGTGTATTAGAACAAGAGCAATAAATTAAAATAAAAATAGTAAAAAAAAAATTAGTCGCTCAATTTTTTTTAGAAAAAACAATTTTTTTGGTATAAATTTTTATGAATGCCATATTAAACGCAATGTTTTTTTTTAAATATTTTTTGTTACTAAAAACAAGTCTCTAGCGACACAGTAATAAACTTTTATTTTTTAAAAGAATAAGTAACCAAAAATATATTTTTTTTTTTTTTATTTTGTATACAATTTTGGAGGTTATTTTGACAGCCTGTATCTTTTCAACTTATAATTTTATCAAAAAAAAGAATACCACATTTTTGAATCACAATTAGCTGAGTATTCAGCTGGCTGTGACAGATTTTTGTTTCTAAAACCATTTCTCCCCCACTCCTCTAACTTTAAAAATTCTATATCTTAAAAACAGATGTGACCCCATGTTATATAAAGATTTTTCTCGGAAATAACCTCCTCTATCACCCGCTGCACTATGGCCCCTAAGTTATGGGACACCCTGTATAACTTTGCCTCAAAATAGTTAAAATCCTTCAAATTCGAATAAAAACCTTCAATTCTTTAATAGTCAAAATGTTTGTTTAAAACCCTCCATATTGAAGAAAACTCTTCAAATCTGGCAACGCTGAAGGAAAGTATCGAATCCATCATGGATCCATTTATTTTAAATCGATTTTTAAGAAAAAAATTACTTTTAAATGTTTAAAATAAAAATAATGAAAAAACCTGCCATAACATTATTATCTAGGTACATAAATATATTTTATTTTCATTACAATAATAACTAGTTTAAATTCAAACAAATATTTACGTTTGATAAGACTTTTGATAAAATAATACGATAATATTCCGTTAAAAAAAGTTGCTCTACATATTTTTATCAAGATACGAGAGTTTGACCCAATTTCGCCGGCCTTTAAGATTTATAAAAATTACTTTGCATTAAAGTAAACACGAGTTTATTATTAGATTTACATAAAATATTCATAAATATCGTTGGTTGCATTGATTTTTTTTACTGTACATGTTATTGCAGTTTTCTTTACAATTTCAACTACAGTCGAACTCCGATAACTTGAACAACCATGTGTCCAGTGGCGGCTGATACAGGGAGGGCAACGGGGCAGTGCCCTCCTAAAACTAGACAAGAAACAGTATTTTTAATTAATTTATTTAAAAAAAATTTATTCTTCCCTTTTATTATCTGTGGTTAACAACAAGCGATTTAATTGGGAGGAGTGTTTGTTTTAGTTGAAATCGGCCATATTCATCGTGCGAAAACGTTCGTTGCCCTTCCTACGTGTTGACGGTTCTATCTTTAGTGAAGACGTATGAGTTTGTTTTCAAAATGGAAATAAATACTGTAGATTAAATAATTACCAGTGCAAATTTAAATACGTTGACATATGAACTTCGATGACAATTAAAATCTTTAGGGCCACATAGATCGGACCTAAAAATCCTAAAAATCACCCAAAATTTTAGCGCAAGTAATAAAAAATGATACGATGTTAAAAACTGGTTGTGCGGTTGTGAAAAACGAAATGCTTTTTTTTGCTTTACTTGTCTTTTTATGAACAATCCACGAAGTGATCCTGCGTGGGTGGCAAAGCGAATGTGTGATATCAAGCACTTTAGTGAAAAGTTAAAGACACAAAGTAAGTGCTACTTATTTAAATAACCCCATAGAATTTTCTATGCTAGGCAAGACTGATATTAGGTGCCAACTGAATAGTGCCTATAGGCAAAATATTACCGAACATAATAAAAATGTGGCAAAAAATAGACATACAATTCTATGGGGATTTTGAGGTTGCACTACGGGGCCATGATTAGTCTGAAACTGGCACTAATCCGAGCACTTGTAGAACAGCATGTAAAAGAAGGGCCAATAGACTTTATCTATAAACAAATAAACTAAAAATTACACATTGTGTCACATAAAAATTCCGACTTATCGAGACTTTGACTTATCAAATTATAAACAAAAATTTTTGCGGCGTTTTCGTATTTTTTGTGAATCAAAATTTACATGTTTTTTAAAGAAAAAATTGGTATACTTGCAATAATTCTGATACAACCAAGTCTATGTTAAAAACGTTCACCTCTAATAAATGTGTTTGAACCAGGGCTATCAAAACGGACAGGCCACGATGCTCCACTTTGTTGACGTCACATCCGGGGCTGATTTTTTTTTTGATGGTCACGTCACGACACAGCTGATTTGTCTTTATAATATTGAAGTTGAAACAGGGCTATCAAAACGGACGGGCCATGATCCTCCACTTTGTTGACGTCATATCCGGGGCTGATTTGTTTTTTGATGGTCACGTTACGACACAGCTGATTGTCTTTAAAATATTGAAATTGGAATGACGGTTCATGAATATTAATTTTTTTTTTAAATAACGCCGTTTTTGAGATTGTTTTTACTTTATTCTGGCAGAAGAATTGTTTTTAAATGTATAGTAAACCTTAATTTTTCATAGCCGTTCATTGGCTCACACAAAAATTAAGTTTAAAGCAGAAGCGAATTTGACAATCACAGATGACAATGTCAAATACATGTCAAATATAACAGTTGGCATGTGGTACATGGCGGGTAATTTGAATTCAAAATAAGAAATGCTAAATCTTGAAGATTTTAACCTTTTAATCATGTTGCTTCCTTACAAACCTTTGGGGGAATATCGGGATGGTGTCTGAGAATATTTCACGGAATCTGTAGTGCCATTTTGAAAATATCATAAAAAAACGTCTGACCTCCCATAAGACCCAATGTAAAATTAGGCCCCGGGAGAACAGCTGATTTTTTCAGGGTCGTGGCCTCTATTTTTGTGTTGGCCTTGGTTGAAATAACGGTTCATGAATATTTGATTTTTTTTAAAATAAAGCCGGGTTTGAGATTGTTTTTACTAAATTCTCGCAGAACAATTTGTTTTAAATGTATAGTAATCCTTAATTTTTTAGAACCGCTTTATAAGCTGACACTAAAATTAAATTTAAAGCAGAAGCGAATGTGACAAGCACAGATGACAAAGTCAAATACATGTCAAAAATATAACAGTTGGCATGCGCTACATGGCGGGTAATTTGAATTTAAAATAAGGAATGCTAAATCTTGAAGATTTTAACCTTTTTATCATCTTGCATCCTTACAGAAGTTTGGTGGAATATCGGGATGGTGTCTGAGAATATTTCACTGAAATTTCGCGGAAATCTGTAGTGCCATTTTGAAAATATCGTAAAAAAACATCTGACCTCCCATAAGACCCAATGTAAAAGTCAGCCCCCCGAGAACAGCTGATTTTTTAAGGGCCTAGGCCTGTATATTTTGATGGCCTTGCTTGAACAACCAAAAAAAGTTCAATACGCAGTTACAGTTCATTTCATAATTTTTGAGGTAACTTTTTGACAGTTATCAGCTGTTTACCATAAAAAATAGCATAGGCCAGTGAAAAAAATGTAATAAGTGGTCCCAAAAATAATGAAATGAGCTATAGATTAACGTTTTTATGATCAGTTTGAGGTATTGAAAACGAATAGTTCAATACAGGGTGTTTCACGAACATGGAAACAGAGCAGTTTTTGGGTATTTTTCGTGCGAATTTGGAAAAACGCTCGGACACATCGATTTTGTTTGCAAGGGGGACACTTTTTGACTATCTTGAAATTTTTGTAGCACGAACCCCCTTTGAGGGGTATACTTTACCCCTATATTTTGAATAGCGAAAGTGAGTCTAGTGATACCTTGTGTTGAAGCTCTCTTAAATATCTTATAACCGTGTAAAAATTTCGAAAATCCATCAATTAGTTTTGAAGATATTTGCTTTCAAATTTTAAAATTTAACATGGAATTATAAAATAAAAATTAAATCCGAAAAATATAAAATTCTAATTAAATTTTATCAGTCCATGTTAAATTTGAAAGTTTGAAGGCAATTATCTCAAAAACTAACGGATATATTTTTTAAATTTTCACTTGGTTGTAAGGACATTCAAAAGGCTTTCAAAACAAGGTATCACTTGACTCACTTATAGTAGTAGTAGAGTCATAACATCAGCAATGAAATCGACACCTGTGGAGGCAATGGAGGTGATGCTAAACCTTCCCCCCTACACATTTGGGTAGAGAAGGAGGCCAGGGCAGCAGTGGCAAGGTTCAAGGGTAACTTTGCGGGCCTGGCTGAGGTATTCCGGAATAACCGAATACTTAGCATGCCAACAGACTACATGTTACCCAAATACAGCTTTGATATACCTTTTAAGGTTCTTATACCAACGAGGGAGGAATGGCGGGAGAGACCTGTTCAACTGCTAAACGCCGACCGCGTATGGTATACAGACGGATCGAAAACAAAAAATGGGGTGGGTGCGGGTGTAACGGGACCACGGACTCGGAAACTTAGCAACCATATTCCAAACAGAACTACATGCAATAGTATACTGTAGAGAGATTACCCGCAGGCACCTCTCAAACAAAAGCATCAAAATCATCTCAGATAGCTTATCAGCTCTAAAAGCATTAAGCTGACACAAAATTCAATCCAGACTAGTCTGGAATTCCCTTTAAACCCTGAGACAGGCCAGCAGAACCAACAAGATCAGTCTTGTCTGGGTGCCAAGCCACACGGGAGTTGAGGGAAATGAAAAAGCAGACGCACTAGCCAGGGCGGGAGCAGAATCCGCGCTGGTTGGACTGGAGCCTTACTTCGGCTTATCTACAGCTACAGTCACAAAAGAAATAGGAGATTGGGTTGTTAGAAAGGGGACTCAAAACTGGCGGGCAACCCCGAGACAACAACACTCCAAAACCTTTCTAAGCAAGCCAGACAAACACAGAACGAACCAACTCCCAGAATTAAACAGGAATAGCCTAAGAATAATCACAGGGCTATACACAGGCCATTGCCGACTCAACAAACACATGAACAGACTGGGAGTAAGCGACACACCAGCGTGTAGGTTCTGTGGTGTTGAGGAGGAAACGCCACTTCATCTAATCTGCCACTGCGTAGCAAGACAGAGAACTAGGGCGAAAATATTCGGACCTGGACAGATAGAGCCTCAAGATCTTGAGGAAATATCACCAAACAAACTGATCTGCTTCATAAAGGAGATAGGTATTGGTGATATTTAAGTTGGGATGAGCCACAATAGACCACTTGAGTCGCAGTGGAGATGCGACATTCGCACCACTCATAGTTAAACCTAACCTAACCTAGACCCACTTTCCCTATTCAAAATATAGGGGTAAAGTATACCCTTCGAAGGTTGTGCGTGCTACACAAATTTCAAGATAGCCAAAAAGTGTCCCCCTCGCAAACAAAATCGACGTGTCTCGGCATTTTTAAAAATTTTCAGCAGCTCTCGATAAATCCCGGGTGGAAAGTTTTAAATGCGACAGTGTACAAAAACCAATGTATTATTTATTTGCCACTAATTCAGGGCACGGATTAACAATTTTCGAAATTGTTTAATTAAATTACCCTTTACGCCGATTTTGTTTTAATAGCGATTTAAAACACTTTTTCCTCTGTTCGAAATGGTGTCGTTCGCCACAATCTGTTACGCTCGAAGAGTGACCTTGTCCGGATTTTAAACTCCGACAAAACAAAATTATTTAAATAATCTTTTTTAACTCTCCATACCTCTCTCTCTCTCTATCTCTCTATTATACATACTTTCGCCTTTTTAGCTGATCACACACAAACTTGCATAGGCCGCAGAACGCGAAGCATTGGGCTTTCCACCAAGCAGGGATCGAATAGTCGCGGCCATATTGGATTTTCATATGACAAGTCCACAGACTTCAAAAAAATTGGTTCATTTTTTTGAAGTCTGTGGACCCAATTTTTTTGAAGTCTGTGGACAAGTCCGTCTCTGATTAGTCGGAGCTTGCTATGCTACGCTATGCTATGCTATGCTACGCTATGCTATGCTATGCTATGCTATGCTATGCTATGCTATGCTATGCTATGCTATGCTATGATATGCTATGCTATGCTATGCTATGCTATGCTATGCTATGCTATGCTATGCTATGCTATGCTATGCTATGCTATGCTATGCTATGCTATGCTATGCTATGCTATGCTATGCTATGCTATGCTATGCTATGCTATGCTATGCTATGCTATGCTATGCTATGCTATGCTATGCTATGCTATGCTATGCTATGCTATGCTATGCTATGCTATGCTATGCTATGCTATGCTATGCTATGCTATGCTATGCTATGCTATGCTATGCGATGCGCTATGCATTTTTGTGTGTGATGGGCTTTTGTCTTTATTTGTCTCTAATAAGAGTGTTTGGGAGAGTATCTAAGTTCACCGAAGAGCTCACCGATGAGAACAATCGAGTTCATAAATGCATCGGTGAAACATCGGTGAAATTCACGGTCTCTAGAAAAGACCGGTCTTCGGATCTTATATATACAGGGTGTCCCAGACAAAACAAACTACATGGGGATTTCGGAAACGGTAAGACATACGAGTTTGTTTAAATAAGAAAAAAGTTGCGCTATTCTAAGCCCAGTCAGGTGCTGTATCAATCTTAAAAATATCTACTGGGGTTACTAAATTATCGAGCAAAAACTAAAAATTGTTTTTTGAAAAATTGAAATATGAAATATCGCCGCCATCTTGCAAACAAATTTAATGAAACTTGGTAATTTTGTATAAGCAACTACGGCTTTTTTCTAGGCCTTCCAGTTTTCTTGAAACCATAGCCAACTTTGTTATTTCTTATGACCGCCATATTGAATTTATACGTCAATAAATAGAGCATTAAAAGAGCTTTTCAACCATGTATAATAAGCCTATCTTTGAATGAAATTTATTTCAAAAACTGTTTTTCACTTGGCTGTGAAACAAAGGCCGTAATTGCGTTTGTTGTCATACCTACGGAACGATCTGTCAAAACTTTGTCTGTCATTTATTTGATTTATCTGTTGGAGTTTTAAAGTTTCTAAATGACTAATTTTTTTGAGTCACAAATTGGGAGAAAGTAGATATGTATGAATGTTATATTTTGTGTAATAAGATTGCTGAAAGAGTTCGATATATGTGCTTTCAGAGATATCTAAAAAGACGACAACCAGGTTTGTAAATCTACAGAATACTTAGAAATAATTTAATTAAATATGGTTCCTTTAAAAAACAAAATCGTAAGCGACAACCTGATGAAAATATTGAAGCTCTGGTTTTACAAAGTGTCGTTGACAATCCTCGCATATCCCTTCGTGCACTGGAAAATAATGTTGAAGTACCCAAATCAACTGCACAAAGAATTCTTAAAAAATTTAAATATCATCACATCACACATATTAGTCAAGCACTCCGAGATGGTGACTTAGAAAGAAGAACCTTGTTTTGCAATTGGTTCATACAAAAATCGCAAGAAAACCCTCAATTTCCGCTTAAGGTTCTGTGGTCCGATGAAAACAGGTTTACAACCTGCGGGGTGTTTAACATACATAACTACGTCTATTGGGCCGATGAAAATCCGTCCTTAAATCGTGAGATGCACTCTTAGAGTAATAAACTTACTCTGAGGGTGCACCATCAAGTTAGGTGGGGTTTGAATGTAAGGCTAGGAGTCATAAACGGCACCTCGATATCTAAGGGCACGGCAGTGCCTCGCCAAGTTCGCGCGCCGTAACCATCTTTTCTGGAAACATTTCAGCGGATATTTGACCTACCTAAAACTCTACTTCGGAAGGAGCTACGAATCTCAAACTTTGCACAGTCGTAGATCTCCATGGAGTTAACAACCCCTCCAAGTTTCATGGAATTCCATAAAGTAGTAAAGTAGTTACGAAATTTCAAAAAACGTCGAAATTGCCACTCACTCATTGACTCACTCACTCATGTATAGATCATCAATATTCTACTGTACTTCCAGACATGCTACAAAGCTGAAATTTGGCAGACTGATAGAAATTATGACCAAACCCCTGGAAAAAATTTAAAAACCCCAAAATTTTAATTTACTCCCCTCCCCTATACATTTAAAGTTATGTAAAATTAGCATCGCCCACTTCCAGAAATGCTAGAGAGTTGAGCTTTGGCAGACTGATAGGAACTATGATAAAACTATGGGAAAAAAATCAAAAAACCCCAAAATTTTAATTTACTCCCCTCCCCTATACATTTAAAGTTATGTAAAAGTAGCATTGCCCACTTCCAGAAATGCTAGAGAGTTGAGCCTTGGCAGACTATGATAAAACTATAGGAAAAAATTAAAACACCCTAAAATTCTAATTTACTTCCCTCCTCTATAAATGTAAAGTTAAGTAAAAGTAACATTGCCTACTTCCAGACATACTAGAGAGCTGAGCTTTGGAAGACCGATAGTAACTATAATAAAGTTATAGAAAAAAATTAAAACACCCCAAAATTCTAATTTACTTCCTTCCTCTATTAATGTAAAGTTATGTAAAAGTAACACTGCCCACTTCCAGAAACGCTAGAGAGCTGAACTTTTTAAGACTGAAAGACAATATGATAAAACTATATAAAAAATTTAAAAACACGAACATTTTAATTTACTTCCCTCTCCTATAAATGTAAATTTATATAAAACTAACCTTGCACACTTCCAGAAACGCTAGAGAGCTGATCATTGGAATGCTGATAGAAATTATGATAAAACCATGGGAAAAAATTTAAAAAGTCCAATATTTTCATTTACTCTCCTCCCCTATAAATGTAAAGTTATGTAAAAGTAACATTACCCACTTCCAGAAACGCTAGAGAGCTGAGCCCTATACATGTAAAGTTATGTAAAAGTAACATTGTGCACTTTCAGAAACGCTAGAGAGCTGAGCTTTGGAAGGCTGATAGGAACTACGATAAAACCATGGAAAAAAATTAAAAAATCTCAAAAATTTAAGTAAGGCATTGCAAAAGTTTTTAACAATATTCCGCACGTTTTACTACTTTAAAAATTAAGTATTATCCAATTATTTTAAAAAAGAAGTGAAATCATAACAAAAACATTTCATGTAAAAAAAAGCCAAGTACGCGAAAATGGCATTCCGTAAAAAGAATTGAGATAAAAGTAAAGCCAAGTTCTCCAATACAAATTTCAAAATGAAAGGTTTTTACTAGTTTGGAAATATTTTTCTAAACTTGGCTATTACGGCTATAAATGACTCTTAGGCACAGTGCTAAATTGAACATAAAGAAGTTTGGCTGTAATAGCAAAGTTTAAAAAAACATTTCCAAACTAGTAAGAACCTTTCATTTTGAAATTTGTATTGGATAACTTGGCTTTACTTTTATCTCAATTCTTTTTACGAAATACCATTTCGCGTACTTGGCTTTTTTTTACATGAAATGTTTTTGTTATAATACTTTTATCCTGTATGTTTGTTAGCTAGCCAAAATTAAATTAAATAAATTCTCAACCAATTTACATAGAAATGGGGGGCACTTGACAGCTATACACTTGTTGCTTGTGTTTCTTGCATTAGATTTATTTCCATATTGTATTTTTTTATCCTTTTTAGAATCAATTCCATCAGCATCAGACGTGTCTGTGTGTATGTAGATATGTGCACACCATTATTGCATTGTGGCCCGCAAACTGTGTCAAGGTTTTGACTATAATTATTATTATTATATTCGTTTTATCGTGTAAGGAGATAAGAATTTAAAAATTGCGTTTTTAACGAGTTTTGTACTTGTTTTGTCGTATAAATTGCATTATTTTTGGATTTCGTTTTTAGAGCACTTTTCATTCCTTTGCTTTGGCGGAAAATTGTAATTGTATTGTAAGATCCGAACACTCTATTCTATCCCCCGTGCCAAATTATAACACCAATTATAAAGAAATCTGAGGGCACGGCAGTGCCTCGCCAAGTTCGCGCGCTGTAACCATCTTTTCTTGAAACATTTCAGCCGATATTTGACCTACCTAAAACTCTACTTCGGAATGAGCTACGAATCTCAAACTTTGCACAGTCGTAGATGGAGTTAACAACCCCTCCAAGTTTCATGGAATTCCATAAAGTAGTAAAGTAGTTACGAAATTTCAAAAAACTACTGTACTTCCAGACATGGTACAAAGCTGAAATTTGACAGACTGATAGAAATTATGACCAAACCCCTGGAAAAAATCAAAAAACCCCAAAATTTTAGTTTACTCCCCTCCCCTATACATTTAAAGTTATGTTAAAGTAGCATCGCCCACTTCCAGAAATGCTAGAGAGTTGAGCTTTGGCAGACTGATGGGAACTATGATAAAACTATAGGAAAAAATCAAAAAACCCCAAAATTTTAATTTACTCCCCTCCCCTATACATTTAAAGTTATATAAAAGTAGCATTGCCCACTTCCAGAAATGCTAGAGAGTTGAGCTTTGGCAGACTGATAGGAACTATGATAAAACTATAGGAAAAAATTAAAACACCCCAAAATTGTAATTTACTTCCCTCCTCTTTAAATGTAAAGTTAAGTAAAAGTAACATTGCCTACTTCCAGACATGCTAGAGAGCTGAGCTTTGGAAGACCGATAGCAACTATGATAAAGTTATAGAAAAAAATTAAAACACCCCAAAATTCTAATTTACTTCTTTCCCCTATAAATGTAAAGTTATGTAAAAGTAACACTGCCCACTTCCAGAAACGCTAGAGAGCTGAGCATTGGAATGCTGATAGAAATTATGATAAAACCATGGGAAAAAATTTAAAAAGTTCAATATTTTCATTTACTCTCCTCCCCTATAAATGTAAAGTTATGTAAAAGTAACATTACCCACTTCCAGAAACGCTAGAGAGCTGAGCATTGGAACACTGATAGGAACTATGATAAAACTATAGGACAAAATTTAAAAACACAATTTTAATTTATTTCCCTCCCCTATACATGTAAAGTTATGTAAAAGTAACATTGTGCACTTTCAGAAACGCTAGAGAGCTGAGCTTTGGAAGGCTGATAGGAACTACGATAAAACCATGGAAAAAAATTAAAAAACCTCCAAAATTTAAGTAAGGCATTGCAAAAGTTTTGAACAATATTCCGCATATTTTACTACTTTAAAAATTAAGTATTATCCAATTCCTTTAAAAAAGAAGTGAAATCATAACAAAAACATTTCATGTAAAAAAAGCCAAGTACGCGAAAATGGCATTCCGTAAAAAGAATTGAGATAAAAGTAAAGCCAAGTTCTCCAATACAAATTTCAAAATGAAAGGTTCTTATCAGTTTGGAAATATTTTTCTAAACTTGGCTATTACGGCTGTAAATGACTCTTAGGCACAGTGCTAAATTGAACATAAAGAAGTTTGGCTGTAATAGCAAAGTTTTAAAAAAAACATTTCCAAACTAGTAAGAACCTTTCATTTTGAAATTTGTATTGGAGAACTTGGCTTTACTTTTATCTCAATTCTTTTTACGGAATGCCATTTTCGCGTACTTGGCTTTTTTTACATGAAATGTTTTTGTTATGATACAAATGGATCTGATACTTTCCTAGCTAGCCTAGTAGCACACTTCAAGTGAAGCCATGGTAATTATATCAGCCAGAAAACAGTTTTTTGTAAATATCTCAAAAAGTAAAGCTCATACGAAATTTTTGGTTCTAACACGAATTATTGAGAAAAATGTAGTCAACTATATTCCGAAAACTGTATATTGATACGATGCTTCGTTAAAAAGTTAACTGTTATTAGCATTAATGGAATTTGGCCAAAATCTAACCAGTTCGTAAGAATGTCGAACACTATTTTACGTGAAAATTTTATGAAAATCGGTTTAGCGGTTTAGGAGCTATCGTGTTACGGACAAAAATGATACACACACACAGAGACAGACATCACGACGATATTGCTAGGATAGGTCAAAATACACCCAAATAACACATTTTAAGCGTTATCTCAAAAAAAATTTTTTTCGAAAAAAGTACCTTCTCTAGCCATTGCTACGCGGGCTAGGAAGGTAAAAATATGTTCATATCATAATCCAAAAACCTCATATTCATTGACATTCCGTTCAAAAGTTTTTTTGTTAATTTCCTAACCTATTCTAAGGGACACAGGGCATTGGAGAGACGTAGGGCTGTGGAGAGCATTTTTCGTCGAAAATAGTACCTTCTCTAGTCATTGCTACGCGAGCTAGGAAGGTAAAAATATGTTTATATCATAATCCAAAAACCTCATATTCATTGACATTCAGTTCAAAAGTTTTTTTGTTAATTTCCTAACCTATTCTAAGGGACACATACATTGGAGAGACCTAGGGCTGAGAGATTAAAACAAAAACATTTTATGTAAAAAAAAAGCTTAGTACGCGAAAATGGTATTCCGTAAAAAGAATTGAGATAAATGTAAAGTCAAGTTCTCCAATACAAATTTCAAAATGAAAGGTTTTTACTAGTTTGGAAATGTTTTTCTAAACTTGGCTATTCGACCAAAACCTGGCTTGACAACATCCAGATCGTTAATCTGTGACCTACTACATTGAAGAAAATTTCTTCGATGTCTATTATCAGCTAGAATCCATTGTCAAACTACGGTGCTCATATTTTGCATACTCAACTATCTCTAGCGCCTGCACTATTAGTGTTATGGGATAAGTATTTTTTTAATTCCCTTGGCAATGTTTTTATTCTATTTTGAGCTTTCAACATTGATAAATTTAAAAAAAAACAGTGGTTCGCAAGTTGTAAGCTATTCGTCTTTTCGATAACTTTTAATTTGTTCATTAAATTAATAGTTTGATTGCCTATTTATAAACTATAGAAAAAATTGCTTTTATCACAATATTGCCGCATTAACCTATTTACACAGAAAAAATACAATTATATGTAATAAAAAACTGTGTTCGTTCGATGATTTAGGGTGATTTAGTGTTAATAAATTAAGCCTGACAGATTTTGTAACCTCCCAACTAAAACGTTTGTAACCATTTAAAGTTGCATTATGATAATTAAATAAATGCACTTTAATCGATGATAGACATAAAATCTGGGGGGCACGGCAGTGCCTGGCCAAGTTCGCGTAAACTGCTGTTTCATCTTTTCTTGAAACATTTCAGCCCATATTTGACCTATCTAAAACTCTACTTCGGAATGAGCTACAAAACTTAAACTTTGCACAATCGTAGATCTTCATAGAGTTAACAACCTCTCCAAATTTCATAGCCTTCTATAAAGTAGTTAAGGGGTCACAAAATTTCAAAAAACGTCAAAATTGCCACTCAATCACTCACTCACTCAATCATTAAAATTCTACTGTACTTCTAGTACAATGAATAGAGGAGTTTTACCCTACAAAAGGTCCGGTAGTTCTGAATTTTGGATATGTTATTAAGGTCGAAAGGGTAGTTAAAAATCTGAGTTTTCGTCACCCCCACCCCTGTGCTTCCTCCGCCATCTTGAAAAAACCATAAAAAATTGGCACTTTTTGTAGTTTTTTGTCTGTAACTTCGTTCCAGTACACTAAATCGCAAAAAGAGTTAAATGAAATTTTTTAAAAGATATAATTATCTACAATTGGGTGGTACCACGGTTGTTCTGCGAGCAGTAGTAACGGAGCTAGGTAATTTCCAAAAATGACTAAAATCACGTGCTTGGGCAAATTTTCAGATTTTTTCTACTTTAGACGGCATAAGCTCCGAAATACTTTGTTCTAGGGTAAAAGTTCTAAGAACATATCATGTAGAGAATTTTATCAGCTACAAAATCCATTCTTTAAATCTATTTTTAGATATTGTAATGGAGTGGGAGTAACTTTTAACTTAAAGTAAGTTAGAAAATAATCATTTTTTTAAATTTAGTGCTTTAAACGGCACGTTTTTAATTTATTTTTATTTTTTTATGTAAATTTAGTGACGTACAAAAAGGTAAGAAAGCTTAGGGGTCAAACACCTCCCTAAACTAACCACCATATTCAGGTTTTCTCAAATTTTCTCAAAAAATACGCTTCTAAGAGAAAAATGTGTAATATACTTTATTGTAGACAATGAAATTTCCTTTTGAAAAAGGTACAACTCGATGGGGGTCAACACTTCAGCGGCGTCCGTTAATTGAAGTAATTTAAAAAAGTAAAAAAATATCCATGTTTTTTTCATGATTTATTCCATTTTTTTTAAACCAAGGTTTATAGAACAAAATGTGTTAAACATTATTGTAGCAAATAAAATTTCCTTTAAAATGCTGTACAAGAAAATCGGATTGGTGTCATGGTTATAAATTCAGAGGCGCCTGTAAATTTAACCAATTTTAAAAAATCACAAATTAAAATATTTTTGTTACAAGTTTTATCTAATTTTTTCAAAAACTAAGCCTAATTTAAAAAAATGCTATGATGCACTTTATTGACAGTAAAATTCTCTTTTCAACGGTGTTTAACTCGATGGGGTTTGACTTACAACGAACCCGCCAGCGACGTCCGTAAATGGGAGCCATTTAATTATTTTTTTTTAAATTATGTTTTGCACAGGTTTTATTTGATTTTCTGAAAACCATGCCTTTTATCAAAAAAATTGTTTTTTACCCCATTGTAGATAATAAAATTTCCTTTTAAACGTTGTGTAACATGGTAAAAACTATTTCATATTTACCGCTCCAGTGGTGTGCTTAATTTAAAACAATTTTTTTTAAATTATTCTATTCCAGACATGCTACAAAGATGAAATTTGTCAGACGGATAGAAATTATGACCACAACAACACAACTCTTTAAAAAAATCAAAAAACCCCAAAATTCTAATTTACTTTCCTCCCCTATACATGTAAAGTTATGTAAAAGTAACATTGCCCACTTACAGAAGCGCTAGAGAGCTGAGCTTTGCCAGAATGTTAGGAAATATGATAATACTATAGGAAAAATTTTAAAAACCCCAAAATTTTAATTTGCTTCCCTTCCTTATAAATGTATAAAGTTATGTAAAAGTAACATTGTGCACTTTCAGGAACGCTAGAGAGCTGAGCTTTAGAAGGCTAATAGGAACTATGATAAAACCATAGGAAAAAATTAAAAAACCTCAAAATTTTGAATAAGACCTTGCAAAAGTTTTGAACAATATTTCGCATATTTTACTACTTTAAAACTTAAATATTATCCAAATCCTTTACAAAAGGAGTGAAATCATAACAAAAACATTCCATGTAAAAAAAAGCCAAGTACGCGAAAATGGTATTCCATAAAAAGAATTGAGATAAAAGTAAAGTCAAGTTCTCCAATACAATATTCAAAATTGTTTACTAGTTTTTAAATGTTTCTCTAAACTTGGCTATCGACTTTCACCCGATTTATGGGGAGTACTCCTTCTCACCCATTCTGGGAGACAGACATACAGATCTTTGCACCTAATAAAGATCCATGCTATTTAAAGACAAGCTAGATAGTTAAGTTACAAAATTAATTAAAAAACTGGTGGGTACACGAACGTGAGTATAAATAATATGGTGTAACCGCCCATAAAAGGGAGAAAGTTTCATTCTTTCTTGTGGTGGATGAGCATTGTATTATTTGTACGTCGAAAAAAAAAAAGTATTGGATTATGAACATGTTTAAAAAAACATTTCTTCAATATTTTCGAAAAAACAATAATAATAACTAGCAACAACAAAAGTTATTACTTAACAACGATAAATTATTCTCACTACATTGGAACAAACAACCCAAGCAGCATTTGGACGTCATATTACGTTACCCATACGTTGCTTGCGATAAACGCGACGTCGGGTGCCGACGTTGTTTCGACCGCCTGACGACCCTCGTTTGCACCTAAATGGGGAATACAAATTCGGGTCGCTACGACGTCAGCATCTGACCTTATAGGTAATAGAGTTTACCAATTAACAACGTAATTGTACGTTGGATTTCCGTCACTTAAATTTAGTCGCAAACAGGTAAGTTGCGTTTGGTTTCGTTTCCATTGCCTAGAATACATATAGTTTTTGCTAAAAAGAATTCCTGTCGAGTAACTAAAATTATACCTGATAAGTAAATATTTTACACTTATTATAACAAGTCTCATAAAAATGGGTGCATTTTACAAATGACACTTATAGTCATGCATGAAAGGGGGTATTACAATATTAATAATTTATATTTTAAAGCAGGAATCCAACAAAAATTTTACAACGAAGACATGTTTATTGATAAATGTGATTAAAATACTTTCAAAAAAAGCAAGCGCTCCTGAAATATGCAAGATTTACTAAAATATATATTTGTTAAATAGATCTAATTTTTATTATTTTTTTTTATTTTTGTAAAAAAAATATTTTGCTGCCTCACTAAATTCAAATTTGTTAATAATTTTGCAATTATTCTTTCATTTCTACTTAAAATTAGAAAAAGAAAAAATATTTTATAATGGCCGACAGACGCTAACCTTTCTAGAATGGCGGATTACTGTGTCTGACTTAATGTGAACTAATAATATACCAATTTGGACCGGGTCTCCACTTTTGGTTGTGAAAGATAACCAAAGAGTCGAAGTCCGACGTCCGGCAAACGTATTTCGTCCCATTAAATTCGGACGTTCGCCCCGCATGATTTTGCGTCGGCCTACCAAGGGATTGGAACTCAACGTCCGCTCTTTTTGTACTACAATAGGTAAAGCCCACGGTCCCAAAGCTAACTACCCACCGAAATCATTGTTTTTTTTTTTTATTTTTTAGAAATGTTTGTTTTAATATCAAAAATCTAAAGGGAAATAAAACCCATACCCCACGTGGGGGAAGAGGATGGGGTATTATGGTTTGCAAAATCCAAAAAAGATATAAAACTGCGTCATGTCCTGAAACGTAGCCGTCCTGACCATAATATCTCTTGACCAAACAAATGCACTTGTTGTTAGGTTATGGGCGTCTATAAATGACAGTAGGCTGTACATGTGACGCGTAGGCCATATGAACGGACGTGGAATAGGTCAAGTAAAAGTTACGGAAAATACACCAACCAAACTAAACGCTAGTTTAGGTCTGAGGTTAGGGTCTTCACCGGACGTACCCGGCGCCGACGTCTGTTGGTCGTTGGGCTGGTCAGAGTTTTTGTACGTCGAACAAACGAACGTAAGACCGACGTTGGGAAATTAATGGTATATTGCGTTGCATTATTTAACGTCGCGAGATCGTTAAAAAAACGGACGTATATTTGATAACGTCGGTTTTGATATGAATGCGACGTCGCTTAACGCATAATCAATCTTGCAACTTAGAATTCCACTAAATCCGACGTCGGTTCAGGTCACATTAGGTTGTAAGTCATATAAATGTTTCTTGGGAAGGTGGACCAGATAAAGAAAACACATGAAACATTAGTCTAATCCCCGTAATTCCACTAAATAACTAGCCCGGGTCTTCCCTACCTTGTATTTTTTAACAGTTATAATTCTCAAAACCATTAATTCGATTTTTATTCAGTTCCAGTTCTAAACGGATATTGTTGACTACCATCATGGCTATTGCAATAGCTTAAATGTATACATATACGAAAGATTATATTCATAAAGATTTTGTTTCTCTTTTATTTTTCCGTGGGCAGCTCGAAGGCTGTACACCCACGGGGGTCCAAGATCTAATGGACACCTAATAAGTGTCGACAGTCTTTAGAACACTGTATGGTCAATGTTACACCTTTGTAAAGCAAGAGAGGCGTGTGCCGCTACGATAATGGTAAGAGAAATGATAAATATTGCCTGCGATACCGTATGCTTTCCAAAGAAGTGGAAATACAAAAAAAACTTTGAGTAAAAACAAAAGTCAGGCAGATGAAACGAGAAACAGTACCCATGACCATGACATAATTTGTCAGGTCGGGTCAATGCATATTTCATTTTTACGCCTTTGCGATGTTTTATGTCGAGTCAGCGGAGTATAAGCCAAAAATCCCGTGAGTTCAAGGGTACTAAACTTTACGTTTGGGATATTTAAACGCCCCATTTAGGAAACGTACGAAAAAGGTTCGTAAAATTAATCATTTATACAGTCGGAGACTTCTTAAACTGCCTCGTTAAAAAATAAAAAAATATTCCTGGTTGAAATTCGGAAAACTAGTGTGAATAACAAAAAAAATGTGAACTTAACCTCTGTCTCACACATATTTAAAAATTATATTTTTTGATTTCTTTAAATGATTAATTTTGAAAGAAAAAAATACACCGGCAATTTAAAAAGTCGCTGACTGTACATTTATTTTATGCCATTGAACGAAAAACATTGATTCAATGAACACAAACATTAATATTATAAATGGTCTTTAAAAGTTCATTATATTAATGTTTGTGTACATTAAATCACCAAACATTTTGTTTTTTCGGTGTAGGAGTTTCCTTTTCGACTTTTTATATGTCAATACCTATAATTTCCCTTTTGTTTATTTCTTCGTAAAATTATTTTGAGTGTCGCAAAAACGGTCGTTCCGAAATCGGGTCAGCAGACGAATAAGTATTGGTAGGTAGGTACTTGCACGTGCTTACATGAGCGTAGCAATAAAAAAGCAATAAAAAACGGCGGGCTTTATTTTTAATTTTACGTTTCCTGTTGGACGTTTTCACTTTTGGAGAGACGAAAAAATTAATTAAGTACAGCAGAGACGTTCGAAATATTCTATTTTCGAGACCCCTTGCCTAACCTTGATAAAACCCAAAATAGTTATTTAAACAACAAGGTTTGAAAACGACTCTTTGCACACGATCGAGACAGTTTGGTAGACCGAGCCGAAGGCGAGGTCTACAAGTCGAGGGAGTGTGCAAAGAGGTTTTCAAACGAGTTTTTTACAATATTTTTTATACGACTGCTAATAAAGAAAGAAAAATCAAATTTTAATTTAACTTGTTTTTATTTCCGACATTTCTACAACAAAACTTTAAAAATTCAACAATTTTTTGACGTATCTAATCATCAAAACATACGAGCAGTGACGGTTGCTACGGAACTAAGCCAACTTATATTGATGGGTGACAACAACAAAAATCACAATGACGGGAGACCCGTATGCAGAAATGACATAGGCGTGCGCAAAAATGACATAAGCGTGTGCAAAACGTTTTGCACACAGCGTGCGCAAAATGCCATTTTCAGATCGTGTTCTCCGTGCGCAAAACCCCCTTTTACAAGACAGTCGTATAAAATAGTTATTTACCTAACAAGTGTGGAAAGTGATACTTTACCGCACGTGACGGCAGTTGACCGAACGACGCGTTTATAAATAAACATGTCAAATTAGACGAAATTGAAATTTAAACAAATATTGAAGTTGTTTTATTGTGGTGCGCGTGCGGTAAAGTAACTTTACCGCATGGCGTGCGGTAAAGTAATTACTTTACCGCACCCGAGTAGGGAAATTTATTTTTCATGTCATCACATTTTAATAACTCAACCCATGACGACATATCCAGCAAAAATATTTTTAAAATAATTTTTCAAACCCAAATTTTTGTTTTCTTGATTTACGGGTACTAAAATTTGCGTTTGTAGTATTTTTGGCTTATACTCCGCAGACCCAACATAAAACGTCGCGAAGGCGGCAAAAATGCAATATGCATTGACTCGACCTGAGGGACAAATAATGTCACGGTCATGGGGACTATTTTTCGTTTCATTTGCCTGCCCTTTGTTTCATTTCTGGTAGTTTCTTTTTTATTTGGTAGATGTCACCACTTGTGTAAAAAGCATACGGTATCTCAGGCATTATTTCCCATTTCTCTAAGCAATGTCGTAAGATGAGATTTATATACCGTCTCTATCGTTTTCGAGACCAGACCCCTTGCCTAACCTTGATAAAACCCAAAATAGTTATTTACCTAAATAGTGTGGAAAGTGATACTTTACCGCACGTGACGGCAGTTGACCGAACAACGCGTTTATAAATAAACATGTCAAATTAGACGAAATTGAAATTTAAACAAATATTGAAGTTGTTTTATTGTGGTGCGCGTGCGGTAAAGTAACTTTACCGCATGGCGTGCGGTAATGTATACTTTACCGCACCCGAGTAGGGAAATTTATTTTTCATGTCATCACATTTTATTTAAAATAATTTTTCAAACCCAAATTTTTGATTTCTTGATTTACGGGTACTAAAATTTGCGTCTGTAGTATTTTTGGCTTATACTCCGCTGACCCGACATAAAACGTCGCAAAGGAGGCAAAAATGCAATATGCATTGACTCGACCTGAGGGACAAATAATGTCACGGTAATGGGTACTGTTTTTCGTTTCATTTGGCTGCCTTTTGTTTCATTTCTGGTAGTTTCTTTTTTATTTGGTAGATGTCACCACTTGTGTAAAAAGCATACGGTATCGCAGGCATTATTTCCCATTTCTCTAAGCAATGTCGTAAGATGAGATTTATATACCGTCTCTATCGTTTTCGAGACCCCTTGCCTAACCTTGATAAAACCCAAAATAGTTATTTACCTAAATAGTGTGGAAAGTGATACTTTACCGCACGTGACGGCAGTTGACCGAAAAACGCGTTTATAAATAAACATGTCAAATTAGACGAAATTGAAATTTAAACAAATATTGAAGTTGTTTTATTGTGGTGTGCGTGCGGTAAAGTAACTTTACCGCGCCCGAGTGGGGAAATTTATTTTTCATGTCATCACATTTTAATAACTCAACCCATGATGACATATCCAGCAAAAATATTTTTAAAATAATTTTTCAAACCCAAATTTTTGTTTTCTTGATTTACGGGTACTAAAATTTGCATTTGTAGTATTTTTGGCTTATACTCCGCTGACCCGACATAAAACGTCGCAAAGGAGGCAAAAATGCAATATGCATTGACTCGACCTGAGGGACAAATAATGTCACGGTAATGGGTACTGTTTTTCGTTTCATTTGGCTGCCTTTTGTTTCATTTCTGGTAGTTTCTTTTTTATTTGGTAGATGTCACCACTTGTGTAAAAAGCATACGGTATCGCAGGCATTATTTCCCATTTCTCTAAGCAATGTCGTAAGATGAGATTTATATACCGTCTCTATCGTTTTCGAGACCCCTTGCCTAACCTTGATAAAACCCAAAATAGTTATTTACCTAAATAGTGTGGAAAGTGATACTTTACCGCACGTGACGGCAGTTGACCGAAAAACGCGTTTATAAATAAACATGTCAAATTAGACGAAATTGAAATTTAAACAAATATTGAAGTTGTTTTATTGTGGTGTGCGTGCGGTAAAGTAACTTTACCGCGCCCGAGTGGGGAAATTTATTTTTCATGTCATCACATTTTAATAACTCAACCCATGATGACATATCCAGCAAAAATATTTTTAAAATAATTTTTCAAACCCAAATTTTTGTTTTCTTGATTTACGGGTACTAAAATTTGCATTTGTAGTATTTTTGGCTTATACTCCGCTGACCCGACATAAAACGTCGCAAAGGAGGCAAAAATGCAATATGCATTGACTCGACCTGAGGGACAAATAATGTCACGGTAATGGGTACTGTTTTTCGTTTCATTTGGCTGCCTTTTGTTTCATTTCTGGTAGTTTCTTTTTTATTTGGTAGATGTCACCACTTGTGTAAAAAGCATACGGTATCGCAGGCATTATTTCCCATTTCTCTAAGCAATGTCGTAAGATGAGATTTATATACCGTCTCTATCGTTTTCGAGACCCCTTGCCTAACCTTGATAAAACCCAAAATAGTTATTTACCTAAATAGTGTGGAAAGTGATACTTTACCGCACGTGACGGCAGTTGACCGAAAAACGCGTTTATAAATAAACATGTCAAATTAGACGAAATTGAAATTTAAACAAATATTGAAGTTGTTTTATTGTGGTGTGCGTGCGGTAAAGTAACTTTACCGCGCCCGAGTGGGGAAATTTATTTTTCATGTCATCACATTTTAATAACTCAACCCATGATGACATATCCAGCAAAAATATTTTTAAAATAATTTTTCAAACCCAAATTTTTGTTTTCTTGATTTACGGGTACTAAAATTTGCATTTGTAGTATTTTTGGCTTATACTCCGCTGACCCGACATAAAACGTCGCAAAGGAGGCAAAAATGCAATATGCATTGACTCGACCTGAGGGACAAATAATGTCACGGTAATGGGTACTGTTTTTCGTTTCATTTGGCTGCCTTTTGTTTCATTTCTGGTAGTTTCTTTTTTATTTGGTAGATGTCACCACTTGTGTAAAAAGCATACGGTATCGCAGGCATTATTTCTCATTTCTCTAAGCAATGTCGTAAGATGAGATTTATATACCGTCTCTATCGTTTTCGAGACCCCTTGCCTAACCTTGATAAAACCCAAAATAGTTATTTACCTAAATAGTGTGGAAAGTGATACTTTACCGCACGTGACGGCAGTTGACCGAACAACGCGTTTATAAATAAACATGTCAAATTAGACAAAATTGAAATTTAAACAAATATTGAAGTTGTTTTATTGTGGTGCGCGTGCGGTAAAGTAACTTTACCGCATGGCGTGCGGTAAAGTAATTACTTTACCGCACCCGAGTGGGGAAATTTATTTTTCATGTCATCACATTTTAATAACTCAACCCATGACGACATATCCAGCAAAAATATTTTTAAAATAATTTTTCAAACCCAAATTTTTGTTTTCTTGATTTACGGGTACTAAAATTTGCGTTTGTAGTATTTTTGGCTTATACTCCGCTGAGACGACATAAAACGTCGCAAAGGAGGCAAAAATGCAATATGCATTGACTCGACCTGAGGGACAAATAATGTCACGGTCATGGGTACTGTTCTTGGTCACAGATGTCACCACTTGTGTAAAAAACATACGGTATCGCAGGCATTATTTCTCATTTCTCTAAGCAATATCGTAAGATGAGATTTATATACTATCTCTATAGCTTTATAAGGGTGTCACATTGACCATGCAGTGTTCTGACGAGTCCCTTAAGGACGAAACAGTTAACTGTCAACACTTTAGAGGTGTTCATTACATCTTGGACCCCCGTAGGTGTACAGCTTTCGAGCTGCCCTCGGAAAAATACGAGAGAAACAAAACCTTTCTATGCCCGCTTAGCCACGAAAAAAAATTTGTTTTAAAATAATTTTTATTTTAGCGATTGCATAAGATATATATCCCTAATTACATATATACATACTGCATTTTTTTGCATTTATTTTATCTAATATTTTAATAGGTGGTCTATATGATTTTCAAGAAGACATGCCGTCTAATGGGATTTTAAAGGCTGGCGCTGTAAGAATAAGAGAAACAGAACAAGAAGGCATGGTTTGTTCGCGTCCCATGCACACTAATGTTCGTGTCTCCCATAGATTCGCATGCGTTACTCCGTTAAAAGAAATTCTGCATTCTGCCCACTATGGAGAAAGGTGGAATCCGCAAATTAGCAAAGAACAACGCATATGATTTTACTATGTTATATTTAATAAATTAATTTTTGTCATCCGGAAAATAGCTTCAAAAATACAATACAATTGTTCAATAAAAAAATAGATGTTTTTTAACAAATTTGAAAACGCAATGCTCGATTGTTTCTTTGATTTGACTATTTAAAGAACGTCAAATATACAGGAAGATGCCCCTGCTAAAGTTGGACACAGTCCCAGAAACTACCTAAAACCTTCCAAGCCTAGAAGAAGAAAGTAAGTATCTCATTACTAGATGTCTCTTATACATTTCTCGGTCAGTAATTGACAAGGCCGCCATTATTAATGAAATTCCCATTGGCCATGAAACACGTGTGTGCTTTATCCATTTTCCTTTGGAAAATCCAGGACAATCGATCGCATGGAGTGGGAAGTAGAAAGGAGACCTTCAATACAGCGTAAAAACTTTTCTCGGTTGTTATTAAACTTGGGAAATTTAAGTGGGGTTTATAGATCCTACAGGGACATCTATTTTTGTTTATAGATTTAGTCCCGCTCACTCAGGGAAATATAAGAGAAGTTTATCATAAAGGACAAATAAAAAAGCGTCTAATACTATGTACAGCGTGTCCCATTTTCGATGGGATTAAATGGGAAACTCGGTTATTATTAATGATATCGATTTTCTGATTGCACCTTACCGTGCTCTTTTTTGGAGCCCTTTAAAATGGTGTAATCAGATTTTTGCTATACCCCGTGGTTTCGCTAATACAGGGAGTTTTTGAAAAAATTGCATTTTAATTAATTCCTTGTATCTCGCTTATTTTGCAAGGTATTTTTATTCTGTAAAAACCTTTCTATGGCAACTTTTTTAGAGCAAAATAATGACGTTGTCAATTTTTTAAAATATTGTTTAGGTTTTGAGATATGGTATTTATCATAAAAAAATTAAATACGGACCTGGATTTTTTTATTACTACTTTCATTGGTTGCATGCTATTATTACCTTAAAATGATAAAACTTTAATATTTTTTTGATTTAAGGTTAAAAAAACTATTTAATATTTGAAAAAAAAATTATAGTCCGAACCTGGAAATTTCCAACGTAATTATAAATTAAAAATTGCAAGACACACTAGTTGAACGATTTTTAGTTTATCTGTTTTGAAATGATAATTAAAAGATTTATAAATAAATTAAAAAACATTAAAAAGTTACAAAAATAATATCATACTAATTATTTGATGGTAGCACAGCAGGTCGTGAAATTTACAAAACAAAAGCGTGGAATTGACATTGTCTTTTTACTTGTCGTTTTTGTGAATGGCTTACAATTATTTTAAACTGGCTAGAAATCGACCATATCCAGATTTTGAACAATGTGAAGTTTGACTGCTTCAATCAAGCAACAAAATCCCAATATTTAAATGGCAGAAATATTTTTATGCAAAATGCGTTAAGAAAAATTACTCAAAAATGCCAACAATGTCTTACACATAATGGTAATTAGAAAAATTAGTTATTTTTTATAATTGTTTTTTTTTTTGTATTTTTAGTAGACTTTGTTTCAAATAAATCTGTAAATTAACGTAAAACCATTTTAATATGCTAAGTATCGAAACAGTTAAACTAAAAATTGTTTATCTAGCAATTTTTAATTTATATTTATGTTAAAAATATCCAGGTTCGGTCTAATTTTTTTTAAAAATATTAAATATTTTTTTTACGTTAAAACAAAAAGTTTAAAAATTTTGATTATTTTATGATAATACTAGCATGAAACCAATCAAAATGATAATAAAAAAAAATCCAGGTCCGTATTTAATTTTTTTTATGATAAATACCATATCTCAAAAACTAAACAATATTTTAAAAAGTTGACAACGTCATTATTTTCTTCTAAAAAAGTTGCCATGAAAAGGTTTTTACAGAATAAAAATATCTCGTAAAATAAGCGAGATACAAGGGATTATTAAAAATACAATTTATTCAAAAATCATTGTATTAGCGAAACTACGGGGTATAGCAAAAATCTGATTACGCTATTTTTAAGGGCTCAAAAAAAAAGCACAGTAAGGTGCAATCAGAAAATCAATATCTTTAATAATAAACGAGTTTCCCATTTAATCCCATAGAAAATGGGACACGCTGTACACGGAAAAATATAAGAGAAACAAAAACTCCTTTTTACCCGGTTAGCCACGAAACTTGTTGATTTTTAAATTCACGGGTACCAAATTTCACATTTGTTAGTATTATTTGGCTTAAAAATTCCGCTGATTGACGCTCACGTGTCTGATGGCGGGTAAAAACGCAATAAGCGTTGATCTGGCCTGAAAGGCAGAAGAGCTGTCGTAGGTCACGGATTAGTTTGTTTCTTTTTATTTGCAATGGATCTTTTCATTGATCGATATGTATAGCAGTTTATTTTCGCCTGTTCTTGTTCTTGTTTTTTTTTCTTTTTTTTTTTTACGGGTATGCGCACTCGCAAGGAGATCCCTATCACGCTCGAGAAGCGGCAAGGGCGCGGAAATGTTGGTGTGTGTTGGTTTTGAAACGGTTCAGGTTGTAACCTGCAGGGAAAACTGTCGCAGGGAGTTTATTCCACAGCGATGCTGTTCTCCAGAGATATGAATTCTGATATAATGAGGTTCTTGGTGCCTCTATTTTGACAATAAATTGATGGTTACCGTCTGTTTGACGTGTTCGCCTAGTAGGTGCTACTCCCGGGGGGATCATACGTGCCAACTCTTCAGAGCATTTTCCGTGATAATACCTGTAGAAGAGAGATAGATCGCCCACAGTTCTTCGATGTTCGAGACTATCCAAGCTACGGGTAAGTGCGGGGTCATTGATCAGCTTGATAGCTCGTTTTTGCACGGTGTTCAAAAGCATTAAGGTATGTTTGGGTGCCGCACTCCATATATGTGAGCAATACTCCATAGTTGGTCGAATCTGGGCTTTGTAGAGTGTCAGCAGTTGGATTGGTGTATACAGATGTCTTGTACGAAATAGCACCCCAAGCTTTTGGGACGCCCTTTTAGCTATATCTGCCACGTGACTGTGCCAAGACATGTTGGTCTCTGCAGTGACTCCTAAGATGTTCAACTGGCTCTGCAATGCGACAGCACTTCCAGATAGCATGATGTTTGGCTCACCGGTGCTGGTCTTTTTTGAAAATAGGGCTGCTTGGGTTTTCTGCGCGTTGAACTGTACAAGGTTTTTATTGCCCCAGTCCTCTATTATCTCCAAGTCATTATTTATCTTTGATATTTCAGTTAGTCTAAGGTAATGGAATTCACGTGCGGAGAGACATGTGGGTGGTATGACTGAGGAGACTATATTGCCATCATCTGCAAAGCAATAAAGTGGATTTACTGTTTTATCTATGAGGTCATTTATGTAAATCAGAAAAAGTGTTGGCGAAAGGATTGCTCCCTGTGGCACACCAGCATTTATTTGGTAAGAGTTGCAGTTCCGGCCATCCAGTGCAACATAAATGGATCTATCCTTAAGGTAACTTTCAAACCAAGTGCAAAGTCTCGGCGACAATCCCGTTGCTTTGAGCTTGTTGAGCAGATTTTCATGCCAGACTTTATCGAATGCTTTAGATATATCTAGGGCAATTGTTCTTGTTTCACCTCGCAACTCAATCGCTTTTTGCCATAAGTGAGTGACGTATGTAAGTAAATCGCCAGTTGACCTATATTTTCGAGATCCGTATTGCTTGTCGTTGATATTGTTTCTCTCGTATCTCGGTAGATGGCGCTTCTTGCGAGAGTTTCCTCACTATTTACATAGTATTAGAGACAAAACCGTCTAATTAACTTCGCAAGAGTGTCACATTGACCAAGCAGTGTTCTAAGGAGTCTCATAAGGACGAAACAGTTAACTGTCAACACTTATTAGGTGTCCATTAGAACAAAATGAACAAAAACTCCTTTTTACCCGATCAGCCACGAAACTTGTTTGATTGTTAAAAAATATGTTGGACGATATTAAGTTTAATTTCCAGTCAAGGAAATTAAAAGAAAAAAGCTGACTTTCCAGGGAAACTCAATGTCGACACGAGCCATCCATCCAGAAAATTACGTTAGGGCAAGTTATTTCTGTAACTTCTCCAAGAAATTCAGTTTGTTTACGTTATGCGGGAAGAAATTTTGTAGAACAAACACTTTTAAAAAATTTATAGAGGTTATTCCAGAGATATGGGAGGAAAATAGGTTATATTTAGATTATACAGGGTATTTCAAAATTCAATAACATTTTAATGTTAAATTTCTTGAGTAACTTCAATACAATAAGAGGATAAAAAACAGATAGAGTATAGCATTTATTAAAAAGAGACCGCGATATGCCCGAGTCTCGTAGAAAGCTTTGCAGTGTTGTCAAGGGTAACCTTGGTAAATTGCTACAGGCGCACGCGGTCGCACTCGTCAAGGGGCGGTCAATCTGAAACATTTTTTTAGGGCGAGAATTATTACTTGACTTGTCACCATACAAGAAGTAGACTATTAAAAACGTGAACATTTTATTTTTAAAATTTTATTAAATGTGAGTTATTTAGTTCCTAAAACACCTAGATCAGAAAATAAAATAAATTGTCTGTCTCAATACACGATCAAATTAAATCAAATTATTTTATGGATTTTTTTTTAAATGTTCCTTTTGTATTTAAAACAGTTTTGCCTGTAGCGCATGTCGCCTGTGAGCACTTAAAGTAATATTACTTCAATATTTTCTGAAAATTTTCGTTTTTAGTTTAAGAAGCATTACTACTCATAATTATGATATTTGTCTTGAAAAAGTACTAAATGAGCTTCGCGGAATTACTTTTAAGGCTCTGCCGCCCCCTAAGGTGTCGACCACCCTCCCGCATCCTATATGGGTCATTCTAAAAATTTGGGACAATATGAGGGGTAAAAGTGTAATCGACCAAAGTTATGAATATTAACACTCTTTTTAATTTACTTGCATTGGATATCGCTTTCTGATAATGTTTAGGTGTGTGGCCAAAAATCTATGTCAAAATTTAAAATATTATTGATAAAAAATAAAAATTTGTGTCCACGGAGTGGAATGGTGTCTCCACGGAGTTGAAATTTCATGTAGTTTAGAATTAATTTAATATTTAAAAAATTCTAAAACTAAAATTTTCGCATGGTATATGTTACTAAAAATGCTGTATTAAGGAGAGAGAAAATAAAACATGGATGGTAAGCTTACTTTTTTAAAGAAAAGAAATGTTTTCTGTTTTAGTATATAAACAAAGAAACAATAAACTCGTATTTAAAAAAAAAACAGGTTTTAAATAACTTAGTTTAAAAATGTATGAAATACATAAAAAAACGCTAAACAGAGAATAAATTATTTTAATAATTTTGCATGCATAACCGTCGTCGCATACAGAACAAGTAAAAAACGCGTTCTAGCTCCTCTTATTGAACTTGCTACAGATCCATTTAAGACAATTTAGGCATTGAATCCATTCAAGATTAGTATTATGTTTAGATTTGCTGTTGGTGGCTAAGTACTATATCATATTTTGAGTTATCTTCTTTATGTTGTTGCTTATCAGTTTTTCGAGATTTAGTCTATGTCTGTTAAGTATCACTTTTGTTTCTTACTTTTTTTGGAGGTAATTATATCGTTTTATCTGGATGTGCATTTTATAAACTGTCTTTTAGCCTTATAGCTTTTGTTCATAGACATAAAATTGGTAAATAGTTGTTTTCTTAAAACTTCTGACTTCCGAAGAAACGGTTTGATCTTTTAACAAATTTTTGGTGTTTGTTAATGGAGAATTTTTCTATTATAATTATTATTATTCTATATAGTCTTGTTTTGTACCGCTGCGTTAATTTTTTGTCCCAATAAGCCTAATTTTGCCTTGTTTTTGCCGCTTGTAATATCTTTGCCATTTCATATTGCTGACAATCTTTTTTTTGCTGTCTTCGCTTTGGTTTCGCCATATTTTTGCTTAAACAAAAATCTATGTAAAAATAATTAATTTTTATGACCGGTTTACTATTATAGTCTAAAATCAGAATGCAGCATGAGTAAATTATTTGTTGATTTTCTCACAAGCACGAAAACAAGAACAGAAATCCTGTATTTAATGCAAAAATGTATACGTTTTTAAAGTTTATTTTTGCTGTTCTTTTAAATAAATACAAAGTCATATAGCTAAATATTAACCCACCCTAGGAGATGACTCTTCAACCCCAGTACAAGTACTTAACAAATACTAGCAATCAATTTAAATTAAAGCGTCTTCTAAGGTTAAAAAACATTTATTATTTCTACTCCATAGACACCAATCTACTCCATGGACTTATAAATGTCCATGGAGCAGAAGTCCATGGAGTAGAATTTTTTTGGAAAAAAATAGTTATATGTTCGCGAAACAAAAAAAGCTGTACTAATTGGCGCATAAGATTAAAATGCCAACAAATGGTCAACTAAACGCATATTTTTAAAAAAAATTAAACTTTGCTAAAAAATTTTAAACGCGTCCATGGAGTAGAAAACAATAAAAATACGTACCTGCCAACGAGCACTTCGACAATCATGACGACCAATCCGCACAAAATTGAGCAATGCTATCATATCGAACGACAAAACCAAACTAAAACGCAAGTGTCAAATAGTCCAGGCGCGCTTAATAATCTAGTACCAACCCTTGGCGGCAAAATTCTCCAAGGTCCACGTAGTAGAATTCAAATGTAGGTACACACTTTTCTTAATAATTTTTAATAACTATTTTTTGTAAATATTTGTTTTTGGCTATAGTATAATACTTATTGACATTTAATCTTTTGATGTAAATGGCTGTTATGACCCGAAAAAAAATAGTTTTTTTTTAATGAAGCAATATTTTAGGCAAAACGTGATGGTTACAGTCCATGGAGCGGAATTTTGATGCCTTTGGGCTGTTTTTAAAAATATTTTTAAAGTGAAAACAAATAATTTAATAAAAGATCCTAACAAAAAGCATTTTATATTATTACCTAAAAATTATAGATTAATAAAGAGTATTCTTGTTTTAATAATATTGGATGGTTACATCAAATTGTCCCAAATTTTGAGAATCATCCATATATAACCTTGCTGCGTTCACTGTGGTCTACCATTACCTTTGTTAGGGTTAGACTATATATATATTTATCGGTTTCACAACGTTCTACGTCTTCCGATACCCAATCTCCACTCGTTTTTGTTTGCCCATAATTCATCATCTAGGCCTCTTATTCTTATTTCACTGTCTATTCCTTCTCTCCAGCTTCTCCTTGGCCGTCCTCGTTTTCTTCGGCCAGTTGGTTTCCATTGTAGTATTTGTTTAGGTAGTCTTTCATCATTCATTCTTTGTACATGTCCGTACCACACCAGTTGTTTTGTTCTTATATCATCCACTGAAGTACGTTCACCCACTGTCATAATTTCTCTTATTCTTTGATATGTAACTCTTTCTCTTTTTGATTTCCCTGCTGCTCTTCTCCAATAGTCCATCTCCGTAGTGGAAAGCATTTTTTCTGTTCTATCCTTGATTGGCCATACTTCTGAGCCGTATGTAATAATACTTTTTACAATGGTGTTATGTTTTGATATTCTTTGGTCCCAAATTATTCCATTTAATAAAGTTATTGCTTTTCTGCCTTGTACGTTTCGATCTTTTATAACTTTGTCTAGTGTTCCGTCAGCTGTAATTTTTAGACCTAAGTATTTATACTCATCACAGAACTGAATTCGCTGTCCGGTATTTAAGATTAGATCCTGTTTCATTCCACCGATACACATATACTCTGTCTTATTGAGATTAACCTCTAGTTCCCACTTATTGTACTCTTCTATTAGTTTTCGTGTCATATATTCGAGGTCGTCATAAACCTGAGCCACTACTATCTGATCATCGGCGAAACATAAAGTATACAAGGTGGTTTCGTCCAACGGAATTCCCATGTTTTGGCATTTTCTCTTCCATACTTTAAGGACTTGTTCCAAGTATATCTTGAAGAGCGTAGGCGAGATACAGCAACCTTGTTTAAGACCTTTATTTACTCGAAAGCCTTTGGTTAGTTTTGCTTTTATTTTAACTTTTGCCTTACTATTGCGTTATAACTCTTTGATGGCCTTAATTAGTTGTACGCTTATGTTTATGGGTTAGACTAAAAATGCATAAAAAAAACCTAAAATTAAATAATAATTAGCTTACCAATAGATTGGTAAACTGTGGTGTAAAAAAATTGACTTTAGTGAATGTGAAACGAAAATCAATAACAACAATAACACTGTAAAAGTAATTGAATTATTTACATTTAGGAACAAGCAGAATTTCAAGGTATTATTCTGGTTGTTTATCACCCCGTTTGATGAATGCAGTTACGTAAAACTAAAAAGTTGACCTTTCGCGAACCAAGTAGCGGATTATACTGATATTTTCGATAAACTGGCAACGTTGGTCTGTTCTCCCATGCATTCCTTATGGCCCATACAAAAATCCTACCCCTAGATAGAAGGCTGGCCACGCGGTATAAACATAGGTTCACAAACGCCTGATGTTCGAAATAATATATTTTTTGTTTATTTTGATATGTTAGCTCCCGCTAAATTTCGCGGTTGTTTTTAAATTTTAAAACCACACAATTGGATGAAGGACAGAGTACATTTTTCACGCATTTGACATGCGCACCAAGAATCAGAGAGATCCTTTCTCCGCCTCGAGAAAAATGGCGTGTTAATTACTTTCTCCAACTATTACAATTTTCTACACTTGAAAGTGCTCGATTTTGGTGTACTGAAGCATAGAACTAGAAACTTCAGCCCTTCAGCTACGTGGTGCCATCATTAGATCCAATCAGGGGCCCCTGGAACGTGGACAAATTGGCTGCAAACTGGTGAGTACTTTGTTTCTGATTTCCGTTGTGTGGGTACCAGCAATTAACCTATGGACCTTTAATTATTTCGTGATTACATATCAATTAATTTATGTTTGTTCGCGCTTTCATTTAATAAAATATATACAGTCCATTGCAGTTATCGTTTTTCTAGCTGCGGGCATACATGATATACTCGCCAAATACCATACCTACTGGATCAAATTTTATTTTAATGATACATGCCCATAAAACGGGAACTTTATTTCTTGTTTAAAAAACTACCAGTGGCTTGCAACAAAAATAAATTAGTAGTACGCGCCAAATTTGAGCAAAATATCTCAAAAACTGCAAGAGCTATAAACAAAAATTAAACTTTAACACCCTGTATCTCGAAAAGTAAGCGTTTACGGACCTATGGTATTTTATTTTGAAACACCCTGTATAATATAATAAACTTTTTGCAAATGTCTACAATGAAAACATGTACTTTTTTTTGAATAAATTGTTTTACCTTAAAACAATTTGTTTTGAATTAAAATATTTCTTTTTAGTTCAACGCAGCGTTAATCTTGAAATGAGACTCTATTTGTCTTTTTTAATTGTTTTGTTTCAGTATACTCCATTTTGTAACAAAGCAAATTGTCTTCATATAAGGAATATTTTGCTTCCAGAGAAAACGGTGCCTTAGGTTAATTCAGTTCCAATTTATAAGAAAACAATTTCCGTTTCACATTAAAAAAAAAGGCAAGACATTTTTTGTGCTATATCAAGAAAATACTCTCTTGGTGAATATTAAAACACAAATTATTTCACTTCAAAACAATTTGCAATTGATCCAAGACAATTTTTTTTACCGTGTATTATCATTTAACATTTAAATTTGGTTTGGTTTCCTTCAGCCCTCCCTCCCCCCGTAGATCCACCCCTACTCCTCGTCCTCCTTCTGGCATTGCATCATATTTGTAAAAGACTCTCAGACAATTTTTCGAAGGCCTGCCTCAAAAATATTTTTGTCAGAAATATTTCCTGTTCAAAATCTAATCTTTGATTTTTTTTTTCTAAAGAACTAGTTACATTTTAACCCGCTAGAGGCACCGCGTTCCATTTAAACTCACCACCCAGTATAACTGTTCTAAGATTCCAACCAACCAACATTATTTTAATACCAGCCTTGGCACCAATTTTCTTTGGAACCCATTAAAATTTTACATGTATCTTCTTTCGTATAGTGTTGACATGTATTGTTTATAACAAATTACAGACATTAATTGTAAAAGAGAATACAATTGTGTGTAATTAATTAAATAGCTCGTCCACTTGGTAAAATCTTTTAAACTAAATGAAAAAATATAATTCATATTACCTACAACCTTAAATACCTTAGCATTAAGCCCGGTCTAGACATAACATTTTACCTTACGTCTTGCCTGTCAGTCAAAAGGGTCAAGTATGACGGTTGAAAGACTAGCGTACACACTTGATAGTTTTAACGTACGTTTTTAGATCAGTTTTTGATACACCATGGAGGAAGCACTGCTTTTGTCAATAATGTTTTTTGTTTTAAATGTCTATGACTTAACCGTTTCAGTAGCTAAACATAGTTTTTTAACCAGTTTTTCAAAATGTTGTGCTGATTTAGTTTGGTAATGTCCCCTGAAGATGTAAGTTTCTGGTTAAGAAACATGTCGAGACTATTTGTTAAAAACAAATTAAAAATTAGTGGAGGAAGACAATAACCTGTTTGATTTCCTAAAAAATTATCTTATCTAATGTCGGACGTTTCGTATACCAACTTCTAAGTTGCACTCGAAAGGAATTAAAATTGTATGCACTACCACAAGAAATGCCGCTAAAACTGACGTTTTACCAGAAACAAAGCCTCTACCGATCAGTTCAACAGGTCCGACTTCAGTCCTGTTCAGTTCAGGCAAAACGTACGTTTTATTGTCTACACGAAAGGTTTTGCCTGATCCGTTTTACCTAATCCAAGGCCAACACAAAAATAGAGGCCACGACCCTGAAAAAATCAGCTGTTCTCCCGGGGCTGAATTTTACATTGGGTCTTATGGGAGGTCAGACGTTTTTTTATGATATTTTCAAAATGGCACTACAGATTTCCGCAAAATTTCACTCAAATATTCTCAGACACCATCTTGATATTCCACTAAAGCTTTGTAAGGAAGCAACATGATTAAAAGGTTAAAATCTTCAAGATTTTGCATTCCTTATTTTGAATTCAAATTACCCGCCATGTACCACATGCCAACTGTTATATTTGACATGTATTTGACTTTGTCACATGTGATTGTCACATTCGCTACTGCTTTAAACTTAATTTTTGTGTGAGCTAATGAAGCGGCTATGAAAATTTAGGGCTTACTACACATTTAAAAAAAATTGTTCTGCCAGAATAAAGTAAAAACAATCTCAAAAACGGCTTTATTAAAAAAAATCAAATATCCATGAACCTTCATTCCAACTTCAATATTTTAAAGACAATCAACTGTGTCGTAACGTGACCATCAAAAAAAAATCAGCCCCGGATGTAACGTCAACAAAGTGGAGGATCGTGGCCCGTCCATTTTGATAGCCCTGCCTAATCAAGTAAAACGATAGGCAATACGTTATGTGTAGACCCCTCTTTAGCCTTAGACCATATATGGGGCTTTACATATCGCACCCCCAAATCAATAAGGCCATAACTGCAAAAAGCTAAATTTTTCAGGAGAGGCCAGAAAAGAATTGGTTTTTAGGGTTTCTTTTGATAACATATTTATTTTTTCAGATATACAACTGATTTTTGAAACATAGTAGTTTTTTGAAACATAAATTGATTCTTAATTTAAATAAATTTAAAATTTTTAAAAAATATATTGTTTTGTGAGATATGGCGGTACAACACTTACTGAAGAAGAATTTACAAAAAATCATACTGCCATAACTACTAAAACAACAAGTTTGAAAAGTCATTTTTAAGAAAATTTCTTTATTTGAGGTAGGTAAGAATAATTAGAAGGTTGCTAATATGGTTTTTAAAGTATTTTTTTCTTAAATCTAATAACAATAAACAATATAGAAAGAGCATTTGATCAAAAAACTAACGAAACAAATTTTGATAATAGTGCTGATGCACTTTTTCTACCAAATTCATTTTACACAGTTCTAGTAGGTGCTCTTTGGTTTTATCCTTTACTGTTGGTGGTGTTGCATAGGCTTTTTGTAAAATAACTTGTGTCATGTCTCTGAAACGACGGTTGGTAAGATCAATGGTGTTAAATGTTGAGCTTTTTACATCAGTTTTGTAGAAAACTTTGCCTGGTGATTTTTTTTCCACCTTGAAAACTTGAATGCGGTTCCAGACTACTTTTTCGTTTTCAGTATTTTTAGTCACTGCTTTCTCAATCAGCTTTGAAAGCTCTTTAAAATTGAAAAATTCTTGTGTATCCATTTCCTTTACCTTATAAGGTTTTCCATCTTTTTTTGCAGTTCTAATTATAGGTGGTAATTGGGAAGGAACACAAATAGGCCCACCTTTTAGAACCCGTTTTTTTGCTTTCTCAATCACAGAGTGCATGGAATCACCCTCATTTTGAGTGTGCCCTACCGTTAAAAATTTGTGGGTAATGCTATTTAGGTTAGATTGAGAAACTACGTATAAGTACATTGCCAAAACCATTTTATTTTTGTTTTGCCCAACACAATTATCTGAGTAAAATATGATATCCTTTCCGTCGGGCAAAGTGGAAAGGTACGTAAAAATGCATGTAGCGATTTCATTCGCGCCCCTAAGAGCAATAGCTTCATTCCAGAAGTAACAGTATCCATTTTTAGAAGTTATTTCGTAAATAGTAAAGTTGAAGCAGTTTAGGCGACACTTATAGAAAAATGTGGCTACTTCTCCGCATGGGACAGGCATGACAGCTTGCAAATCAAAACAAGCAACGATTAAATTATTATTTTCTTCACTTTCCGTAATGTCTTTTTTCTTGCACATACTCTTGATTAGTAGTACCATCTTTAAAAAACTCCAAGTCTGCAGTTACGTGCACTGTAGTTGATAGCGGCTTCTGGCTATTTTGTTTTGTCTTTTTGTCCTGAAAAATAACTTTCTAGTTTAACACTTTTCTTAAAAATACAATTTATTTATAAAAAGTTCATTTGTTTAATATTTACGTAGGTAAGTACCAATTTTAGTGATACAAATTCCACAAAATTAAATTAAAGAAAAGTTTTTACTTACCCCAATACTTTGCTGCTGTGATTGTTTAACCCTTGATGAACCTGGGACATCATTGGTATTTCTTAATTGAAATTGCGATTTGGCACGGTCAACAATTAATTTAGTCCTTTTTTTCATGACTTTTCAATTTCTTTCTTTTATTTTTTTAATGCAAGTGTCTGCAGGGTCACTAAAGAAACACTTTTGAAATGTTAGGTTATGTGAAAGCACCGGTAAAACTTCAGGAATATTAGTGCAATGGTGCCACAACTAAAACTTATGGCGCTATTACATTAGGTTTTCCAATGCAATAGCCTCATCTGCAGTTATGGCTATATTGACCCGAATAAAAGATAGAATTCTATGGAGCCATAAATGCAAAAATTAACATAACCAATTTTTTTTCAGTTGTGGCTTCATTGCAGTACGTACCTATGACAAAGTGAAGGATAATACCGCCATAACCCAAATTTCAACAAATTCGGAGTTGTGGCGGTATTGAATTGAGGGTGCGATATCAACCCGGCCACCTTTTGTACTTAAAAATTTTGATTATAATAAAAATTTATTTTTTGGTTCCTCTATAGATACCGATTACACCAAGATAAAATTTTTTTAAAAATGTTGCGATTCCTTAAATATACAGGGTGTTTTATTTTCTTAATTGGCCAAAACATATCTATGGTTTATGACTTTTCCTGAAAAAATACGAACTTTGCAAAAAAAATTTGACTACTGTTTAGAAATAAGAAGAAGAGGCTTTCAGTAAAAAATATTAAAAATGACAAATAATCGCATCAGTAACCTTGGTACAAGATAATAATTTAAAAAGATCGCCATTTTGAAAATGTGACCCCTTCGATTTTTGATATTTTAGATAGTCCAATATTTTCTCTATTGCCTTTAAAAATTGTGAGCCGAGAAGAATAAATGTCAAAAAGAAAAATTCTTGGGTAAGTGCGCGGAGGCCTTGGCCGTACTGTATATGGGCAATCGAGCAGTCCTATTGAGGCGCCCGGGGTGTGAATCAATATACATTTTATTAAAAAAGTTGTTTTGCTTAAAGGAAATAATTTTTTTGTTTCATTCTGAAATCCCTCCCTTGCATATGACATCAGCGGCGTCACATTGAAGGGCCATGACGGGCCTTGGCCATCTACTGTTTAAAACCTTATCGGCTACCAACATTGTGGCACATTTTCCTAATTAGAATACCTAGTCCTGCACTGTTATGAAACTAGACGCCACTATACAGGGTGTCCCAAATTCAATTTCTTTTGGGAAGTCTCGACCATCACTTCCGAGTATCCAGTATAAAGGAAAGCTGTTTTTTTAACTTTGATGTTTTGTCGTGACGTCAAAATTAGCCTCAAAACCGAGGCAACCCTGACCGAAGTTGCAAATTGACAGTTGGTCTCTCCTCAGTAAACACCATATTTCATATTTCTTTTTCAGTTACCCACATCATCATTTCATCTCCTTCCATTTTATGGTTATGCTCGGGCTGAATGAAGCCTAATGAGGCAGAAACGCGTCCCCGTAGCTACCTTTACCTCTGAGGTCTTGCCCGTGAAACTTTTTGTAAAGACTTTAGACCTCGTGAACTTCCTTCAAATTTAAAAAAATCCAGGGCTCAGGCTGTTTTCTGGGAGCAGATTATATCTGTCTCCGTCGTGACGTCAAAATTAGCCTCAAAACCGAGGCAACCCTGACCGAAGCTGCAAATTGACAGTTGGTCTCTCCTCAGTAAACACCATATTTCATATTTCTTTTTCAGTTACCCACATCATCATTTCATCTCCTTCCATTTTATGGTTATGCTCGGGCTGAATGAAGCCTAATGAGGCAGAAACGCGTCCCCGTAGCTACCTTTACCTCTGAGGTCTTGCCCGTGAAACTTTTTGTAAAGACTTTATACCTCGTGAACTTCCTTCAAATTTAAAAATTAAATTTTTGCTCAATTCGTTTAACGGGTAATTACCGATAATTCCGTCGACCATTAACCAGCCCTAGATTTAGGTCCAGATCAGCGTTTCACATCAAGAATATTTTAACAATTATGGTAACCTGCCTTGGCAAAGTAAGGATTATAACGTCGTTTTTTGCCCAGGCTTTTCTGTTGTATTTTTTAAATTCAAAACGCTTTAAGCATAAAACGATTTTTATTTAAATTCACGTTTTAGAATGCGTTTTTAACGGTTTTTATTTCTTTGAATCTGATATTTTTTCTAGATAATACCAGTTGTCGATTTGTTTTTATTGTAAATATAATGACCACTTTTGTAAATACCTAATGTAATTGTAGGTACCCAACAGCGGCGTATATAAGAAGGGGAGGCCCGGGCCCCCCACGAAGCTAAGATTTTTTTTAGATATTTTCCACATATTTCAAGAATACAAACATAAAATACGGCCTCATGAGGTCTCGCCCCCCCCCCCCCCTGAAACTGTCTCGGCCCCCCCGAAACTTTTTTCTATATACGCCACTGGTACTTAATGTAAATCGTGCGGTTATGTTAAGATAAATATATTTCCATCCTACATTTTTTGCACAATATTGTTTTTATTTTATTTATTTATAGATAGCGGTCGCATAATACAAAACATAAAATCTGTAATTTTTTTTTGTTTTTAAATCTACCAGGGACCGGTGGAAGCACCGCAAAAAAATTAGTGGAAGAAAATGCTGGAAGATGGATTCCGAAGCGTTTACAAACACAGGTATCAGCAACAGCAAATTCCTAAAATTGTATATAAATTTTATCCTGTATCCAACTATCAGCACAGTGCAAGCGCGGATCTGGGTCAAAATCTAGGGGGGGCGGGGGGTAATAGTCGGTGAATTTTTTTTTTGCAATATAATTTTTTTTCTAGGGGGGGTAATTCTTCTGTTTTCCTTTTAATTATTAGGAAAAAGTGAATTTTTTTTCAAGGGGGGTAATTACCTCGTTACCCTCCTCAAATCCGCGCTTGGCGCAGTGGCGCACCCAGGATTTAATTTATCTTGGAGGGGGGGGGGGCGAAAATCTTGTGGGAACCCCGAGACCACATGATGCCGTATTTTATGCTATTTTGGGTAATCCCATAAGACCAGAATTACAAAACTTTGAAAATTTATCTTTTAAAAACTATACAGTTTATCATCAAAAGCATCGAGCTGCAGTATGGTGGAGTCATAGAGATACGAAAAAAGCACACCCTGAGTTAAAATTCGGAAAAACGTCATTTAGCGAATTTTAGGGTAGGGAATCCCATAAGACCAAAATGACCAAACTTTGAAAATTCATATTTTAAAAGCTATATGGTTTATCAACAAAAGCACCGAGTTGCAGTATGGTGGAGTCATACAGATACGAAAAAAGCATACCCTGAGTTAAAATTCGGAAAAACGTCATTTAGCGAATTTTAGGGTAGGGAATCCCATGAGACCAAAATGACCAAACTTTGAAAATTCATATTTTAAAAACTATATAGTTTATCAACAAAAGCACCGAGTTGCAGTATGATGGAGTCATAGAGATACGAAAAAAGCATACCCTGCGTTAAAATTCGGAAAAACGTCATTTAGCGAATTTTAGGGTAGGGAATCCCATAAGACCAAAATGACCAAACTTTGAAAATTCATATTTTAAAAACTATATAGTTTATCAACAAAAGCACCGAGTTGCAGTATGGTGGAGTCATAGAGATAGGAAAAAAGCACACCCTGAGTTAAAATTCAGAAAAACGTCATTTAGCGAATTTTAGGGTAGGGAATCCCATAAGACCAAAATGACCAAACTTTGAAAATTCATATTTTAAAAACTATATGGTTTATCAACAAAAGCACCGAGTTGCAGTATGGTGGAGTCATAGAGATACGAAAAAAGCACACCCTGAGTTAAAATTCGGAAAAACGTCATTTAGCGAATTTTAGGGTAGGGAATCCCATAAGACCAAAATGACCAAACTTTGAAAATTCATATTTTAACAACTATATAGTTTATCAAAAGCACCGAGTTGCAGTATGGTAAGGCAATAGAGTTGCGAAAAAACCACACCTTGAGTTGAAATTCGGAAAAACGTTATTTAGCGAATTTTAGGGTAGGGAATGCAATTCTCCAATCATTAGATACTGGATGTCCGTTTATGCATTGATTGATTGGTAATATATTATTTGAGATTTCCTAGTAGTTTCTCTGATCCATATATATTATATGAAAATTTTTAGTAGTTTCTCTGATCCATATTTGAGTAGTTCAGCGAATATTTTCACTCTACTTTTAGCCTACTTTATAAACTAGTCATAGACAAATTTACCTTCTAAAATATTGATATTTAATTAAATGTATAACACGCTGTATAGTAGAATTATTTTGTTCTAATCGCTCCCTGGAGAATCTTAATTGGGTTAACACGAATTTTTCCAATCATTCTGAATTTATCGCGCACGCAATGTGCGACACCATTATTATTAATTTAATACATACTGTGTATATACAGGGTGTTCCAAATTAAAGTACTTCTAGGGAAGATAGAGAAACACCCCATTTTTGCACCGCTCAAATTTCAAAAGAAGTTAATAGGTCAATTAGTTACTCAAACTAAGGTCACGATATAACGAAGTTCCTTCGTTATACAGTGACCTTAAGTTAAACAGGCATTTTTGATAACTTTATGTTCAACAGTTTTCAATAAACATACACATAAATAAATTTGAAATTAATTATTTTCAGCACCCATACACTACACGGGCCCGAAACAGCCAGGCTGTTGGACATAGTTCATTTAGATATTTCGCTCCAAACATTTATAACCACCTCCCAGAAAATATAAGAAACAAAATTAAAGAAAAAAATATAAAAATTATGAAAAAGATTTGGATACAGCCAACAAATACAAATTTTTTTCACGATTAACAACAATGCAATAGAAACAAAAAAAATAAATAAAAAAAACACAACTTGTAAGCCCTCTTGTGGGATGCTATCTGTGGAGATACATTGGCTGAATCATATATTACAAAAACATCTATAAAAGCTGGTTCAGCAGCTGAAATAGGAGAAAGGTTAAAACAACAAAAATATAAAGAGCTTGAAGATAGATTTTATTTTATACCATTCTTTGTGAAAACTTTTGGTCCTTGGGGGGAAGAGGGGAAAAAATTTATAAATGAAATTGTCTGTAAATTAAAAACAAAAAATAAACGTGCAAGTATATCCCGGTAAATTCCGGTCTGGATGAAATAAATTTTTTTTAATTTTATTATTTTATCGAAGGATGTGAGGGTGTGGATTTTTACCTTTACTTTATTTTATTTGTATTTTTATTTGTATTTTTATTTAATTTTTACATTGTTATTGTTAATTTTTAAGTATAAATTATTAATACTTGTCGATTATGACACACTTTCGATTAAGACACACAAACCTGAACTCGATTCTTCTCGAACTTGACAGTAACTCGAAATTGATATTACCTACAGGATTTTGAATATTTAAAAAAATACCATTACGTACAAGCAAGGCGTTTCCTAATTAACTGCTTCTGTGATTATTGTTTATACATGATTTTGTATTTAGTATAACATTCAGTTCATCAAACCAGAGCAATGGACAGAATACTACAAGGGACTGCTGCAGGAAACGGACCTGAATGTCTGTCCGCCTCTCCGAGGAGAGACATAGAAGGACATGAAGAGGAAGTAATCTTTGAAAAAGAAATGATAAAGAATAGTATTAAAAAGCTTAAATCCGGAAAAGCTAGCGGATCTGGCGAAATATACGCTGAAATGCTCAAATATGGATCAGAGAAACTACTAGAAAATCTCACATATATTATCAACCAATGCATAAACGAACATTCAGTACCTGATGATTGGAAAATTGCAAAAAGCATACCGTTCCAGTGGAAAAATTATGGACAGTGTTAGAGCAAACTAATATCAATAATTCATACATAAAAGCGATAAAAGAACCATACAAAGGGTCAAAATCTAAAATTAAATTTGGAAATGGACTTTCGAAAGAATTCCTGGTAACGAAAGGCTTAAGACAGGGATGTTGTATATCTCCAACTCTTTTTAAAATATATATAGCAGTAACGACAAAGTAATTGTAGGTAATAATAAGGAAGACATTGAGTATGATGAGAAAGTTAACGAAAGAATAACAAAAGTGGAGGTTAACAATAAGTATGTATACTTGGGTGTCACATATGATAATACAGGAGCAGTCTCTAAAGAACTGGAAAAAAAAATAGTAAAAGAATATCTGGAACAGATTATATAAGAAATGAGATCATAAAAGAAAGAATGAGAATCGAAGGAAGCATAACAGATGACATCACTAAAAGACAACTGATATAATGCGGTCATGTACAACGGATGAACGACGAAAGATTACCAAAGCAAGTCATAGAATGGCAGCCAATAGGGCACAGAAAAAGAGGGCGTCCTAAACTAGAATGGTCACAGTCAATCCAAAGGTCAATGAGTCAAAAAAACCTGACAGAAGATAATTGTCAGGATCGAAGGAGGTGGAGAATAGGCATCGAACAACGTAGAAAAACGTTCTAAACCGACATAGTAGTAGTATGTAGTATAAGCGAATGTCTTTTGTAAAATTTATTACATAAATAAACTTCTTTATTATTAATATTATTTATAGATGAAAACTCTATCTTGATAGAGGTGTTTTTTAAAAGTTGCTTTTTGGGAGACATTTCTATTCAAAAAAATTTTATACTTTTTATTAAAAAAGAATGCGACTGTCAAACTAAATTTTATCTGTCACTGTTTTTTCTTTTATGACCACCAACACAATTGCAGCATTTGTTTCACAGCCAACTAAGTAAAAAACTGTTTATTTTTATTATTACAGTCCAATTTGGATCACCCTGTAAGTACGTACAATAATATTCATTAGGCAAGTGTTAATAGTAGTCGTCCCTGGATAAGTAAGTCACTCTTAACTCGGCCACAAGTAGGTCTAGTGCAATGGGTTTTTAGGTCATTTCGCCATCTGCTACAATTCCAGTCAGATCTCCGACGCCGACATTGTTTTTGCGTTTGATCTAATATAGTTCATTCACAGATTTTTAGTTTGTTCTAATTTTGAAAATAACTCGTCGCTTTGTCTGCATTTTTTATCATTGCTCTTACTACTACCATGTCAGTTTATAACGTTTTTCTACGTTGTCCGAGGCTTATTCTCCACCTTCGATTCTGACAATCATCTATATGTCAATTCTGAAAGATCATATAAGAAATGAGATCATAAACGAAAGAATGGGATTCGAGGGAAGCATTGGCGTAGCTAGGGGGGCCAGGGGGGTCCTGGTCCCCCCTAAAGTCCCTCAGGCCCCCCCTAAGATATTTTAGGCCTCCCCTACCGACTACTAGTAAAAGAACATGACGCTAAAAATACATACTTTTCTATTATTATTCGGGAAATATTCAAATAAAATAGGTGCATTAAAATTTAAAATCATTCAGATAATGTTTACATTTCAGGAAAAAGCCCTTGTCTTGCGGAATTAGGCTTTTTCTCTTTAAATTATCGGTAACTTTTCTGCACTTATGCAATTTCCCGAAAATATTTTTTAAATTTAAACATAATTATGCATATTGAATATTTCATACATATTGGCGACATCTTGTAAAATATTATAGAAGTTTAAGTTAAATTTCGCATTTAATAAAGACAGCGACCTTTGCCCCTCTGTTTCCGAAATCGGGTTGTAGATGTCGTAAGGTTATAAAAGATCTTTTTAAACTGTTTTTCTAAAATAAATATAATAATCTTTTTAGTTTTTTTGAGGTTAGCGTTTAGTGTCTTATGAAAATTTTCCGATTTTGGTGACAATTTCATAACCATTTTCATATTAAGTTTTCCCTCGTCGTTAAATGGAATAAATTCGTCAAGCAATACCGGGAAATTTTTAATATTAATACTTCTGCTCTAAGAGCAGAAATGACCGTTTTAAAGAATTGTATTTTTCGGTTAAATCAAACTGTTGGTCATGATTCTATCAAACAACATATAGCAGAAAACACCTATCCAAACCTCTACCAACTTTTTAAAGTTGCGAGTATTCTTCCAATTTCAAGTGCAACTTGCGAGAGGTCTTTCTCTGCTATGAGGAGAGTTTTTAATTGGCTTAGAACAACTATGACTCAAGAGAGACACTCAGGTTTGTCATTGTTATTCATAGAAAAAGATGTTGAGGTCGACTTAGACAGTGTGGTAGACGCTTTCAGTCAGCGACGTAGAAAACTTTCTTTGTAGAATTGCTGAATTACATACTTCCTGTGTATACATATAAATAAGTTGGTATATGTATTATTAAATTTGTTATATTAAAATATTAGAACATTTAATGCGCGTATTTTTTTTCTATTCATTGCACAATTTGCACGACTCTTTAAAACCTATGCTTGCTTTTTGTTCAAGATAGACCGGGGCCACTGCCCCCCCTGAAAAGCAAGGCTAGCTACGCCAATGAGTATATACTTGGTTTTACCCAAGGGTCCTATCTCAAAATTCATTCATTTCTGTATAAAACTTACAAAACACATGGCCGTATCTGAAATTTTGACCAGGCCAATCTTAAGATAATAGAGAATTATTGAAATAAAGCTAGGCTATAATAGTGCCAGACACAATTTGGACACCTTCACATTGTAATATCAGCTGTGATCTTTCAACACACGGCCTTTGTTTACTATATGAACCGGAATAAATAGTGCCTTCTTTTATTAATTGAAAATAAACGACGAAAGTTTTAAATTCGACTTTGGTATGTCAATTTTGAAGGATCAATGTGAATGTGTCAAAATAGTGCCTGGCACAATTATAGCCTGGCTGTATTTCAATAATTCTCTAATATAGATTCATAAGACCGACGATATGATCTGTTCTAGATATTCTCATTGATCTTCTTATTGTTTTGTATTTTTCTGTTACGGGACAAGTATCTATTCCATACAACAGCGCGCTTTTTACCATTGTTTAATATATGTTAAATTTATCCTTTTTTCATCTCATCTCTCTGCTTCATAAAATACTGCTAAGACATCCAATAACCTTTTTTGCATTTACTATTCTTTTTTTCAGTTCTTTACAGTCTGTTCCTGTTTTATCAAATGTGACACCCAAGTATACATACTCATTGCATGGGGAAATTGTTTTTCCAAGACATAAGTACTGTATCTTGTCCACATTCACTGTTAATCCCTACTTTTGGTATTCTTCCGTTAACTTTCTCATCATATACTCCATGTCTTCTTTATGATTAGCTACTATCATATCATCATAATCAAAATCTTCGGACAGATTATATCTACTGGTACCTAGTTGTGATAAATTCGGTCAGGCATATCGATTTTTGGCAATTCGCAAACTGGACAGACCTTGGATTGATTCGAAAATATTGAGAACGGGACTGTTTTGCAATACTCACGAAATTTTTAAATTTATTACTAAGAATTATGTATAGTCTCGTTAATATTAATAATAGGTACTTATTGGAATAAAACCTGACCTTATTTTAAAATCAACAGTATTGTGACAGATTAACATATAAAAAGCAGCTGATTTCTTTCAAAATTTGGCTTTTGTGTATTTAAGAATCGGATTTATTAGTGTCTGTATTTATTAAATGAGAGTTAGCGACTTTATTTTTAAATTTGGCTTTGGTATGTCAATTTGAGAGGTCAGCTGTCAGTTTTCTTTGTAAATCTGTTAGAATAAAGGCGACACTAAAATAAACTCAGGTTCTATTTCAATAAGTTCCTGAAGCCCGGTCTAGACATAACATTTTACCTTGTCTTGCCTGTCAAAAGGATCAAGTATGAGGGTTGAAAGACTAGCGTACACACTTGATAGTTTTAACGTACGTTTTTAGATCAGTTTTTGATACACCATGGAGGAAGCACTGCTTTTGTCAATAATGTTTTTTGTTTTAAATGTCTATGACCGTTTCAGTAGCTAAATATAGTTTTTCAAAATGTGCTGATTTAGTTTGGTAATGTCCCCTGAAGATGTAAGTTTCTGCTTACGAAACATGTCGGGACTATTTGGTTAAAACAAATTAAAAATTAGTAGAGGAAGACAATAACCTGTGTGATTTCCTAAAAAATTATCTTATATAATGTCGGACGTTTCGTAAACCAACTTCTAAGTTGCACTCAAAAGGAATTAAAATTGTATGCACTACCACAAGAAATGCCGCTAAGACTGACGTTTTACCGGAAACAAGGCCTCTACCGATCAGTTCAACAGGTCCGACTTCAGTCCTGTTCAGTTCAGGCAAAACGTACGTTTTATTGTCTACACGAAAGGTTTTGCCTGATCTGTTTTACATGAACAGTTCCCCAGTTTATTATTACCAATAAGTACCTAGGCTCGCGAAAACTTTAATAATATAGAGGGTGTTCCAAATTAAGTGTTCACCATTGCTAACTTTGTTATTATTAAAGATAGAAAAAAGATTAAATTGGCAAACTATCAGAATTTTTGAAGATCTTTAAGATGCTTATATCAAAAAAAATCAAACATCGCGTATTCGAGGTTTCGCGTTTTTTCAAAAAATATAAAGATTTAATTGAACACCCTATATACAGGGTGTCTTATAACTTAGGGGCCATAATGCAGCAGGTGATAGAGAAGGTTATTTCGGATAAAAAAGTTTATATAACATAGGGGTCAACACTCATCTGTTTTTAAGATATAGGATTTTTAAAGTTAAAGGAGTGGGGGGAAAAAGGGTCTTACAAAAAAGGCAAATTTGTCACCCCCAAATAAATATTTAGCTAATTGTGATCCAAAAATGTGGTATTCTCTTTTTTGATAAAATGACAAGTTGAGGAGATACAGGCTGTCAAAACAACCTCAAAAATGTATAAAAAATTATAATTTTTGATTTTTTTTATTTTCGCTTACTTATTCTTTTAAAAAAATATCAATAATATTTTATTATTATGTCTCCCTAAGACTTATTTTTAATAACAAAAAACATCAATAGAAAGATTGCGTTTATTATGGTATTCATAAAAGTTTATACCAAAAAAATAGTTTTTCCTAAAATAATTTGACAGCATAATTTTTTTTAAATTTTTTATCCTTATAATGATTGCTCTTGTTTTAATACACGACGTTACCAAATTTCATATTTTTCGGGGTTTTAAAAAAAATTTATTATCAAAAAAGTTTAAAAAATCGCCAACTTTGATGCTCTACATCTCGAGAAAGAAAGAGTTATGACTCCTGCATTGTATGAATTTTTCCATCAGAAATTACCTCCTCTATCACCTGTTGGCCTATGGCCCCTAAGTTATGGGACACCCTGTGTATTTTTCTGATAGGCCTTTTAATTCTAAACAATAATTGTCTTTTGATTTTTTGTCCTAAAATTAAAAATAACACGAAGATATTCCAAATTCAAAATTACGCTTAGACTTCTTTCAACCAAATTCAATTTCAATACGTAATTTTAAATTTTAAATATCTTCGTTATTTTTAACTTTAGGAAAAAAAATCTAGAGACAATTTTTGTTAAGAATTGAAAAACCTATCAGAAAAAATTATAAAATACAGGGTTCAATTAAAAATTGTTGTGTTTTTTGAAAAACGCGAAATAGCTTAAAAAATTCTAATGGCCAATTTAAACTTTTTTCTATGTTTAATAACAACAAAGTTAGCAATGGTGGATACTTGACTAGGAACAGCCTGTATATTATTAAAGTTTTCATCACGATTAGTCCTTTCCATCATTGTTTTATAAAATTTCATACGATGATATTCGTTATCAGAAAAAATGTCATGAGTATTTGGGGTTTAATGGGTAGGGGACAATTCGCCGCGGCCGATTCGCCGTGGGACAGTTCGCCGCCGGCCGATTCGCCGCGGGTACAATTCGCCGCGAGATTTTTTTATTTTATGATGTTACCATTGGCAATTGTTTAAGCAGTTTTATTTAGCTTGACTTCATATAATATATTTGTTTATTTGTTTGATCATAACTTTTTTGAAACTTTTTCAACTAGGTATTTGGGGTTAGTATACAATTCAACAATTTTTTCTATTAGAAAAATAAATAAAATGGCGGATCCAAAATGGCGGATTTTCCCATTTATGAACCGATTTGCATCAAACTCGGAACTTTAAGATCTTTATTATAGCTGATTATTATTTTTAACTTAATTTAAAAAAATCAAAATGGCGGTTCCACAATGGCGCACTTTCTTATTTATAAACCGATTTGCCTCAAACTTGAAGCAAGGTAACTCAATACAATTTTTAATCTAAATTTTAAAACTTGAAAATGGCGGATTCCTCGGGGCCTAGGCCCCCCCAAGCCTAAGATTTTTTTAGATATTTTTCACATATTTCATGAATAAAAAGATTAAAGAGTATAAAATTCGCCATCATGAGGCTTCGCCCCCCCCCCCAGAGAAATCAGCCCCCCCCCCCAATTTTGAGCCCAATCGGTTTATAAACAAGAAAGTGCGCCATTGTGGAACTGTCATTTTGATTTTTTGTAAATTTTAGTTAAAAAAAATAATCAGCATGCTGAAGATCTCAAAGTTCCGAGTTTGATGCAAATCGGTTTATAAATGGGAAAATCCGCCATTTTGGATCCACCATTTTCATTTTTTTAAATTTAAGTCAAAAATTGTATTAAGTTACCTCAAGCGCCGCGATGTTTCAAGTTTGAGGCAAATCGGTTCGTTAATAGGAAAATCCGCCATTTTATTTATTTTTCTAATAAAAAAAATTTTGAATTGTATTATACTAACCACCAAATAACCACTTGATAAAGTTTGAAAAAGTTATGATCAAACAAATAAACAAATATATTATATGAAGTCAAGCTAAATAAAACTGTTTAAACAATTGCCAATGGTAATATCATTTAAAAAAAATCTCGCGGCGAATTGTCCCAGCGGTAAATCGGCCGGCGGCGAATTGTCCCGTGGCGAATCGGCTGCGGCGAATCGGCTGTGGCGAATCGGCCGCGGCGAATTGTCCCATCCCCGAGTATTTGATACTTTGTAAGAATGATAATATTGTAATAAAGCCAGGCAGTTATTGTGCCGGACACTCTTGTGACAGTTGATTTTTCAAAATTGACATACCAAGTCGAATTTATATATCCAGTCGTTTATTTTCCATTAATAATGACGGCAATATTAATTCCGGCTCTTACAATACACCAGGGCCTAACTTTGAAAGAAGACAGCCGTTCTTACAATGCGAAACTGTCAGAATAGTGCTCGGAACAGTTACTGCCTAGTTTATTGCAAAACGTCCCTATTAACTAGTATTATTATTCAATGCAGAATGGAGAACATTATTATTATTAAGTACCCATTTCTACAATTTTGACACCCTGTTATTCATATATGATCATTATGCATGACAACATTTTGTTTTATTTTCTACACATTAGAGACTAAACATGTTTTCCTACATTTGTTTTTGCCCAGATTATTTATTTCTTGTTTCTTTATCCTTTTCCATAAAAATATTTGTTATCACCAATAAATTAAATGAATAAATAATAAATAAATCATTTTTTACTCCATATAAATTCCTTAAATGACTTGACCCAAAAAAATCATAGCAAATATACGCACGCAGTTGAGTAAAGAAAACATTATTTATGTTTTAGTTTTGAGTAAAAATTTTTAGAATTAGTCCAGGGAAAATAGGTCACTGCGACCCACTAACCTAGTACACTAGACCTAGTTGAACTGAATATACATACATTAGCTTTATGGTGTTCTATTATCAACGCAGTCCGTGGCTCGAGCCACTTAATCATTTTCATGATAATAGAGAATTATTTTAATAAAAACAAGCTAGAGAAATATTAATCAACGAGACTATAGTGCAGCCGATAGATGTAGTTGAGTATGTAAATTGTGAGGACCGCAGTTTTACAATGGATTCAAGCTGATAATAGGTCACAGAAATGCGTCAAAAAAGTGTAAAATCTTAAGAATAAAAAATCCTTCACACCCTCCAAAACCTGAAATTTTAAGTTTTGTTTCAAATTTTCTCCAAAACTAAGCTTCTTATGGAAAAATATGTATTTATCTTTAGGGTAGACAATAAAATTTTCTTTTTAACAATATATAAGTCAATGGGGTACGACTTTTCAGCGGCGTCCATTGATATAGGTATTGTAAAAAAATAAAAAAACGACTTTCTTAAAAACCGAGTTATATATCAAAAATTTTTATTTATACTTTATTTTAGGCTATAAAATTTCCTTGTAAACAATGTAAATTGTAAATTAAATCAATTTGGCAAAATCACCAGACTTTTTTTACAGAAAAATATTATTTTTTTATTAAACTGACTGCACTTTTCTGCTGGACAAAAATATAGCAACAAAAATTTATCTCCTCATGTTTTCAAAGATTCAAAGACATTTAGTTTGAGATACTTATGATAAACTGATAGGTGGTCACTACTTAAAAATTTATATATTGGTGGTGCAAAAACAATTACAAGCTTCACTGATAACCGCAACAAAATCATTCTCTACCCCGAAAAGCTCACCTCATTTCATCTCAAAAACTCTGATCGAGTCTAGTTTTATTCTTCTATTGGCTTCCCAAAGGTATAGTCCTTGCCATAGGCAGTTACACTTTTGTGACATTTTCAACCTCTTTATTAATCCAATTAATCATATGCATACTGACAACAACAAAAAAAATCTGAGAAATGGCATATCTTTGATGTGTTTTTATCTGTGCCTTTTTTTGTTAACCTACAGTCAGCACCTTCTTATCCAAAGATAATGACAGTTTTACCCACAGATTACTAACCACAGAAATTTTAATTGGTGTACTGTGGTTTTACCTTTAATTTTTTACCAACATGACATGTTTACTTTTTAATATATTTCTGGTTAAGAAATATGTTTATTTCATGTCAAAGTCACAAAAGTGTAACTGCGTCTGGCAAGAACTACATCTGCACGGTTCTAAGAACCTGTACTATTTTTCTTCACGGGCAACGCAACATCATAATAATTTTTTAAAGTTTAGACCATGTTTATACTTACAAAAGTTTTTTTTTGACTTTCCGCAATAAGCATATTGCTAAATACCTAAAACAAAAGAAAAACAACTATTAAAAAATTAATTATTTGAAAAAAATTTGTGTAATAACTGGATCTCTTTGTTGTTTCCACTTTAGTAATAAATAATAAAGTACAGGGCCTCTCATAATCACTTATTAATTATTGCTTAGACTAATCGACAACATCCACTGATATAGTTCAATGAATAGAGGCCAAAATAGGGGGGTTACCATACAAAAGGTCCGGTAGTTCTGAATTTTGGATGTGTTGTTAAGCTCAGAAGGGTAGTTAAAAATCTGAGTTTTCGTCACCCCCACCCCTGTGCTCCCTCCGCCATCTTGAAAAAACCATCAAAAATTGGCACTTTTTTAGTTTTTTGCCTTTAATTTCGTTCCAGTACACTAAATCGCAAAAAGAGTAATATGAAATTTTTTAGAGGATATAATTATCTACAATTGGGTGGTACTATGGTTGTTGTGCGAGCAGTAGTAACGGAGCTAGGTAATTTCCAAAAATGACTAAAATCACGTGCTTGGGCAAATTTTCAGATTTTTTCTACTTTAGACGGCATAAGCTCCGAAATATTTTGTTCTAGGGTAAAAGTTCTAAGAACATATCTTGTAGAAAATTTTATCAGCTACAAAATCCATTCTTTAGATGTATTTTTAAATATTGTAATGGAGTGGGAGTAACTTTTAACTTCAAGTAAGTAAGTTAGAAAATAATCATTTTTTAAAATTTAGTGCTTTAAACGGCACGTTTTTTATTTATTTTTATTTTTTTGTGTAAATTTAGTGACGTACAAAAAGATAAGAGAGCTTAGGGGTCAAACACCTCCTTAAACTAACCACCTCTCCAAAAACCCCCCCAGACCCCCCAAAATCTAACATATTTAGGTTTTCTCAAATTTTCTCAAAAAATACGCTTCTAAAAGAAAAATGTGTAATATACTTTATTGTAGACAATGAAATTTCCTTTTGAAAAAGGTACAACTCGATGGGGGTCAACTATTTATAAACTCTTCAGCGGCGTCCGCTAATTGAAATAACTTAAAAAAGTAAAAAAATATCCATGTTTTTTCCATGATATATTCGATTTTTTTTAAACCAAGGCTTACAGAACAAAATGTGTTATACATTATTGTAGCAAATAAAATTTCCTTTAAAATGCTGTACAAGAAAGTCGGATTGGTTTCATGGTTCTAAATTCAGAGGCGCCCGTTTGTTTTAAATCAAGGACACCACTGGAGCGGTAAATATGAAATATTTTTTACCATGTTACACAACGTTTAAAAGGAAATTTTATATTTTCTACAATGAAGTAAAAAACAATTTTTTTGATAAAGGGCATGGTTTTCAGAAAATCAAATAAAACCTGTGCAAAACCTAATTTTTAAGAAAATTAATTAAATGGCCCCCATTTATGGACGTCGCTGGCGGGTTCGTTGTAAGTCAAACCCTATCGAGTTATACACCGTTAAAAAGAGAATTTTACTGTCCATAAAGTGCATCATAGCATTTTTTTAAATTAGGCTTAGTTTTTGAAAAAATTGGATAAAACTTGTAACAAAAATATTTTAATTTGTAATTTTTTAAAATTGGTTAAATTTACGGGCGCCTCTGAATTTATAACCATGAAACCAATCCGACTTTCTTGTACAGCATTTTAAAGGAAATTTTATTTGCTACAATAATCTATAACACATTTTGTTCTATAAACCTTGGTTTAAAAAAAAATCGAATAAATCATGGAAAAAACATGGATATTTTTTGACTTTTTTAAATTACTTCAATTAACGGACGCCGCTGAAGAGTTTATAAATAGTTGACCCCCATCGAGTTGTACCTTTTTCAAAAGGAAATTTCATTGTCTACAATAAAGTATATTACACATTTTTCTCTTAGAAGCGTATTTTTTGAGAAAATTTGAGAAAACCTAAATATGTTAGATTTTGGGAGGTCTGGGGGGGTTTTTGAAGAGGTGGTTAGTTTAAGGAGGTGTTTGACCCCTAAGCTCTCTTACCTTTTTGTACGTCACTAAATTTACACAATAAAAATAAAAATAAATAAAAAACGTGCCGTTTAAAGCACTAAATTCAAAAAAATGATTATTTTCTAACTTACTTACTTTAAGTTAAAAATTACTCCCACTCCATTAAAATATTTAAAAATACATTTAAAGAACGGATTTTGTAGCTGATAAAATTCTCTACAAGATATGTTCTTAGAACTTTTACCCTAGAACAAAGTATTTCGGAGCTTATGCCGTCTAAATTAGAAAAAATCTGAAAATTTGCCCAAGCACGTGATTTTAGTCATTTTTGGAAATTACCTAGCTCCGTTACTACTGCTCGCAGAACAACTACAGTACCACCCAATTGTAGATAATTATATCCTCAAAAAAATTATAACTCTTTTTGCGATTTAGTGTACTGGAACGAAGTTACAGCCAAAAAACTACAAAAAGTTATAATTTTTGGTGGTTTTTTCATGATGGCGGAGGAAGCACAGGGGTGGGGGTGACGAAAATTCAGATTTTTAACTATCCTTTCGACCTTAATAACATATCCAAAATTCAGAACTACCAGACCTTTTGTAGGGTAAAACTCCTCTATTCATTGTACTAATAATAAGGCATAGAACAAAGATTAGATTGAAATATATAATAAGTGTGGTAACTAGGTTATTACCTTACGAGAGTAAAATTTACGAACCAAGCCAGAGGGATTGAGAAGATACAGAAGTAATCAGTGGCGGCTGATACAGGGAGGGCAGCGGGGCAGTGCCCTCCCAAAACTAGACAACAAACAGTATTTTTAAATGATTTATTTAAAAACAGTTAAATCATCCCTTACAACATGATTGTCTAGTTCTTTTTATTATCTGTGGTTAACAACAAGCGATTAATTGGGTGAACTTTTTTACCGGAAATAATTACAAGCCGGCAGCGCCGCGCGGGGCAAGGTTTCATTTTCAATCATTTTTCAGCGGGGTATGGGTGGATGTTCTCCAGTGGGGGGCGGGAGGAGTGTTTGATTTAGTTGAAGTCGGCCATCGTTATCGTGCGGAAATGTCCGTTGCCCTTCTAAACGTTGCGGGTTCTATCCTTAGTGAAGACGTATGAGTTTGTTTTGATTTGGGGTATGTCAGTAGTAAAAAGCATTGCCGGTCGCGTGTCATTGTTTGTTTCTCTTTTCGTTTGTTTATAAAATGGAAATAAATACCGTCGTTTACATAATTAACTGTGCAAATTTAAATATGTTGACATATGAACTTCGAATACAAATAAAATCTTTAGGGCCACATAGACTAGACCTAAAAATCCTAAAAATTAACCAAAATTTTAGTGCAAGTAATAAAACTTTATACGATGCTGAAAACTGGTTGTGCGGTTGAAAAAAACGAAATGCTTTTTTTGCTCTATTTGTCTTATTATGAACAATCCACGAAGTGATCCTGCGTGGGTGGCAAAAGGAATGTGTAATATCAAGCACTTTAGTGAAAAGTTAAAGACACAAAGTAAGTGCTGCTTATTTCAATAACCACATAGAATTTTCTATGCTAGGCAAGATTGATATTAGGTATCAATTGAATGGTGCCTATGCAAAACATTACCCAATATAATGAAAATGTGGTTGAGGTTGCTCTACGAGGCCATGCGGAATCTGAAACTGGTGCTAATCCAAGCACTTTGCGCATGTAAAAGAAGGGCGAATTTTTTTTTTTTTTTTAATTTTTCAAACACACTGTGTTTTTTTTTTTATTACAATCTAGTCAGTAAGACTAATTAGCAATTTTGTTTTAACTTAATTTACTAGAAAAGTCAGATTTAAACTTAGGGTTCACTCAACAGTTCTCCCCGCTTTGCTTAGTCTGTAACTCACAATTGTGTTGTGTTTATAGCATTATTTTGTTTTATGTGTAATTCACTTAGTTTACTAGCTCAAACGGCTTCACTCTTTTTAGTCGTCGAACTAGCATAGTATTGTCTAGAAGCTGAATTGCTTCCACATTCACATGCCGATGGAGTCTATCTTCATGGCTTTTTGCGTACTTTTTTATAGTCTCTGCTACAGTTTCGATTTTTAGATCTCGATGAAGGTCACTATTTCGAACGTACCAAGGTGCATTCACAATGTTTCTTAATACTTTATTTTAAAATCTCTGTACAACTAGAATGTTACTCTCTTTAGCACAACCCCATAGTTGAATACCATATGTCCATACTGGTTTCAGTATTTGTCTATAAAGCAGTAACTTATTATGAATTGTTAAATTGGACTTCCTTCCAATTAGCCAGTTCATTTTTCTATACCTTATCTCAAGTTCTTCTTTTTTTTTTCTTAACATGTGCTTTCCAGCGCAATTTGGCATCAAGTGTCATTCCTAGATATTTTGCCTGATTCGAATATGGTACTGGAATGTTGTTAACTGTTATTTGTATGTGATTTATATTTTTGTTTGTAAAATCAACATGAATTGATTTGGTTTCATTTAATTTTATTCGCCACTTTGTGGTCCAACTGTGAATTTGGGTGACTGCATCCTGAAGTTTTTCTATGCATTTTTCAATAGATTTTTCTACCGTCAATAAACCAGTATCATCGGCAAATGTTGCTAAGTGACAATTTTCTGGCTTTGGGATATCACAAGTGAATATTAAGTATAGATAAGGGCCTAGTACGCTACCCTGGGGCACGCCTGCTTGAATTTCTCTTAAATTTGAGTATGAGTCTTCCGGTTTTACTCTAAAATGTCTATCAGATATGTATGATTCCAAAATATCCGAATATTGTTTTGGCAGAAACCTGGCGAATGGACTTTATCTATAAAGAAATAAACTACAAACTACACGAAGTAGCTGCTTGTTTGTAAAATGCTAATATAAAAATGTTTAGGTAAGTATTTTTATCTCCTTTTTCATGCAATATAAATGTCTGCCCCCCCCCCCCAATTTATAACGTCACCCACCGCCACTGTTAGTGAAATACAGAATGTCCAAGTAACCCAAGATGTTTTTGATTCTGTTCTAAGCACCCAGGGGAGGGGGGGGGGGCTCGGAGGCCGCTTTCCAAACCGGAGATTTTTAAAACAGGACATCATGAGGCTTTGACCCCCCCCTAAGGCCTCGGGCTCCCCCAAAACATATTCCTGGGTGCGCTACTGCGTAGTTCCAGTCTTTTTTCATAGCTTTTTTAACTCTAAGCTTCTCTTGAAAATCGAGTAGTGGGGGTAAGTTTTTTCTGTTTTCATCAAAAACAAACACCTAACCCCCCCAAAAAAAAACAACAAATTTCGGACACTCTGTACACATGTTTTGCTCTAAAACGAAAGATTATGCATCGACTTGTAAGCAGAAATAATTAAGTCGATTATAAAAGACATGCAAAAACCATGTTGCAAGGGACACCCTGTAAAAAAACGAAAGCGAGAGTTTTGTAGCACAACAATAAACTCTCAGTTTTTAACGTTTTGTGGGGCAGAAATTTGTTAAAAAATCCAATTAACAAAATGCAGACATCGGCGCTTAGTGGTCCAATTTTAAACAAACCAAAGTTTATTGAATTTACTTTTAAAAAAATTATTTAATAATTTCCCAGTCATTAATTGGGTTGATTTTTAAATCATTAGACATACAGAAATAATACTATTACATTATTAAATTAATTAAATAAAAACAGAAGAATCACATCATACCGTAAACACTGCAAAAGACCGGCAACGATCGCTCAACTGTAAAAGTGTGATGCAGAAGCAGACGATTATTTAATATTAAAATTGCTGTTTGTCTAAATGTACAGGGTGATTAAAATTGGCCACTTTTAAATGGGAAAGGGTACTTCTAAGCAGGGCCGTATCTGAGGGGGGATTTTGGAGGTCCAACCCCCCCCCCCCCGAAAATTAAATAGCAATGTGTTTTTTAAGTTTAACCTTTTTTTCATATTCAATAAACCCACAATTTTTCAAATTCCACTGGCCTAACCCCCCCCCCCCCCCCAAAATTTTGGTTTTGATACGGCTCTGCATCTAAGGGATATTAGGGATAACTAACACTCCTTTGCAAGTGTCAAATTTCAAAAAAATATTTTTGGTAAAAACCCCATTTTGATATATCCATTTTGGATTAAGGTTTATAACTTTTTTATTTATCAAAATTAATTTTTGGTGTAAATAGCTTGTTGGTAGTTTTTTCTAAAGCTTCTGCACCTGTCAAACTAAATGTTATCTGACACATTTAGTTCCCGAGATATAACGCAAAGTTATCTTTTTTTTACGGAATTACCACTTTTTTCTTAATTTTCGAAATCGACGTAGAATTTCCTCTAAAATGATATATCACACTTTTTTTAAATATTTTTTTGTTATCCATAGTTTTCTTTGTTTTTTATCATATACTTTTTTGACGCAGTTTTTATCAAAAATTAAATAAATTTTTTAAAAAAATAAATAAAAATACTAAGAATAAAAAGAAATTAAATACATCGTTCAAAAGAATTTAATTTTCTATAATAAAGTTTATTACACACTTTCTGTAAAATGTTTACCTTTTGAGAAAATGTCAAAAAACTGAATAATTTCGGTTTATTTTGCAGATACTATGGAAATACATAGAAAGCGGGTGTACTGCTAACTCTTCAGGGTTCGTATTTTAGCAAGGGTACTGCCCAGAGAAGTCAGTGATCTCATTTTATAGGCTATTAGTTGGCCTTTATTTTATATTAGTACAGATTTTTTCAAAAATAAGCAGTTTCGAAGAAACGCCACTAAATAAAAAAATTGGTCAAAATCCAATGGCAGTGAAATATTTAGCGTCATAACTCGAAAACCATTTGTCTGACAAAAAAAGATACAAAAGCGTAACTTTTGTCTAAACCTTATTTTTGTAAAATGTACATATAATTTAAAAAAAACATTTTGTGCACAATAAATGCAAGATATCGGGGAGAGCCTGCCCCTTCCAAGGTCGGAAACTAAAAAAAATTTTTAGGACACCAATGTCAAAATCGCTACTACAGTGAAACCTCTCCTTGCGGACACCTCTACAACGGGATGGGGCGCTGCACGATATGGACAAAAATATTATGTAGTATGTTGGCAACAATGCACTGTGCAGCCGGGGAATTACCTATTTCCGTTTTAATGCGGAGACTAAATACTTCTGTCGTATTTACATCAATTTTTTATTCGGTGGGACTGCTGTGTTTAGTTTTATTGTTCAGTTGGGTAATAATAGATCTCTTTGAAATGACGCCTAGTAAAAAAACTTCTTAGTTTATGTGGAAAAGTGGAAGTTGTTAACGTTTCAGAGAAGGAACATCTATCAGCACGAAAGATCGTCGAAAAATTTGATATCAGAAATTTTCAAGCAGCGGAAATTGTTAATAAATATATATCAAAATTTCGCAGTTCCCTCTCTTAACCGGACAACTCCAGTAAGCGGACAAAATCGAGGGAACCGTGAGTGTACGCTTACAGGAGGTTTCACTCTACACCACTTTTTGCAAGCAAGGGGTCTTTTTTTCGCTTTAACGACTGGGCTAAATAGTATACTAGTAAAAATTACATTGAATTTGGAATATTGCTACGGGGTAGACAACGCTGGAGTTTTTGTCTTCTACTCCACTGTGCACACTTTGTTGTGGTTTATGGTTAATTTACTTAAATTCGAGTTCTCCAAACCGCCAACGAACAGCAGACCGCTAATGGCGGTCGGCGGAATCCCCGCCATCTTTAGCCCACTAATTTTGGAGGCGGCCATGACACACTGTAATACTTTTGCTTTTGTTCGGCTGTGCAAAGTTTACTGCTGGAGTAATACAAAGAAATTAAAAGAAACCAGAAGAATAGTAGCATCATAACAAAAACATTTTAATTTACTTCCCACCCCTATACATGTAAAATTATGTAAAAGTAACATAATTGTCCACTTCCAGAAACGCTAAAAATATAAAAATTAAATATTATCCAATTCCTTTAAAAAAGAAGTGAAATCATAACAAAAACATTTCATGTAAAAAAAGCCAAGCAATATTTTTTAAAACTTTGCTATTACAGCGAAACTTCTTTATGTTCAATTAAGCACTGTGCCTAAGAGTCATTTGCAGCCGTGATAGCCAAGTTTAAAAAAAAAACATTTCCAAACTAGTAAGAACCTTTCATTTTGAAATTTGTATTGGAGAACTTGGCTTTACTTTTATCTCAATTCTTTTTACGGAATACGATTTACGCGTACTTGGCTTTGTTTACATAAAATATCTTTGTTATGATTTCACTTCTTTTTTAAAGGAATTGGATAATATTTAATTTTTAAAGTATTAAAATGTGCGGAATATTCATTAAGACTTTTGGAATGCCTTGTTTAAAATTGAAGGATTTTTCCCATGGTTTTATCACAATTCCTATCAGCCTATAATTTTGTTATTTTTAAATTTTTTCCTGTAGTTTTTTCATAGTTTCTATCAGTCTTCCAAGGCTCAGCTCTCTAGCGTTTCTGGAAGTTTACTTTTACATAACTTTACATTTATAGGGGAGGAGCGAGGGTGGCTCGGTATTTTCTTTTGGTGAACCGGTTAGGGGAAATACCAGGAAATACTTGAGAAGTACTGGCAAATATACTAGGAAATACCGGGAAGTGCTAGGAAATGCCATTGAAATTTGAGGAAATACTGAGAAATAACAGGAAATACCGTACGGAAAGTATAAATTAACCCCTTTCCCTCATCTTATAACAAAGATTACGGGTTGTTTCTGCAAGTTTCTTTTTGGCACAAGACGAATCTATTGAAATACATGAGAATCGGTTTAAAATTCAACCCTAAATTCCTACTGGGCCGTTAATATGAAGTAATATGACAAAAAAGGAAGTTCTAACATCTTTTTAACTTCTCTGGTTGATGTTGTACTGGAACCTATGGTACATAGTACTACCGATTTGTTGTTGTTGACTGTTTCACCAATTTTTATTATTATATATTATTAAGTATTTCCTTAAAAGGAAAACACTGCAGCAGATGCGAGTTTTTATGTAATTTTTCTTACGGCGAATTCAAAGGCTGGACTATCGATTTTGGGAAATTTGAGTACTTTTTAACCTTAGTGCAATGGTGGTCATTAACTGGGTACCTAGTTTATTCAGTAAATGACTTGTTCATTTTTGTTTAAAAAAATATCATTTGCGCAATTGGACAATTGATCAGGTTGAGGTCAAATCCCAAAAATATATTTCCTCAGCACGGGCGGATCTGAATGGAGCCTAGGAGGGCCCGCCCCCCCCCCCCAACTTTTTGAGTTAAATGGTAAATGTTTACAAAAAGGTTATAATTTAAGCGTAGTTTTATTCTTGGGCACCCCCAACTTAGGTGTAGAAGTTTTGGGCCATCCATATTTTAGGGCCTAGATCGGCCACTGGTCTTCAGGACAAATGAACTGCTTATTGGACTTTTGACAAACATAAAATATGGTTTAAATCGAAATCTAAATCCAAATTTGAATCCAAACCCAAAACAAAAGCAAAATCCAAATCTAAATCTATCACTTTATTGTCACACCCTGTACATCTTCTTCTGCAACTTTCCACAGTTTAGGTATGTACCTAAACTGTGGAAAGTTGCAGAAGTTATCATGATTCCAAAACCGGGAAAACCACTCCATGACGTGTCATCTTACAGGTCAATATCTTTGCTGCCAATTATATCCAAGCTCTATAAAAAATTATTGCTTAAAAGAATAAAACCCATCATAGAAAGACAAGAAATTATTCCATCTCATCAATTTGGTTTTCGAGACAAGCATTCCACGATAGATCAAGTACACAGAATTACTAATATAATAGAAAAAGCACTAGAAGAGGGAAAAGTTTGTTCTGCAGTTTTTCTAGATGTAGCACAAGCATTTGACAAAGTGTGGCATGAAGGCCTTAATTTTAAACTAAAACGGTTTCTGCCAAAACAATATTCGGATATTTTGGAATCATACATATCTGATAGACATTTTAGAGTAAAACAGGAAGACTCATACTCAAATTTAAGAGAAATTCAAGCAGGCGTGCCCCAGGGTAGCGTACTAGGCCCTTATTTATACTTATTATTCACTTGTGATATCCCAAAGCCAGAAAATTGTCACTTAGCAACATTTGCCGATGATACTGGTTTATTGACGGTAGAAAAATCTATTGAAAAATGCATAGAAATACTTCAGGATGCAGTCACCCAAGTTCACAGTTGGACCACAAAGTGGCGAATAAAATTAAATGAAACCAAATCAATTCATGTTGATTTTACAAACAAAAATATAAATCACATACAAATAACAATTAACAACATTCCAGTACCATATTCGAATCAGGCAAAATATCTAGGTATGACACTTGATGCCAAATTGCGCTGGAAAGCACATGTTAAGAAAAAAAAAAGAAGAACTTGAGATAATGTATAGAAAAATGAACTGGCTAATTGGAAGGAAGTCCAATTTAACAATTCATAATAAGTTACTGCTTTATAGACAAATACTGAAACCAGTATGGACATATGGTATTCAACTATGGGGTTGTGCTAAAGAGAGTAACATTCTAGTTGTACAGAGATTTCAAAATAAAGTATTAAGAAACATTGTGAATGCACCTTGGTACGTTCGAAATATTGACCTTCATCGAGATCTAAAAATCGAAACTGTAGCAGAGACTATAAAAAAGTACGCAAAAAGCCATGAAGATAGACTCCATCGGCATGTGAATGTGGAAGCAATTCAGCTTCTAGACAATACTATGCTAGTTCGAAGACTAAAAAGAGTGAAGCCGTTTGAGCTAGTAAACGAAGTGAATTACACATAAAACAAAATAATGCTATAGACACAACACAATTGTGAGTTACAGACTAAACAAAGCGGGGAGAACTGTTGAGTGAACCCTAAGTTTAAATCTGACTTTTCTAGTAAATTAAGTTAAAACAAAATTGCTAATTAGTCTTACTGACTAGATTGTAATAAAAAAAACACAGTGTGTTTGACAAATACAAAAAAAAAACCCTGTACATAGTGAGGGATAGACAAAAATATTATGGTTGTTAAAGTGATCATAATTAATCAAATAAATTGTCCATTTAATATAGCCCTTTATTTTCAAAAATAAATAGGTTATACTGAGTGTTTCAGTTTAAAAAATCACCCTGTAGATGGTTATTACCACCCTCATGTAATTACAAACCTCACCTTACCGACTCGGTATGTAAATTTAATGCTCGTGCGATATTAACCTAGTTTTCACACTTATTATATAACATACTATTATGTGGTCATTTACTGGTTTTTTAATGGTCATTCACTGGTGGCAACTTATCATTTACTGGTTTTTTGTGCAATTTGCCCTAAAAATGGTTAAATCTTTTAAACACGCTTAGAAATAGTATTTTATTTTACAAGAAAATTATAACATTTTCCAACTATCATTTTAATTTTCTTTCAAAATCAAAACTTTTTTTTGACAGACATTTTAAAATGACTTTTTTGTTAAGTGGTCATTCACTTTTAAATTGTATACTTTATCTCTCGCACTAGTGACTTTTCAAAGCAAGAATTAAATATAAATAGGCAGTATGTATGTATGTGGGCAGTCAAGGAAAAATAAAGTAAAATAAACGAAAAATTTGTGCCAGATTTACGGTAGAATTTTTTATAAGTAGCAAATTTATTATTTGCTCAACTAAATTTTGATTTAAATGGGTCAAGGTTAGTAGTAGATTGCGAAACCCACGATTTTCGAGTAAATTTAAATCAGTACCTACATAAAATACAAAAAAAAACAATGTGAATAATTCTAATTTTAGGTTTATGTTTTTGTTTTTATCAAGATTTCAATTCAGACCAGGTCCATCAAAATGAACGGGCCCCGAACATCCATTCCGGTGACGTCGTTTTTCTACGTTGTCCGACGCCTATTCTCCACCTCCTTCGATCCTGACAATCATCTTCTGTCAGATTCTTTTGACTCATTGATCTTTGGATTGACTGTTGCCATTCTAGTTTAGGACGTCCTCTTTTTCTGCGCCCTACTGGTTCATTTTGGTAATCTTTCGTCGTTCATCCGTTGTACATGGCCGTATCATATCAATTGTCTTTTAGTATTGTCATCCGTTATGCTTCCCTCGATTCCCATTCTTTCTTTTATGATCTCATTTCTTATGTGATCTAATCTAGATATTCTCATTGATCTTCTTATTGCATCCATTTCGACACTTTCCATTTTTGTTTTGTATTTTTCTGTTACGCGACAAGTCTCTATTCCATACAACAGCGTGCTTTTTACCATTGTTTCATATATGTTAAATTTTACATTCTTTCTTATCTCTCTGCTCCATAAAATACTGTTAAGACCTCCAATAACCTTTTTTGCTTTTGCTATACTTTTTCCCAATACTTTACAGTCTGTTCCTGTCTTATCAAATGTGACACCCAAGTATACATACTCATTGCATGGAGATATTGTTTGTCCATTGTCTAGTTCTAACTCACTGGATTCGTTTCCAATACATAAGTACTGTGTCTTGTCCACGTTCACTGTTAGTCCCCACTTTTGGTATTCTTCCGTTAACTTTCTCATCATATACTCCATGTCTTCTTTATCATTAGCTACAATTACTTGGTCGTCAGCAAACTGTAGTGTGTATATAGTGAATCGGTCGTTAATGTATTCCCATGCCGTGCACTTTACGTTTCCAGTTTTTTAGAGCCACTGCGATATATATTTTAAAAAGAGTTGGAGAGATACAACATCCCTGTCTTAAGCCTTTTGTTACCAGGAATTCCTTTGAAAGTCGATTTCCAATTTTAATTTTAGATTTTGACCCTTTGTATAGTTCTTTTATCGCTTTTATGTATGTATGATTGATATTAGTTTGTTCCAACAACGTCCATAATTTTTCTAATGGAACGGTATCATATGCTTTTTGTAGGTCCACAAAGGTAACATGAGTCTCTATATTTCTGGCGCTTCTTTTCTCAATTACTTGTTTAAGACAAAAAACATTATCACTACAAGATCTGCCTGCACGAAACCCACTTTGCTCTTCTTCTTCTTGTTCATGAAAATCATTCTCTATTAGATCTCTAAGAATCCTACCGTACAATCTACTTAGAGTGCTAGTGACTGAAATTCCTCTGTAATTGTTACAATCCAGCTTGTTTCCTTTTTTATGTATTGAGGATATGAATGCAATTTTCCAATCATTAGGTACTGGATGTCCGTTTATGCATTGATTGATAATATATGTGAGATTTTCGAGTAGTTTCTCTGATCCATATTTGAGCATTTCAGCATATATTCCCCCAGGTCCGCTAGCTTTTCCGGATTTAAGCTTTTTTATACTATTCTTTATCATTTCTTTTTCGATGATTACTTGCTCTCCATGTACTTCTATGTCTCTCATCGGAGAGGCTGTTAGATATTCGGGTCTCGTCTCCTGCAGCAGTCCCTTGTAGTGTTCTGTCCATTGTTCTGGTTTGATGATCTGGATGTTTACTTTTTCTTTATTAGGTTTTTACTGTAGAAATGAATTTCCATACTTCAGAGCTCTGCCTACCTCCTACGTGTGTATTTATATCGTGGCATTTGCGCTCAAACATTTCATTTTTTTCTGTGCGTATCAAACTTCTTAGCTGTCTTCTGGTTTCCCTGTATATTTCTAGGTCTCTTTGCTCTTTAGTACTGAGCCATTTCAAGTATGTGCGTTTTTTCTCTTTGACCATTTCCTGTATTTTCTCCGTCCACCACATCTTCCTGTTATTTCTATTATCTTGGTATCCAACAGCTTCGTTGCTTGCTTCCTTCAAGCTTTTTATTATGTATATATCTCTTCAAATGAGTGATTTGTGTTAATTAATTTTTGATCTAATCGCTTCTGATACAATCTTTGAGTACTTTCGATTTCTAGACTTCTAAATTGTATTTTTGATTGTCTTTGATGCACTCTAGGTTTTCATTTTCTCTAATACTTTCGTCCTTATTTGTTTTTCTTAAATGGAATAATATTTTTGCTTTTACCAGATGGTGGTCAGATCCACAAAATGTACATACCGTCACAAAATGCGCAAGCTATTTTTACAATAAACAGCGCACAACATCACATGTTGAGCAAAAACCAACTTAAGCTCAGCCGACCGGCACCAATCATATTGCAGAGAGTTGAAACAGTCATGCGGATAAAATATCTGATATCAGATAGGTTTTAGTCGTGCCAAATTTAGGCCCGATAACTTCAACGATAACTTTAACAATATTTGACAGTTTGAAATAGCATTTTTGGTACCGGTTTTAGTCGACGCCGACGGTGCGGTTATCTGTCGTTTGGGGTGTAAGACTATTAAAATCGTGATATTCATTAGGGGAAGATGGGGGAGTTTTTATCTAAAGGAAAACTTTATTTACAGTTTTAATACTTTAATTGTTTGTTGTTTTTTTGTTTTAAACAAGTTTAGCCACATTGTTGGAAAATAAGGATCTTTTCCAACAATGTGGCGTAAGAAGCACAAATTTAACAAAAAAAATGTTCATTTGAAAAAATGGAAATAAGTTAAAAAATAAAAATGAAATTAAGGTAAATTAAAATGAAATATAGTTAAGATGATAAATAAAAGATATAGTTTGATGGTTGATTAGTTCCTTCAACCAAAAAAAAATGTGAATTCTCCACTTCCCACTCCTGTTCAGGATACCTTTTTTTCGCTGGATTTTCAACTAGTAATAGCATCTATTTGAACCCTCGCATTAGCTTGCTGGGGGTACGAGAGTCTTTTAAAGGTTTTTTGAAAGCTGATGATGGGTCTTTTTAGACTCGAAACATGTCCTAAATAAAACCCGAAACAATAAAGACTGTTTTTTATGTTTTTTATTACCCCACGATAGTCAAAACGAAAGGGTAATGAGAAACATTTCCATTCTGAACTACTTGTTTATGACAGGCAAAATTTAAAACAATACATTTAACGTATTAAAACTGAAAATAAAATGTTTCCTTCAGACAAAAAAAATATTATTTGAAATGGTTTGCTTGTAAAAAACAAAAGTGCTAAAACTTTATTAATATTGTAGTCGAAAATTTGAAAGGTTTTTTCAGATATTTCAAATGACAAAAGACAAACTGCAAGAGTAGCAAAAAAATATTTCCTATTACTTATTACCCCATTATCCCCTATGTGAAAGAAATGGGTTCCGCCAGAGATTGCTTAATGTTCTTCCATCTGTCCCTGGTGCGGCTCAACACACGGTATATAGGGACCGTGCGCTCTACACTGCGTGACCTGTGCAGCCTGCGCCACCAAATGAAGCGGAATTTAATAGAAGCTCGCTAAAACACAATTGCGCACGTCCTACGTATGTCAAAAATCCTATGTTAACCGTCCGTGAGGTTGCGGCGTCCCAACGATTATAAACACACAGGATTGCCTATTTGCTCGAATCTTTTAGCGGTAGGCGGCGCCTTGCTTACGTCACTAGTGGACCTCTGCTTAGCGCGCTTCATATAATACACATTGCAATCGTGAGTTTTTCCCGCTTTTTTCTTGCTTATTTGCAAACAAATTTTTTATTCGTGTTAGTAAATATAATTAATAATTTCATTTATTCAAAACAAATGATTTGACAAATCAAGAGTTTGCTCTGAGAGCTGAATTTTCCTACCAGACGATATGTTGGAGTTTGTTTTTTAAATAGTTGAAAGTTTTAGAATAGAAGTAGGATTTTTTTTTATGTTGAGTTTTTTTTATATTTTCCTATGGTTTTATCATAGTTCTTATTAGCCTTCTAAAGCTCAGCTCTCTAGTGTTCCTGGAAGTAGGCAATGTTAATTTTACATTACTTTACATTTATAGGGAAGGAAAGTAAATTAAAATCTTAGCGTTTTCTTCAAAAGCTCAGCTTTCTAGCGTTTCTGGAAGTGGACAATGCTAATTTACATAACTTTACATTTATAGGGGAGGGAAGTTAATTAAACTTTGGGGTTTTTAATTTTCTTTTATAGTTGTATCATAGTTCCTATCGGCCTTCCAAATCTCAGCTCTCGAGCATTTCTGGAAGTGAACAATGTTACTTTTACACAATTTTACATTTATAGGGGAGAGAAGTAAATTAGAATTTTGGGGTGTTTTAATTTTTTTCTGTTGTAGTTCTATCATAGTTACTATCGGCCTTCCAAAGTTCAGCTCTCTAGCGTGTCCGGAAGTGGGCAATGTTACTTTTACATTACTTTACATTATTAGGGGAGGAAAGTAAATTATAATTTTGGGGTTTTTAAATTTTTTTTCTATAGTTTTATCATAGTTCCTATCAGTCTGCCATTTCTGGAAGTGGGCAATGTTACTTTTACATAACTTTACATGTATAGGGGAGGAAAGTAAATTAGAATTTTGGGGTTTTTGATTTTTTCCAGGGGTTTGGCAGACTTATGTCTGCCAAATTTCAGCTTTGTAGCATGTCTGGAAGTACAGTAGAATTTTGATTATCTATACATGCGTGAGTGAGTAAAAATTTCGACGTTTGTTAACTCCATGGAGATCTACGACTGTGTTGAGATTCGTAGCTCATTCCGAAGTAGAGTTTTAGATAGGTCAAGTAATGTTTCAAGAAAAGATTGTACGGCGCGTGAACTTGGCGAGGCACGCCTGTGCCCTCAGATTTACCTCCTAAATAGTCAACCACACCGTCAAATAAATGAAAAAACGCAAAAAAACGGAGGTAAAAACGTCAAAAACACCTTAAAATCACACGAACTCTGAATACAAACAAAGCAACTGGTCCGCTGGTGACGTAAGCAGACACTGTTCGTCTCGCTGAGCGACGCTAACATTAGTTAAATGGAAATAAGCAATCCTGTGGGTTTATAATCGTTGGCGGCGTCCCACGGAAGCCGCTAACGATATGTGACGTTCAAATGTCAATAGTGTCGTGTCAAGTTGCGTTAGTCGTCGGTCGTTTTTGGCATGACCAAAAACTATCTATTAAGAGGTTTTATTCTTGCGCAGTTTAGCTAAAACTGCGGTATCCCATTTTACCCCCTCGTCACCCATATTGCCCTTCTTTCCTCTAAACAAGAATAGATTAGATCAGCGAAGGTGGACAGTATATTCTAGACATTATTTTCATTGTCAGTAGGTCAGCGTGTCAAAGAAAGTGAATCTGTGCTGCGGCTTAATAAAAAAAAATAGTATAAGTATATTTTGATGAAAATCCAGGCCAAGGTCGATGGCACACGCAGAATATGTACCGACTCGATATCAACACATGTAAACAACAATTATAATTCACAGTGCTCAATCATCATTATCGGTATGTATATGGGTATCAAGATTAAAGGGATATTCCACTGCCCTGCACTGCCGTAATGTTAGGGCTGTTGCACACGACACCACACTGCTGTGTGTCATTGTTTTAAATGCATCATCATTATCGTTATATATGGGTATCAATCATGATACAACAAGACAAGATATGATTTCGCGCATGCAGTGCGCTTCGCGATCAGCTGGGGTGACGTCACACTGAGAGTCAACGCCGGTGATTTAGGTTGCAGTTTGCATTGTTGAATGCGTTTCTGTCGCTTAGTTTTATGTTTTGATTATTTAAAATTGGTGAAAATAAGATGTGCAGTGTATGGTTGTGATTCGGACAATCAGGTGAAAGGCTTTGCACACGATGTGAGCTTTTTGACCTGTACAAAAAACAAAAAAATGGCACAGGAGTGGATCCGTTTGTCTAGACGTGAAGATAAATTTAATGTGAATGCAGGGATTTGCTCAAAACATTTTAAATTTTAATTTTGTATTTTGTTATTACCAATTTAAAAGTAATATTAATAATAAATTATACTATTATTATTATAATTAACAAACGTGAAATTAAGTACCCGTGAATTTAAATAATCAAGAAGAGCTGTTGTAGGTCACGGATTAGTTTGTTTCTTTTGATTTGTTTTCGATCTATTCATTGATTGTATAGCAAGCAATTTATTTCGCCTGCTTTTCTTGTTTCTCTCGTATCTCGGTACATCGGAATCTTGCGAAAATTTTCTCACTATTACAAAGGATTAGAGACAAAACCGTCTAATTAACTTTGCAAGAGTGTCACATTGACCAAGCAGTGTTCTAAGGAGTCCCATAAGAACGAAACAGTTAACTATCAACAGTTATTAGGTGTCCATTACATCTTGGACCCCCATGAGGTTAAGCTTTCAAGCTACCCACGGAAAAATATGAGAGAAATAGAAACTCCTTTTTACCCGATTACCCACGAAACTTGTTTGATTATTATAATTATTTTAAAAACTGCTCCACAGAACCTGAGTTGTAACTGTAGTATACTTATTTTGAAAATAAACAACCTATTAAAAATTGGCTTTTTGTTTTTTTTTTATATTTAGTTAGAAACCAAAGCCATGTTAAAAAAAGTCCATAAGGTAAAATTATACATGATTTTTGTATCAATAGAGTAAATTTTTACTTTACGGAGTGATCAAACAGATTTTAATCAGATTTTAGAATCATTGTTTTGCTCTGGTCGGCTCTCCGACTCCAAATAAAACCTTAACATTATCTTATCTTTGCATTTATAATACTAATAATATCTTATTTATTCTGAACTACCCTCATTTTCATTGAAAACGCATTAGCGATGCAACATACCCAAGTTATATTACATGAAATGTATTAGCGCGCCCTCATGTGTTTAAATTTCACTCTCAGAATGACGTCATGCGGCAAACGCTATTTCGAACGGCTAGAGATCATATCTTGTCTTGCTGTATCATGGGTATCAATATTAAAGGAATATTCCACTGCCCTGCACTGACATAATGTTAGGGCTGTTGCACACGACACCACACTGCTGTTTGTGTCATTGTTTTAAATGCATCATTATCGGTATATATATGGGTATCAATATTAAAGGAATATTCCACTGCCCTGCACTGCCATAATGTTAGGGCTGTTGCACACGACACCACACTGCTGTGCTGTGTCTCATTGTTTTAAATGCATCATCATTATCGGTATGCATATGGGTATCAATATTAAAGGAATATTCCACTGCCCTGCACTGCCATAATGTTAGGGCTGTTGCACACGAAACTACACTGCTGTGTGCCATTGTTTTAATTTAACTCATGTAAACAATCATAACTCAGAGTCCTCCATCATCATTAGATACTTATTGGAATAAAACCTGACCTTATTTTAAAATCGACCCTATAGTGACAGATTTACATATAAAAAGCAGCTGCTCTACTTCAAAATTCGGCCTTTGTGTATTTAAAAACCGGATTAATTAGTGTCGGTTTTTATTAAATGAAAGTTAGCGTCTTTATTATTAAATTTGGCTTTGGTATGTCAATTTTGAGAGGTCAGCTGTTAGTTTTCTGTGTAAATGTGTCAAAATAAAGTCGACTCTAAAATAAAGTCAGGTTTTATTCTAATACGTCCCTATTATAAATAGGTATTTGGGTATAAATATTAAATGCATATTCCACTGCACCGCACTGCCGTAATGTTACGGCTATTTCACACGACACCACTGGTGTATGCCATGTGTATCAAATATTAGCACAGCATTATTTTAAATGTACAGAGTGTCCAAAATTCGATATATTTATCCAAAAAATATTTCCATTTAGTACAATTTTTCCCCAATATTTTTAACCTGTGGCTTGTTATTTTTTAAAGATTTTCGCTTGCGTCGCCATTTGTTTTCCCTTTCACCAAAAATTTTCTACTGTGGCGAAATTCCTTTCAAAAAGTAGTTAATTTCTCCCAAATTTTCACCTGCCCTTTTGTTTTCGTTCTAATCTACAAAAAGGTTTCTGCAACAAAATGGTTTCCGAAAATAACTTAATTTTTCCAAAATGTTTGCTTTTCGCGTATTTCATTTCGATTTTCTAGTAGGTTTATCTCACAAATATACTATAAATATAGTAGTGTGAGTTATGGTGATCGGGTCAAAAATAAAAACTTGCTCTGAATTTAAAATATATAAAATAAAATATATCTTTGCATTTTAGACTTGTCACGAACAACGCGCATAACTCAAAAACTGCTTGCCTGATTTTAATAAAATTTGGTACCTAGGTTGGGTTTTGCCTTTAGATGGCCCCATTTTCTAAATTCTGTACCATTTAAAAAATTATAATAATAAAATAGAATCGTGTGAGTTTAGGTGCCCATAAATTGGCAGAGTATTTTCTCCCTTAGAAACACCTGGAACCCCTCAAAAACTTTAATTTATTTATTAGACACATACAATTTTTATATACATTTCAATTAACATACTCATTTGCAAAATAAAATGCAAACATATATTCTATCAAAATGGATTTTTGACGCACCCTATATAAAAATTTTAGTATCACCAGCTGCTTTCTGCAAATATTAATTCAACATCTTTGCTTTTTGACGAATAATATAAATTGACAAAAACAAACGCAAAAAGTCGCAATACCTTGTACAAAATATGATGACTCGGCCCCTGGAAATGGACTTCATATTTATTGTCAAATTCAATTAATTATCGTAATTGGTTTACTCTACTATGTATGCTATGCTCATTTTTTTTTATAAACGCGATATATTTTCTGGGCTTTGACCCATTTTCTCAATATGGAACACAATAAGCGTGTTCTACATGACACGCAATTATTTATACGCAGTTTTTTTAGATATTCTAAAAATTAAATTTAACAAGTTTAAAAATAATGATAACTGTATTAACTGACAAAATACAGAAACAAAAAAATCATATAGGTAAGCAATTCTCAGACTAAAAATAATTTACCATAGACTTCTAAAGTCTGTACAATTTACTTGTTATCCAGAAACTTTATTTATTTAATTAATTAATTATTATTTTCCACCCAACTCTTTTGACAATCTTGCCAACCCTCCAAACAAGAACAACCAAATATACACTAAAAGTCAATCTATCTGTATTTGTATAGAGAGCAGAAAGAGCAATTTTCCTAAGCAATGTTTTATCAGAAAAATCAGTTTTTGAAGCTTGGTCATGTCATGTCAACCAAAGAAAACAATGAAAAAAACCTTAATAATCTTTTGGATTTTGATTCCAAAAATATCGTTCAATTCATACATTTATTCAAAAGAAATTATAAAAAACTTTGAAGAAGTTAATACCAAAGTTATACCACTCTTTACGAATTCTCGAAGAAAGAAACGAGACATTGAAGAAACTTTTAAATTCATTATAAAAATTGATAAAACATTTCACGAAGCTTTTATTAAAAGAAGAAAATCTGATGCAATTCATGAAAATTTTGGTGTTTATGTTTACGATACAAACGAAAATATAATCCCCGAATTTATCCATAGTAATCTATTTGTTGGGCATCTCAGAAATTGTCCAAAATGTTCCTCTATAAATGGTTACTTAAAAAATGATTGTTTTTACGGGGAAATAATTTCAAATAAAACTCTTTGAAGAGGATCAAAAATTGAACAACAAATCTAACAATGCTCTGCTTATCAAATTAAACGTACAAAAAGCCCCACTTAGTGGACCGAAACTCCATAAATCCAACAAAATCCACCAAATTAATAAACATTTCATAAACTGGAAAGAAGGCAAACTATGTTCCATACTGGTAGTTTTGGATAAAGCTTTTGTGAACCGAGTTCATTTTGGTAACAAGAAAACCACTCTTACACATGTTCTGTATACTTTGGAAGAATGTAATGCAATATTTAGACAAACAGATTTTGACGATGACGGCGCAACAGATAATATTGGAATTTCCATTATATCAGCTTTTCTACCAGCAAATACCAGTCAACATGATCTTTATTTCGTAAGACACTTTTTTAAAGAACCATTGGATGTAAAAGAAGCTTTGTTACATTTTATTAGATTTTATTTGTTCAATCAAATGTCTGTCTAGGTATCTTTTTTACCACAATTAAAACAAAATATTGTACTGAATTCTCAGACTAACAATTTTTTCTTAAATCTTGACAACTGTTCAAATAAGAACAACCAAATTTGCACTAAAAGTTAATCTACCTGTAGATGTGTAGAGAGCAGAAAGAGCAATTCTCCTAAGCACTGTTTTATCATAAAAATCAGTTTTTGATGCTTGAAACAATTTGGAATTTTTTACCCGGTATATTTTTGTAAATAAAAAACATGTCAACCAAAGAAAACAATGAAAAAAACCTTAATAATCTTTTGGATTTTGATACCAAAAATAACGTTCAGTTCTTACATATATTCAAAAGAAGTTATAAAAAACTTTGAAGAAGTTAATACAAAAGTTATACCAATGTTTACGAATTCTCGAAGAAAGAAACGAGGCATTGAAGAAACTTTTAAATTCGTTATAAAAATTGATAACAAATCTCACGAAGCTTTTATTAAAAGAAGAAAATCTGATGCAATTCATGAAAATTTTGGTGTTTATGTTTACGATAGAAACGGAAATATAATCCCCGAATTTATTCATAGTAATTTATTTGTTGGACATCTCAGAAATTGTCCAAAATGTTCCTCTATAAATGGTTACTTAAAAAATGGTTGTTTTTATGGGGAAATAATTTCAAATAAAACTCTTTATACCATTGAAGAGGATCAAAAATTGAAAAACAAATCTAACAATGCTCTGCTTATCAAAATAAACGTACAAAAAGCCCCACTTAGTGGACAGAATCTCCATAAATCCAACAAAATCCATCAAATTAATAAACATTTCATAAGCTGGAAAGAAGAAGGCAAACTATGTTCCATACTGGTAGCTTTGGATAGAGCTTTTGTGAACCGAGTTCATTTTGGTAACAGGGAAACCGCTCTTACACATGTTTTGTATACTTTGGAAGAATGTAATGCAATATTTAGACAAACAGATTTTGACGATGACGGCGCACCAGATAATATTGGAATTTCCATTATATCAGCTTTTCTACCAGCAAATACCAGTCAACATGATCCTTATTTCGTAAGACACTTTTCTAAAGAACCATTGGATGTAAAAGAAGCTTTGTTACATTTTATTAGATTTTATTTGTTATCAAATGTCTGTCTAGGTATCTTTTTTACCACTATTAAAACAAAATATTGTACTGAATTCTCAGACTAACAATTTTTTCTTAAATATTGACAACTGTTCAAATAAGAACAACCAAATTTGCACTAAAAGTTAATCTACCTGTAGATGTGTAGAGAGCAGAAAGAGCAATTCTCCTTAGCACTGTTTTATCATAAAAATCAGTTTTTGAAGCTTGAAACAATTTGGAATTTTTTACCCGGTATATTTTTGTAAATAAAAAACATGTCAACCAAAGAAAACAATGAAAAAAACCTTAATAATCTTTTGGATTTTGATACCAAAAATAACGTTCAGTTCTTACATATATTCAAAAGAAGTTATAAAAAACTTTGAAGAAGTTAATACAAAAGTTATACCAATGTTTACGAATTCTCGAAGAAAGAAACGAGGCATTGAAGAAACTTTTAAATTCGTTATAAAAATTGATAACAAATCTCACGAAGCTTTTATTAAAAGAAGAAAATCTGATGCAATTCATGAAAATTTTGGTGTTTATGTTTACGATACAAACGGAAATATAATCCCCGAATTTATTCATAGTAATTTATTTGTTGGACATCTCAGAAATTGTCCAAAATGTTCCTCTATAAATGGTTACTTAAAAAATGATTGTTTTTATGGGGAAATAATTTCAAATAAAACTCTTTATACCATTGAAGAGGATCAAAAATTGAAAAACAAATCTAACAATGCTCTGCTTATCAAAATAAACGTACAAAAAGCCCCACTTAGTGGACAGAATCTACATAAATCCAAGAAAATCCATCAAATTAATAAACATTTCATAAGCTGGAAAGAAGAAGGCAAACTATGTTCCATACTGGTAGCTTTGGATAGAGCTTTTGTGAACCGAGTTCATTTTGGTAACAGGGAAACCGCTCTTACACATGTTTTGTATACTTTGGAAGAATGTAATGCAATATTTAGACAAACAGATTTTGACGATGACGGCGCACCAGATAATATTGGAATTTCCATTATATCAGCTTTTCTACCAGCAAATACCAGTCAACATGATCCTTATTTCGTAAGACACTTTTCTAAAGAACCATTGGATGTAAAAGAAGCTTTGTTACATTTTATTAGATTTTATTTGTTATCAAATGTCTGTCTAGGTATCTTTTTTACCACTATTAAAACAAAATATTGTACTGAATTCTCAGACTAACAATTTTTTCTTAAATATTGACAACTGTTCAAATAAGAACAACCAAATTTGCACTAAAAGTTAATCTACCTGTAGATGTGTAGAGAGCAGAAAGAGCAATTCTCCTCAGCACTGTTTTATCATAAAAATCAGTTTTTGAAGCTTGAAACAATTTGGAATTTTTTACCCGGTATATTTTTGTAAATAAAAAACATGTCAACCAAAGAAAACAATGAAAAAAACCTTAATAATCTTTTGGATTTTGATACCAAAAATAACGTTCAGTTCTTACATATATTCAAAAGAAGTTATAAAAAACTTTGAAGAAGTTAATACAAAAGTTATACCAATGTTTACGAATTCTCGAAGAAAGAAACGAGGCATTGAAGAAACTTTTAAATTCGTTATAAAAATTGATAACAAATCTCACGAAGCTTTTATTAAAAGAAGAAAATCTGATGCAATTCATGAAAATTTTGGTGTTTATGTTTACGATACAAACGGAAATATAATCCCCGAATTTATTCATAGTAATTTATTTGTTGGACATCTCAGAAATTGTCCAAAATGTTCCTCTATAAATGGTTACTTAAAAAATGATTGTTTTTATGGGGAAATAATTTCAAATAAAACTCTTTATACCATTGAAGAGGATCAAAAATTGAAAAACAAATCTAACAATGCTCTGCTTATCAAAATAAACGTACAAAAAGCCCCACTTAGTGGACAGAATCTACATAAATCCAAGAAAATCCATCAAATTAATAAACATTTCATAAGCTGGAAAGAAGAAGGCAAACTATGTTCCATACTGGTAGCTTTGGATAGAGCTTTTGTGAACCGAGTTCATTTTGGTAACAGGGAAACCGCTCTTACACATGTTTTGTATACTTTGGAAGAATGTAATGCAATATTTAGACAAACAGACTTTGACGATGATGGTGCACCAGACAATATTGGAATTACCGTTATAGCAGCTTTTTTACCAGCAAATACCAGTCAACACGATCCTTATTTCGTAAGACCATTTTCTAAAGAACCATTGGATGTCAAAGACGCCTTGTTACATTTTATTAAATTTCATTCATTATCACAAGTCTGTCTGGGTATCCTTTTTACCGGTCAGGAATTTAAAAATTCTGTGTTGGGAGGAAGCTTTGTTGCTGTAAAAAACCTTAATTTGAACGATAACCTGGGTGGTATTTGTTTTCCTTGGATATTAGAACTTGGAGGTACGAACGTTATTGTAGTCACGCCAGTAGGTGTGAATGGATTGATTAAACAACTGACTTTTGAAAATGTTGTCACACATGAAATGGGTCACAGTTTTGGTTCATTTCACGATGAAGATGTCGAGTGTCAAAATCATATTATGGCTCCACAAACTGCTCCTCCAAGAACTTACGAAAAACAGCATCTCTTGTTTTCACACTGCAGCAAAACAACTATGAAAGCTGCAATGATAGCAAAAGGATACTGCTTTCAAGCAGTCACAAAACCATTTTGTGGGAATGGAATTATAGAAAAAGGAGAAGAGTGTGATTGTGGAATGACCTTGAATTGTTTGTTGAACGATCCTTGCTGTGTCCCAAGAAGAGTATCGGAAAAACCTTGTCAAATTTTCACGGATAAGAAATGTATTTTTCGTCTAAAAGATAATTGCACCAGTGGTGAATGTAATTATTTGGGAAATTCGACAGTTCACAAATTGAATAGGTATTTTCACGGTTTAAGGAGTTCAGGTTCTGTATTATTCCTGAATTTCATATTAATAAATTGTGTAGTTTTAAACATATTAATATTTTTTCTAAATATAACATTTTAAATTATAAAATTATTTATGGTTATTATTATAGGGTAAACACTATTTAGTTTTTATTGAAATATTTTACTTTTGAAAATGTTGTCACACATGAAATGGGTCACAGTTTTGGTTCATTTCACGATGAAGATGTCGAGTGTCAAAATCATATTATGGCTCCACAAACCGCACCTCCAAGAACTTACGAAAAAGAGCATCTCCCGTTTTCACACTGCAGCAAAACAACTATGAAAGCTGCAATGACAGCAAAAGGATACTGCTTTCAAGTAGTCACAAAACCATTTTGTGGGAATGGAATTATAGAAAAAGGAGAAGAGTGTGATTGTAGAATGACCTTGAATTGTTTGTTGAACGATCCTTGCTGTGTCCCAAGAAGAGTATCGGAAAAACCTTGTCAAATTTTCACGGATAAGAAATGTATTTTTCGTCAAAAAGATAATTGCACCAGTGGTGAATGTAATTATTTGGGAAATTCGACAGTTCACAAATTGAATAGGTATTTTCACGGTTTAATGAGTTCAGGTTCTGTATTATTCCTGAATTTCATATTAATAAATTTAGTAGTTTTAAACATATTAATATTTTTTCTAAATATAACATTTTAAATTATAAAATTATTTATGGTTATTGTTATAGGGTAAACACTATTTAGTTTTTATTGAAATATTTTACTTTTGAAAATGTTGTCACACATGAAATGGGTCACAGTTTTGGTTCATTTCACGATGAAAATGTCGAGTGTCAAAATCATATTATGTCTCCACAAACTGCTCCTCCAAGAACTTACGAAAAAGAGCATCTCTCGTTTTCACACTGCAGCAAAACAACTATAAAAGATGCAGTGATAGCAAATGGATACTGCTGTCAAGCAGTCACAAAACCATTTTGTGGGAATGGAATTATAGAAAAGGGAGAAGAGTGTGATTGTGGAATGACCTTGAAATGTTTGTTGAACGATCCTTGCTGTGTCCCAAGAAGAGTATCGGAAAAAACCTTGTCAAATTTTCACGGATAAGAAATGTATTTTTCGTTTAAAAGATAATTGCACCAGTGGTGAATGTAATTATTTGGGAAATTCGACAGTTCACAAATTGAATAGGTATTTTCACGGTTTAAGGAGTTCAGGTTCTGTATTATTCCTGAATTTCATATTAATAAATTTTGTAGTTTTAAACATATTAATTTTTTTTCTAAATATAACATTTTAAATTATAAAATTATTTATGGTTATTGTTATAGGGTAAACACTATTTAGTTTTTATTGAAATATTTTACTTTTGAAAATGTTGTCACACATGAAATGGGTCACAGTTTTGGTTCATTTCACGATGAAAATGTCGAGTGTCAAAATCATATTATGTCTCCACAAACTGCTCCTCCAAGAACTTACGAAAAAGAGCATCTCTCCTTTTCACACTGCAGCAAAACAACTATGAAAGCTGCAATGACAGCAAAAGGATACTGCTTTCAAGCAGTCACAAAACCATTTTGTGGGAATGGAATTATAGAAAAAGGAGAAGAGTGTGATTGTGGAATGACCTTGAATTGTTTGTTGAACGATCCTTGCTGTGTCCCAAGAAGAGTATCGGAAAAACCTTGTCAAATTTTCACGGATAAGAAATGTATTTTTCGTCTAAAAGATAATTGCACCAGTGGTGAATGTAATTATTTGGGAAATTCGACAGTTCACAAATTGAATAGGTATTTTCACGGTTTAAGGAGTTCAGGTTCTGTATTATTCCTGAATTTCATATTAATAAATTTTGTAGTTTTAAACATATTAATTTTTTTTCTAAATATAACATTTTAAATTATAAAATTATTTATGGTTATTGTTATAGGGTAAACACTATTTAGTTTTTAATGAAATATTTTACTTTTGAAAATGTTGTCACACATGAAATGGGTCACAGTTTTGGTTCACTTCACGATGAACATGTCGAGTGTCAAAATCATATTATGTCTCCACAAACTGCTCCTCCAAGAACTTACGAAAAAGAGCATCTCTCGTTTTCACACTGCAGCAAAACAACTATGAAAGCTGCAATGACAGCAAAAGGATACTGCTTTCAAGTAGTCACAAAACCATTTTGTGGGAATGGAATTATAGAAAAAGGAGAAGAGTGTGATTGTGGAATCACCTTAAATTGTTTGTTGAACGATCCTTGCTGTGTTCCAAGAAGAGTATCGGAAAAACCTTGTCAAATTTTCACGGATAAGAAATGTATTTTTCGTCCAAAAGATAACTGCACCAGTGGGAACTGTAAGCATTTGAGAAATTCGACAAGTCACAAATTGAATAGGTATTTTCACGTTCTTAAAAGTTCAGGTTCTGCATTATTCTTGAATTTCATATTAATAAATTTCGTAGTTTTAAACATACAACAACAATAATTTTTTTTCTAAATATAACATTTTAAATTATAAAATTATTTATGGTTATTATTATAGGCTAAATTGACTTACACTATTTAATTCAAATATTTTTTTTTAACAAACATTGGGGGATAATTCGAATGAGAAGCCATACAGCAGAAAAAGAGCCATCACCATGCAATTTTACTTTCAGGTCATATCATAGGGTCCAACCTGGATTTAGGTTGTATTGCGTGACCAGCCTTCTATCTAGGGGTAGGATTTATGTATGCTACTTGGTTCGCGAAAGGTCAACTTTTCAGTTTTATGTTTGTTTAAGTGCATTCATCAAACGGGGTGATAAACAACCAGAATAATACCTTGAAATTCTGCTTGTTCCTAAATCTAAATAATTCACTTACTTTTACATCACAGTTTACCAATCTATTGGTAAGCTAACTATTCTTTAATTTTAGTTTTTTTTTAATGCATTGTTAGTCTAACCTTAACAAAGGTAATGGTAGACCACAGTGAACGCAGCGTGGTTATAGGACGCCGGAGGGTGGTCGAGACTAGGGATTTAAAATTTCCGGAAAAACCGGGTTTTTTTCCGGAAAAAAAACGAAAGAAAAACAGAAAAATTGAAATTGTGTTCAAAATCAGTGTACAGCGTGTCCCATTTTCGATGGGATTAAATGGGTAACTCGGTTATTATTAAAGATATCGATTTTCTGATTGCACCTTACCGTGCTCTTTTTTTGAGCCCTTAAAAATGGCGTAATCAAATTTTTGCTAAACCCCGTAGTTTCGCTAATACAGGGAGTTTTTGAAAGATATTTTTATTCTGTAAAAACCTTTCTATGGCAACTTTTTTAGAGCAAAATAATGACGTTGTCAATTTTTTAAAATATTGTTTAGTTTTTGAGATATGGTGTTTATAATAAAAAAATTAAATACGGACCTGGATTTTTTTTACTGTTTTGATTGGTTCCATGCTATTATTACCCTAAAATGATAAAACTTTAATATTTTTTTGATTTAAGGTTAAAAAAAACTATTTAATATTTGAAAAAAAAATTATAGTCCGAACCTGGAAATTTCCAACGTAATTATAAATTAAAAATTGCAAGACACACTAGTTGAACGATTTTTAGTATATCTGTTTTGAAATGATAATTAAAAGATTTATAAATAAAGTAAAAAACGTCAAAAATGCCAACAATGTCTTAAACATAATGGCAATTAGTTATTTTTTGTAATTTGTTTTTTTTTTGTATTTTTCGTAGACTTTGTTTCAAATAAATCTGTAAATTAACGTAAAACCATTTTAATATGCTAAGTATCAAAACAGTTAAACTAAAAATTGTTTAACTAGCAATTTTTAATTTATATTTATGTTGGAAATATCCAGATTCGGACTAATTTTTTTTTTAAATAATAAATATTTTTTTTTACCTTAAAACAAAAATTTTTAAAAATTTTATTGTTTTATGATAATACTAGCATGAAACCAATCAAAATAGTAATAAAAAAATCCAGGTCCGTATTTAATTTTTTAATGATAAATACCATATCTCAAAAACTAAACAATATTTCAAAAAGTTGACAACGTCATTATTTTCTTCTAAAAAAATTGCTATGAAAAGGTTTTTACAGAAAAAAAATATCTCGCAAAATAAGCGAGATAGAAGGGATTATTAAAAATACAATTTATTCAAAAACTCCCTGTATTAGCGAAACTACGGGGTATAGCAAAAATCTGATTACGCCATTTTTAAGGGCTCAAAAAAAGAGCACGGTAAGGTGCAATCAGAAAATCAATATCTTTAATAATAACCGAGTTTCCCATTTAATCCCATCGAAAATGGGACACGCTGTACAGTACTCTGATAAGGAAGTTAGCCCATATAAGCCTCATAAAAATGTATAATTTTTATTTAAATCATTATTAAGTAATTTTGATAAAAATTTTGATAAAAAATATTGTGGATTTAATTCCAGATGAAGAAGAGGTTATTGTGGAGGGTGGAGGCAGATTCAGATTTCGATGCTTACTCAGACTCAGAAGCCGAAGACTCAGGATCGGACTCCGAGAAAGATCTTCCTCTTAGTTTTTTTGCCGAATAATGTTTTTGTTTTTTGAAATGATAATTTAGTTTAATTTTTAATATTTTTTTACATTTATTTTGTTTAAAAACTTGAAACTAGCGTTATTTTTATATTATATGAAAATAAATGTTATTTGATTTTGACTATTGACCCCACAAGAATGTATAATTTGGTTAATTTACTTTTATTTAAGCTATTTGTGCTTCTATAAATATAATTTGTCGTTTCCCAATTTTTCCATTTTTTTCCAATGTCTCCAAGGTATGTGAAAAAAACGGTAAAAATTGATCAATCACATGATAAACAATCATATTATTATCCATGATATATTTTTACAAGTGAGCTCAGAGTCTATGTTCCACTGACCCACTTACCCAATGACATTGGCACCACTTTTATTTTCGTTTTATATGTCGGCGTCGATTGCACAACCATACTGCTACGATCCTGCGAAAGGTGGATATCATTATACCCAAAGAAGTTTAAAAAAATAAACAAAACAAACAAAAAGTCTTTAAACCTAGAGGGTCATTGTCCGTTTTTCAAAAACACTTTTTGCAAAGACATTTTGATCGAAAACCTAAATTTTAAATGACATTTTGTTTCGAAAACAATTATTTCGAATGACATTTTTTTCGAAAATTCTATTTTCGAATCCCATTTTTTTCTAAAAATTTTTTTTTAATTTTTTTTTTATTTGTCAAACACACTGTTTTTTTTTATTACAATCTAGTCAGTAAGACTAATTAGCAATTTTGTTTTAACTTAATTTACTAGAAAAGTCAGATTTAAACTTAGGGTTAACTCAACAGTTCTCCCCGCTTTGTTTAGTCTGTAACTCACAATTGTGTTGTGTTTATAGCATTATTTTGTTTTATGTGTAATTCACTTAGTTTACTAGCTCAAACGGCTTCACTCTTTTTAGTCGTCGAACTAGCATAGTATTGTCTAGAAGCTGAATTGCTTCCACATTCACATGCCGATGGAGTCTATCTTCATGGCTTTTTGCGTACTTTTTTATAGTCTCTGCTACAGTTTCGATTTTTAGATCTCGATGAAGGTCACTATTTCGAACGTACCAAGGTGCATTCACAATGTTTCTTAATACTTTATTTTGAAATCTCTTTAGCACAACCCCATAGTTGAATACCATATGTCCATACTGGTTTCAGTATTTGTCTATAAAGCAGTAACTTATTATGAATTGTTAAATTGGACTTCCTTCCAATTAGCCAGTTCATCTTTCTATACCTTATCTCAAGTTCTTCTTTTTTTTTCTTAACATGTGCTTTCCAGCGCAATTTGGCATCAAGTGTCATACCTAGATATTTTGCCTGATTCGAATATGGCACTGGAATGTTGTTAATTGTTATTTGTATGTGATTTATATTTTTGTTTGTAAAATCAACATGAATTGATTTGGTTTCATTTAATTTTATTCGCCACTTTGTGGTCCAACTGTGAATTTGGGTGACTGCATCCTGAAGTTTTTCTATGCATTTTTCAATAGATTTTTCTACCGTCAATAAACCAGTATCATCGGCAAATGTTGCTAAGTGACAATTTTCTGGCTTTGGGATATCACAAGTGAATAATAAGTATAGATAAGGGCCTAGTACGCTACCCTGGGGCACGCCTGCTTGAATTTCTCTTAAATTTGAGTATGAGTCTTCCTGTTTTACTCTAAAATGTCTATCAGATATGTATGATTCCAAAATATCCGAATATTGTTTTGGCAGAAACCTTTTTAGTTTAAAATTAAGGCCTTCATTCCACACTTTGTCAAATGCTTGTGCTACATCTAGAAAAACTGCAGAACAAACTTTTCCCTCTTCTAGTGCTTTTTCTATTATATTAGTAATTCTGTGTACTTGATCTATCATGGAATGCTTGTCTCGAAAACCAAATTGATGAGATTGAGAGATTCTAAAAATTAGTTCTTTAAGATAGGTTTCTGGTTCTTATTTTTTCCTGTTCAGATTTCATCGCATTTTAAAACGTCGGCAGGAATTTAAAAAAAAGTCTTTAGAAACAAAGGTTTCTGAAATAAATGTGTCTTAAAAACGCATTCGACAAAAATATCATTCTATTTTTTTTTAAAGAAAACATTATACAAAATTTAGGTTTTTGGTCAAATTGTCTTCGAAACACAGACATAGTACCCTACTGTGGTGGAGAAAATGTCGTGTATTTAGCCTACAGGAGGAAAGAAGTCTATCTTTATATTGTTTGAATTCTCCGTCGTGGAGCATCTTTGTAATTTTGGAAAAGGAGTGAAAAAATCCTAAACTCCACACAATTTTTGAATAGATTATATACCCCTATGAAGGGGTATGAATAGGAATATATAATCTATTCAAAAATTGTGTAGAGTTTAGGATTTTTTCACTCCTTTTCCAAAATTAAAGAAGTCTATCGTCTACAATTAAGTTCTGCTGGGACGATAATGATGTTAGATAGATGTAAATATAAAGCAAGACAACCTTTTAAAAGGAGTGTAGAATCGTGGGTCCACCGTGTATACTTGCCACGCAGTATAAAAATCCTCTATCCCTATCCTCGACAAAGAGGTAAGTCCTCTAAGAGAAAGAAAAATTGAATTTGCAGGGGCACGTGCATTAGTTCCGTATGTGGTGTATAGTTGACGCATTTCTATTCGCCGTATAAAAAAGGTGATTTTATTTGAAGTGTGAAACCCATTGCAGAAGAGATTATTCACGTAGCACCAGACTAGGTTCGTTCGATACTTTTACTTAAAGACATTATAATACGTAGTTCAGCTTAAAATACTGGAAGTGTTTCCTAAAATTTTTAAATTAATTTTCAATTTTTGCACATACTTTTGAAAATCCCAAAATAATTATTATGATTCCATTAGCGCGAGCTATTTTTATGGCAGTTTTTTTATGGCGATTTTCAATGAAGAAACTTTAATTTGGTCATTAATTTGAAGTGTGAAACTCATTATTAAAGGGTGCAGGTAGTACTTATGAATAGCCGCTGTTAAGCCTTACAAGAAGGTTTTAGTCACGTAGCAACATATTGGGTTCGTTCGATACTTTTACTTAAAGACATTAAAATACGTAGTCGGACTTAAAATACTGAAATGTGAAAATAAATTTTAATTTAAATACAATGTCGGTTTAGAACGTTTTTCTACGTTGTCCGACGCCTATTCTCCACCTCCTTCGATCCTGACAATCATCTTCTGTCAGATTTTTTTAACTCATTGATCTTTGGATTGACTGTTGCCATTCTAGTTTAGGACGCCCTCTTTTTCTGCGCCTTATTGGTTGCCATTCAAGGACCTGCTTTGGTAATCTTTCGTCGTTCATCCGTTGTACATGGCCGTACCATATCAGTTGCCTTTTAGTTATGTCATCCGTTATGCTTCCCTCGATTCCCATTCTTTCTTTTATGATCTCAATTCTTATGTGATCTATTCTAGATATTCTCATTGATCATCTTATTGCATCGATTTCGACACTTTCCATTTTTGTTTTGTATTTTTCTGTTACGCGACAAGTCTGTATTCCATACAACAGCGTGCTTTTCACCATTGTTTTATATATGTTAAATTTTACATTCTTTTTTATTTCTCTGCTCCATAAAACACTGTTAAGACATCCAATAACCTTTTTTTGCTTTTACTATTCTTTTTTCCAATTCTTGCTGCTGTTCCTGTCTTATCAAAGGTGACACCCAAGTATACATACTCATTGCATGGAGATATTGTTTGTCCATTTTCTAGTACTAACTCTCTGGATTCGTTTCCAATACATAAGTACTGTGGCTTGTCCACGTTCACTGTTAATCCCCACTTTTGGTATTCTTCTGTTAACTTTCTCATCATATACTCCATGTCTTCTTTATCATTAGCCACAATTACTTGGTCGTCAGCAAACTGTAGTGTGTATATGATAAATCAGTCGTTAAGTTGTATTCCCATGCCGTGCACTTTACGTTTCCAGTTTTTTAGAGCTACTGCGATATATATTTTAAAAAGAGTTGGAGAGATACAACATCCCTGTCTTAAGCCTTTTGTTACCAGGAATTCTTTTGTTGTTGCACATACCCTAGATTATCCTAAAATGGTTATATGATTACAGTAGCGCATGCCACTTTTATGTAGCAAATAATCAGGTTTAGAGTAGAATATACTAATTTTATTATATTTCTTTTTATTTTGGTGGGAAAATGTTGCTCGGTACTTATAGGATCCGGCGATAAAAGTGATAAAATGGAATTATAATTGTTAATAGGATGTTTATTTGTTTGTCTTATCTTTGAGATAATTTTCCTTTATGGGCGTCTCAGATGGACTATTGTAATTTTAAAGATTTTACTTTAACAAAATTTTTAGATTTTCAAAGAAATTCATAATAAATTATTCATTGGTGCCTTTATTTTGTGAGCTTTTGATAAAAAAGAATTTTAAACAAAAGACAGCGGGTACTACAACGGCGGTTCCGGAGCAAAACTCTGGGGGGGTAATAGGTGAAGTGCTGACTGTAAATAAGCGAAAATGAAATATTCGCACAAGAAAAAAGCCCACACAGAAAAAAGCTCAGATCAAAAAAGCAGGCAAAGAAAAAGCGCATACAGGAAAACAGGGCACGGGGAAATTATACAGTGAAACCTCTCCTTGCGGACACCTCTATTAAGCGGACACTTCCTTTAGGCGGACAAATTGGTTGGAACCAAGCTTTTCCCCATGGGCGCACCCAGGGGGGGGGCCCTCCCCAAGCCTTAGATTTTTTTACATATTTTTGACATATTTTATGATAAAACACAAAAAATAGCTTGAAATTTGACATCATGAGGTTTCGCCCCCCCCCCCCCCCAAGCAGAGTTCGTCGCGTGTCCGGTGAAGACATGATGACCTTTTTTTTTTTTTTTGGTCGCACAATTTTTGAGAGGCGCCCCTTTTTTTTTTTTTTTTTTTTTGGTCGCACAATTTTTGAGAGGCGCCCCCCCCCCCCAAGACACATTCCTGGGTGCGCCACTGCTTTTTCCTATTTCTTTACATGTAAAATTCACTCCTATAACTGGACACTCTAATAACCAGACGCCAGACATAATTTTTTTTTTGTTAAAAAATTCTGAAACCTCCCTTAATCGGACACCTCTTCTTATGCGGATTGGCTTAGTCCCTTCGTCGATTTTGATTGATGTAGTTGCTTCACTATAATATATTGGCTGTTAAGTCTGTGTATCTGTGATCTAATCGGCTATTAATTAAATGTTTAATGTTTTAATTGCTTAGTGCTCAATGCTATCGAAAGCTTTTTCAACGTCTATAAACGCAATATATAGTGAAATGTTGTATTCGTTGGTTCGTCCTATTAGTATTTTCATAGTTAATAGGCGATCAACTGTACTGAAACCTTTTCTGAAGCCTGCTTGTTCTTTTGATTGATATCCGTCAAATTTTGATGTTAGTCTATCTATTAATATTTTCGTGAAAAACTTATAACTTACATTAAGAGGCGTTATAGGTCGATAGTTTCTTAGGTCTGCTGTTCGGTTCGGTTCGGTTTGGTTCGGTTCTCCCAAGGAATATATCAGAAAAAAATCACGGGCTTTTGAAGATTCCTCACTATGAAAATAAATGAATGAATTGCCTTTTTTTATTATTACAAGCTTTTATTTAGCTTCAGATGTTCTGTCAAAGTATCTAACTATCTATCAAATCTTGTGAAGCGTTTTTGAGACACTTCCCATTATCCGATTTGGATGAAATTTGGTACACACATAGTGGTCCCATGACAATACAACTTTAAGAAAAAAATGTCAACAATAATGAAAAAATGTCCTCCCACCCCTACCCCCCACCCCCTTCCATAAAAAATGCGTTTTTGACACATTTCACTTCAAATGACTTTTATAAAATTTGGTTTATGCATAAAGGTCCGATGGCAATAGAGCCCAAACAAAAAATATATTTCTACCTTTACCCCCACCCTCTCCTTCCCCCAATAGAAAAATGAGTTTCCAAACAACTCACGATCAGCGATTTCATTATAATCTAGAATAAACTCTTCTGTTCTGTTATTGAACAAATATTTTCATTTAATAGAGTAGACAGCTGAGACTAAAAAGTAGAAAATAAATTGGTAAAAAAAAATTTGCTTTTATAAAATGCACTAAAAATTAAAAAATAATTTTCTAACATTCTAATATTATCATAATAATAAAAGCGATGGCCGGAAATCAAAGCATAAGTTAATCTAAATTTGTGATCTAAACACTTAAAGAATATTCAACATAGCAGGTCATCAAAGATATGTTTGATGTGCTGCAATGTTATGCCATTGTTATACCTATGTCAGAGAAATTCTGGGGTATCTTGGATCGGGTTGGGTGGGTTTGGTACCTCTGCATTTTTCTGCTAGATTGATTCTTGCAAACAGTGATATTTAATTGATACGGATATCTTATCGTGTTAACATCGTCAAAATTTCCATCAGTCGGCCATCGCTATTTTATTATTATGATAATATTAGAATGTTAGCAAATTATTTTTTAAGTTTTAGTGCATTTAAAAAAAAAATTTACCAATTTATTTTTAAATTAAAACATTTTTACCCGCTCTCCCCTACTTCGATACGCTATTGATATCATGCTCTAGAAAGGAAAGATTTTGCTGGATTTTTTTACGGGAAACAAGATCCTGCCCTTTTAATAGACGTCCTATTTATTCGAAGGTGAGATTCAGGTCAGGCCATCAATATAGGTTAGTTAACAAGCCACTAAAAATTCTCTCCACGCTTCGTTACTCTCATTTCTCCATTTTACAGGAACAAACTTTTACGTCTCCTTTTTGCTCGCCATTTTGACTCACATTGTTTTAATGGAAATTAAGTACCACTTAACTTATATAAATATAAGAAAAATAAGATAACAAAAAGATTTTATCTCAGCCTGGATATGCAGCTACCGACTGAGCTACATTGGTTCAAAATCCGCCTATTCTGAAACCGTTTCATCATTTCTAGTTAAAAAAAAATATATATATTTGTTAATGTTGTTGTTTTTTTTTTTGATTATTTGTTATAACTTCTTTAAAAACTATAGAGACAATCGAAATTTTGTGGAAATGCATTACAATATTATCCCAAGGTTTTTTTTAAATCATATAATATTTTCTTAAAGTTCTAAAACTACTATATTCTGTAACTATTAAGGGTACAAAAATCTATTTAAAATTTTTTTCGTAAATAATAGGTCATAAAAAAATTAATCATAACAAAAACATTTCATGTAAAAAAAGCCAAGTACGCGAAAATGGCATTCCGTAAAAAGAATTGAGATAAAAGTAAAGCCAAGTTCTCCAATACAAATTTCAAAATGAAAGGTTCTTACTAGTTTGGAAATATTTCTTTAAACTTTGCTATTGCATTTTTTCTGTTCTATCCTTGATTGGCCATACTTCTGAGCCGTATGTAATAATACTTTTTACAGTGGTGTTATATATAAGCTTTTTGTTATGTTTTGATATACTTTGGTCCCAAATTATTCCATTTAATAAAGTTATTGCTTTTCTTCCTTGTACGTTTCGATCTTTTATAGCTTTGTCTAGTGTTCCGTCAGCTGTAATTTTTAGACCTAAGTATTTATACTCATCACAGGACTGAATTCGCTGCCCGGTATTTAAGATTAGATCCTGTTTCATTCCACCGATACACATATACTCTGTCTTATTGAGATTATGATTTTATTAACATTTATTTTTAAAGTTCTCTTTTTTCTGAATTATTCTACGTCCTTGTTTGACCCAATTTTTTAATTGAAACATTTAAACGCAAGTACGGTTTTTGCATTTAATCTTATTTTTAGATTAGATATACATATAACCAGGCTATAAATTTTTTAATTTTTTACCCTTATATTACCGACCTAAAATGTAAATATGTTTAAAAAAATATTCAAAAATCTCCTAATTTCGATTATTTTGAATTGTTTAAAGAAGTTTTAAAATTAAACTTTTTTTAAATATTTTTTTGAAAAAAATTTCCAGTTCCAGTAGAAAAATTATGGACAGTGTTAGAGCAAACTAATATCAATCATACATACATAAAAGCGATAAAAGAACTATACAAAGGGTCAAAATCTAAAATTAAAATTTGAAATAGACTTTCAAAAGAATTCCTGGTAACAAAAGACTTAAGACAGGAATGTTGTATCTATCCAACTCTTTTTAAAATATATATCGCAATAGCTCTAAAGGACTGGAAAAGTGCACGGCATGGGAATACAAAATACGACCGATTTACTATATACACACTACAGTTTGCTGACGACCAAGTAATTGTAGCTAATGATAAAGAAGAGATGGAGTATATGATGAGAAAGTTAACGGAAGAATACCAAAAGTGGGGATTAACAGTGAACGTGGACAAGACACAGTACTTATGTATTGGAAACGAATCCAGTGAGATAAAACTAGACAATGGACAAACAATATCTTCATGCAATGAGTATGTATACTTGGGTGTCACATTTGATAAGACAGAAACAGACTGTAAGAAATAATAGTAAAAGCAAAAAAGGTTATTGGATGTCTTAACAGGATTTTATGGAGCAGAGAGATAAAAAATAAACAATGGTGAAAAGCACGCTGTTGTATAGAATAGAGGCTTGTAGCGTAACAGAAAAATACAAAACAAAAATGGAAAGTGTCGACATGGATGCAATAAGAAGATCAATGAGAATATCTAGAATAGATCACATAAGAAATGCGATCATAAAAGAAAGAATGAGAATCGAGGGAAGCATAACGGATGACATCACTAAAAGGCAACTGATATGGTACGGCCATGTACAACGGATGAACGACGAAAGATTACTAAAGCAGGTCCTTGAATGGCAACCAATAGGACGCAGAAACAGAGGGCGTCTTAAACTAGAATGGCAACAGTCAATCCAAAGATCAATGAGTTAAAAAAATCTGACAGAAGATGATTGTCAGGATCGAAGGAGGTGGAGAATAGGCGTCGGACAACATAGAAAAACGTTCTAAACCGACATAGTAGTAGTGTTTTTAACATTTAAAAAAACCTCTAATAATTTTTCCAAATTCAAATATTTTAAAATCTCGTATAAAATTTTGTAATTTTACAAAATTTTCAAAAACTAACTAATTTTATCTTGACTTTTTTATAATTAAAGACTATAACTTCTAAAGGTTCTAAGTGCCAAAATCCTAAAGTTGAGAAAATCAAACAAAAACACTTTAAAATATGATGTGGCACTTACACGTTGAACAATCTTTCGACGCATGGCAAAAGCCTCTGCAGTTTCCAATGCATATAGACCCTTTTCAGATGCATTGGTGTTGGCACTTACGACCGTTTTCAAGCAAAATCTAGATTTTTGAATATATGGCACTTAGACCCTTTAAAGTTATACTCTTTAATTATAGAAATATAACATCTAACTTTACTATTGCAAAGCCTAATCTGACGAAGATTGCTTGATATAATTTTTGTTTTTTTTTCTGGTAAAACTTGACTACAATCTTCTCGGATACCTAATGTTTTATTAAAAATTATGAAATTAAACCTGAAATTGACCTTTCCCCTTTGTTACTTGTTTCTAACATACTGCCCATTTTATTATATTTATATCAAGACCGTTTTTAGTAATTTTCACGCAATAATTTCAACGCTATTAAACTAATTTACGCTAATGTAGGTGCTAAGCGCGTCAAGTCAGGAGCGTACGTAATAGGAAATTACCCCAAAAATAATTTAATACATTTTAGGTACCGTAGAACGTCGTGCACGGTAAAAAAATTTGCCTACAATGAAAACACGTACTTTTCTTGAATAAATTGTTTGACCTTAAAAGAATTTGTTTTGAATTAAAATCAATCTTTTTAGTTCAACGCAGCGTTTAATCTTGAAATGAGACTTTATTTTTCTTCTTTAATTGTTTTGTTTCAGTATACTCCATTTTGTAACACACCAAATTGTCTTCATATAAGTAATACTTTTCTTCCAGAGAAAACGGTGCCTTAGATTAATTCAGTTCCAATTTATCATAAAGCAATTTCTGTTTCACATTAAAATAAAGAGGCAAGACATTTTTTGTGCTATATCAAGAAAATACTCTCTTGGTGAATAGGAAAGCACAAATTATTTTACTTCAAAGCAATGTGCTTTGATCTAAGACAATTTTTTTACCGTGTGACTTTGTGACAGGAAGGACAGAATATAAAGGGGAATCATAACATAACTAAACTTTTCTGAAGCTTTTAAGTCTGTGAAGGCGGTGCAGAGTTATACCGGAATAAAAATATTAAATATTGTAGGCAAAAATCTAATTGTAAGGGTTTTGAAATAACACTTTTTTAAGCAGTTTTGCAAATTTTGAAAAAATATTTTTGGAACTTTTAAGAAAAGACTTAAATGCAGTGAAACGGTTCTAGACAAAATAATGTATCAAAAAATTACTAGAAATTATAGTGGGTTTACACATGCATGAATTTAGTGGCGCCAGTGTTCGCGCCAGTTCTATTGGCACGCCAGTAAAGGTTTACACTATTGTGCGAAAATTAAAAAGACTGGCACGCCAGTTTCATTTTTAAAGTGTACACGATACGCGATATGTCGGCTGAACTCTCGGAAGCCTGCAAAATAGTCGCTAAACTTTTATTGAAAAAAAAAAATAAAAGAGATTCAGGAAAAGGAACAACGAAAAGGCCGTATCTGCATGGGTTAAAGCATGGATTGCTAGTCGATCTACTTTGGGTGCTTCCGAAAAACTTTTAGGAGAACTTGCAGCAGAAGATCCTGCGAGCTATAAAAACCATCTTCGAATGACAAAGCAACATTTTGATATTCTTCTAGAGTTTCTCTTATTTAATCAACATTCTTTAAAACTCGGTCTGCTACTTTAAACCATGGTACTTTTGAGGAGTATACTTCATTTGCACCGGCTCCGGAACGTTGGCTTTTTTAAATTTTTGTCAATTCCTAAGCATATGTGTTTCTTATGGATCATATAGCCTTCAATAGTCATTATTTTACTAATTTTAATAAGCATTATCTCGACTATCTTTGTTTTTATACGAACTACTGTGTACATCCCATATATAAACAAGGAAAACATTCATAGCCTTCAAGAAACTGTATGGTCAGTTCTGCTGACCACTTTTTTTAGCCATATTAAGCTATAAAAACAAAAATAAACAAAATTTTTAAGCTCAAACACAATGAAAATAAAAAATAATGTAAAATAATGAACTTAAAACTGGCGAGCCGACGTGCAAGCACTTGTTTACACATGAAAATTTTCCTTTTCTGCGCGCATGCGTCACCACTGGCGCCAGCAAATTCAGTCAGCTGCAGACTTTTTTGATACATGCATGCAAAAAAATAACTTGTGTGCAAGTCGGTGTTTACACTTGCAAATTTAACTTACTGGCGCGCCAGTTTTTATTGGCGCCAGCAAATCCATGCATGTGTAAACTCTCCTTTAGGTAATCTAGGTACGTTTTTTTGATGGTTGAGGTTTATTTTTTTATTGAGGATTTAAATTCTCGCTAAGGAATTCTTTTCTTTTTTTTATTAACTGTCAAAAGTTTTATCAAAAAATATTAAATACTTTTGACATAAAAATGTTATTTCGAAACCCTTACCAGCTCATTATATCATACGCAGAGCTTCCTCTTAAGGCTAATGCGTCGGGCCAGAGCCTTTCCTAAGACTCACAAGAGGGCAAATGAAATCGGCCCTAACAGAGTGGGCTCAGAAAGAGACACAAAAGGAATGGACCAACAAAGGAAACGCCAGACAGGTGAAGGAGTATGTGACAGGATACAGCAAGTCCCGTAAGGACTGGCTGCTCCGTAGAGCACGAAGAGAGAGAGCCATAGTGGGAGTCCTAACCAGACACTCGGTGAAAATAAGAGTGAAAGACGATGCAACCTGCGCGCGATGTTGGGCCGATGACGAGACCTCGGCGCATTTCCTCTCATCATGTGAAGCATATAAGGAGGCAAGAAGAGAGTTATTTGAAGAGGAAGCCTTTGAGACGGCGGACCTTTTAAATCTGAGGTGGCCCGATATTCTAGCCTTTGTACAGAAGACGGGCAGATTCCTTAGCGAAGGAAGGACGCAGTAGGGGAATGCCCGGGGGTTGGCGAAAAGGACGCTTCATGTGCCTAGTCGCCAGGCCTAGAGCTTACCCCACCCTACTACTTCCGCTTAAGGCTACTAAAGAAATAAACTGGGCTAAATCCAAAATTATGGCGAAATATTTGAACTCGTAAAACTCAAAATCTGGGTTTGCCATAGAACTCGTGATTTTATAAAAAAATTCTTCTGTAGCCTTTATTTAAAACTTCTATTTCCTAAACCCATTTTTTATATTATCTTTTCCTAAAACCTATGTTTTTTATGTTAAATACTTTTGCCAAAAAAAATCGTGGACGTAACACCACTGAAAAAAAATCTGCGTACGAAGAAAAACATTTCGTTACAGTTCAACCAGACCATGCTATCACCGATGAAAACAATGAGTTACCAAAGTATAAAAGGCAACTTCAAAGGAGTAAAGTGAACCACGGACACCAGTGTTTCGGGAAAAGGCATTTCCATTCTCAACGTGGCTTGCCTGACTACAGTAATCAAACTAACTACAGATACTAGGTAAATCAAAAAGAATGAAAAAATAGAAGAAACCTATGCTTTCATTCAACGAGTGAAACGACAACGAACCAAGGAAACTAAGTCCATGGCGGGTTAAAAACGTCCACCGGTCTATAAGGAAGAAAGACATTACATTACCTTGTATCTTGTAGTCAGTTTGATAACTGTAGTCAGGCAAGCAAGCTGGAAATTCCCCTTTTATTTTTTCCGAAACACCGGTGCCCGTGGTTGACTTAACCCCTTTGATACTTTGTTAACTCATTAGCTTGTCTAACGAACTGTCACGATCAGCTGTTTTTCGATCCAAGATGGTCGCCATGGGACAAACAAAGCGTTTTCCCATAAGCCGCAATGTTAACAAAAACGTAATTTTTAAAAAAAGTGAAACGATTTAACTTACAACAAAGATGCTGTTTTAAGTATTGAACCTTTGTACACATGGGAAAAATGCGTTTTTCTTTAAAAAAATCAATTGAAGCCAGTAAATCTCAAATAAAAGGGACCATGTTTTGTTCAAAAGTCAGGTTATGTTTTTATTTACTTTTGTTTTTTTTAACTTTTTTTCCAGTTTTTTACTCAGTTTGAATCATTATTATTAGTTTCTGTGCTGTTATGAATTGTGGTAGCTGGGGAGAGCTTGATAATGTTAGTTTTGATGGAATGTATTTTGACCTTAAAAAATCATCTTGATTTAAATGAACTAGGTATCAGCTCAAAGAAGGGAAAAGAAAGTGGATAAGTGCTCTATTACCTGACTTAACAGAGGATAAATTGAAATATTCGAAAGTTTTTTGTCAGGTTTGTTTTGGATAAATGTGCAACTGCCATTTTGGCAACATTTTCTATTGGGATCTTTTTTTGTGCTTGAGTGGACCTTTTGCAGAAGTGTAACATAGAATTGTGTTAAACTGTAAGAAATATTTCACTATGATTTTTTTACTATTCTAGGCAATACAATACAGCAATGATCATGACTGGGTCTCTCCTGAATATCCATTCATCCATTGTTTCAAAACGGTTGAAAAATTTTAAAAATGATGGTTGAAAAAAGGGTCCCGAGAAGAAAGAAAAGGAAAACAATATGAGGTTAAAGTGTGAATAATGGGCTGAACCAAATTTGTACACCATCCTACAGAACCTTAAATAAACTTTTGGTAGTGTAGCGTCCTGTATAGTGTCGAGTGAAGTCCTGTATCATCAAAGTTTCTTTTTCTTTAATAAATATTTATTTTACAGACCTCAAAACAGTTGAATAAACTGGTGAGTTTGACAGTCTCCCTAACTCAAACCTCTTTTTATCTTAAACTATTTTGGTGCAAATTTTCCTTTATTTCCATGCTTTTTGACACCTAAAACTTGTACACCGTAAAATTTGTATAGTATCTGACTGGACCTACTACAAGTCCTGTTGTGAAATTTCTCCGGTACTGTACTGAGCTTATTAGCAAAAAAAATTTTTTTGCCATCATTAATAATAGATGGATAAAAAAGTAATCTTTGTTGACTTTGATGACCACAAGAAAAACAAATAAGTTCTCTCAGATATTTTTTTCAATTTCTCTCAAAAAAATTTGGGTTCTAATACTCCTAATGGGTCATATGCTGTTACGCCCAATTGTAGAGTAGAGTATATGTTTATTTGCATAAACTTTTAGATACATAATTGAGCAAATATTGTTACAAAAAAACAGTAATAAAAGTAATAGTAACAGTAGTAATACAACAGCGAATATTGTACTGTTGTAAAATTTGAACAGTACTTACTGTTGTGAGCTGATGAATTTGACCGTACTTAAGCCCTATGTATTATAGTTCATGGAAAATCATATGGTGATGTACGGTGTGTGAGGCCAATGACAAGAAAAAAACTGTATTTTAATTTTGCAAGTTTTTTTTTTATATAATGTTTACTTATATTTTTTTAAATAAACATATTTTGTAAAGTACTTATTAGAAGTTTGCTTGACCAACCTTGGTTGGAACTTATATGTGCATATTGATCTGTTGGACTGACCTACCTATAAATTGTGCCTCTTTTTCATTTTACTACTGGAGGGTTAAAACAATTAAACCACCACTTTGTCTAAACCTAAAAATCATAGTGAAATATTTTTCACAGTTTAATGCTATAGAAGGCCTATTACTTAGCAAAAGGTTTAGTCAAGTACAACAAAAGATCCTAATAGAAAACCTGAATCTGATGAGAAAAGTTTAGTCTATTTCAATTTCGTCTCTGTTAAGTGAGCCTTGAAGTGAGCTCTTTGAATAGAACTACTTTCCCCTACCTTGGGCTGATAGTTCATTGATTCATTGGTCAAAAAACTTCAAAAACCTTTGGGGGGCCCCAGAGGTCTCATGATGTACTTTATGCTATTTTTTCTGTTTACTCATGAAGTATATGGAAAATATCTAAAAAAATATGTGGTTTGGGGGGTCCGGCCCCCCGCCCCCTTGGTGCGCCCATGTAATAATTCAAAATAAGTGAAAAAACTAGAAAAAAAGATTAAAAAAAAAAAAATAAACAAAAACATAACCTACTTTTTTGAAGAAAACATGGTCCCTTTTATTTCAGATTTTCTCGCTTTAGTTTAATATTTTTAAGAAAAACGCATTTTTCTCATATGCACAAAGGATCTATTCTTAAAACTGATTAATTTTTGAGACTAAAGCTCTTGTCGTTTTTGTAAAATTTACGTTTTTGTTAACATTACGGCTTATGGGAAATCGGTTTGTTTGTCCCATGGAAGACATCTTGGATTTGATCATATGTTTTGTTAGACAGCCCTATTGTTTTCGGTTCCGAACCGACGCCGCGCTCTACGGTGTAGAGACGGTGATAGCATGGTCTGGTTGAACTGTGACGAAATGTCTTTCTTCCTTATAGACCGGTGGACGTTTTCGGCCCCTCATGGACTTCCTTGGTTCGATGTCGTTTCACTCGTTAAATGAAAAAATAGGTTTCATCTATTTTTTCATTCTTTTTGATTTACCTTGTATCTTGTAGTTAGGGTTACCAGACGTCCGGATTAATCCGGACATGTCCGAATTTTTACTACGTCCGGGTGGGTTCGGGCGGATTTTTCATAAACGTCCGGATTTTAAAGTAGCCGCCTTTATAAACATCAAATAATGCAAAATAAACTAGTTTAAAAAAATATAATTAAACAATAATCGTCGATAAATTTAGCAGTGTGAATTCACCTTTAAGAGGGGTCTTCACAGAACGTTTTCCCTTACATCTTGCCTGTTCAGTCAAAACGCATCAAGTAAAACTTTGTGTGTAGACGGAAAAACGGACGTTTTACTTGAACTGATTTAAGACGGAAGACCGCCTAGAGAACTGACCGGATCACGCATTGTTTTCCAATAAAACCATCGTTTTGTATCAAAAACTGATCTAAAAACGTATGTTAAAACTATCAAGTGTCTACGCTAGTCTTTCAACCGTCATACTTGACCCTTTTGACTGACAGGCAAGACGTAAGGTAAAACGTTATGTTAAGACCCCGCTTAAAGTAGTATTATTAATTTCGCCTTGTTGAATTACACTTCTGCCGTGTGGTCTTAAGCACACACCATTGTTTTGATGAAGTTTGTAATCTAAAAAAGTATTTATCAGACAATTTTACTTCTGATGACCACAATCTGCCTACCTACGAAAAATAGGCAAAATATTTTAATGCAAGTATTTCTACCCAGTGGACCAAAGAAAGAAATAGGCTGCTTTTATCTTCTGTAAAAGGAATACTCATGACTTCATACAATTTAAGAAATATGAGCTGCTCAAAATTTTCCTTGTTTGTAGTCAGTTTGATTACTGTAGTCAGGCAAGCCACGCTGAGGATGGAAATGCCCTTTTCCGAAACACCGGTGTCCGTGGTTGACTTTACCCCTTTAAAGCTGCCTTTGATACTTTGTTAGCGTACGTCAATGCGCATAAACACAAATCAAATTCAGTGTTAATTTTTATGCCGACTGCAAACGATGTGCAATATAATTCGCTTTTAATTGTAATCAAGTAGGCCAGGGTGAAGTATAGTCATGTGACCGGTCAATTAATTACTCGTTGAAACTGACCATTCTACTTCATCCTCCCTAATAAAATAAATTGATCCATGACGGATCTGATACCTTCCTAGCTAGCTTATTACTACACTTCAAGTGAAGCCATGATAATATATCAGAGTTGAAAACCGTTTTTTGTAAATATCTTAGAAACTAAAGCTCTTACGAAGTTTTTGGTAATAACACAAATTATTGAGCAAAATGTAGTCTACTATAAGCCGAAAACCGCACATTGATACGATGCTCCGTTAAAAAGTTAGCATTTTTTACATTTTTTAATTGTCAAAAAACTGTCGAACACTATTTTATCTGAAAATGTTATGAAAATCGGTTCAGCGGTTCAAGAGCTATCTTGTTCCGGACAGAAATAATATACACACACACAGACAGACATCACGACAATGTTGCTAGGATAGGTCAAAATAAATTCCTTTTTTGCGTTATCTCAAAAATACTCTGCCAATATATGGGCCCCTAAGCTCACACTAGATACTATAGTTATAGTGTACGTGTAAGCTAATATAACTAAAAACTAAAATATATTTTATTCAACTCCAGACTAAATTACCTTTTGTTTGATACCACACAAGCCATGTTTTGACTTAAACTCAAATTTTTGAAATCTACCCCCACCCTTAAAAAAAAAACTTAAATGTATTTTGTTAAACTCAATTACCTTTCGTTTGATATCACACACGCCATATTTTCACTTAAACTCTAATTTTTGAAATATTCCCCCACCCTTTTTTTAAATAAATTAAAATGTATTTTGTTTAACTCCCGACTCAATTACCTTTCGTTTGATATCACACACGCCATATTTCCCCATAAAATCTAATTTTTGAAATCTACCCCCACCCTTTTATTTGGTTTGTGTTCGGTGGATTTTGTTCATTTTTAAATGGGACCATCTCGGCCCAAAACCCAGCCTAGGTACCAAATTTCATTAAAATCGGCCAAGCGGTTTTTGAGTTATGCGCGTTGGTCGTTACAGACATACAGACAGACAGACAGACAGACAGACAGACATACAGACAGACATACAGACAGACAGACAGACAGACAGACGGCGCAACAAAAAAGTTTCAAAATCATCTGAAACGCAAAGATATATAAAAATTTTTGAAATCGGATCAACTTTTTTTTTCTCGAAAAAATTAGGATCACCATAGCTCACACTACTATAGTATAGTATATGTGTGAGCTAAAAATTTTTTCGTCGAAAATAATACCTTCTCTTCTTCTTGTGGGGCAGTTCTAAGAACCCTTGAGCCTTCAAGAGCTCTTTGCGGCTCCCAAATATCTCTAGAGCTGAGTAAACAGTCCGAGATCATACTCAAAATGTAAAATATGTCCGCTTGTCCAGAAAGTGACAGCAATCCAATCCGCCGCCGAAGCAACTCGTCACCGCCATTATTTGAGTTTACAATTTTATTTATTTTACAGCTACACGGTAAAAAACACGTTCTTTTCTTGAATAAATTGTTTTACCTTAAAACAATTTGTTTTGAATAAATATATTTCTTTTTAGTTCAACGCAGCGTTTAATCTTGAAATGACACTTTATTTTTCTTCCTTAATTGTTTTGTTTCAGTATACTTCATTTTGTAACAAAGCAAATTGTCTTCATATAAGTAATATTTCGCGTCCAGAGAAAACGATGCCTTAGATTAATTCAGTTCCAAAAATATTCTCTTGGTGAATAGGAAAGCACATTATTATACTTCAAAGCAATTTGCTTTGATCTAAGACAATGTTTTTTACCGTGTAGGACCAACTACAATGACTTGATCGTCAGCAAACTGTAGTGTGTATATGGTAAATTGGTCGTTAGGTTGTATTCCCATGCCGTATACTTTAAGTTTCCAGTTTTTTAGAGCTACTGCGATATATATTTTAAAAAGAGGAGAAATACAACGTCACTGTCTTAAGCCTTTTCTTACCAGGAATTCTTTTAAAAGTCGATTTCCAATTTTAATTTTAGATTTTGATCCGTTGTATAGTTCTTTTCTCGCTTTTATGTGGGTACGATTGATATTAATTTGCTCTAACACTGTCCACAATTTTTCGACTAGAACGGTATCATATGCTTTTTGAAGGTCCACAAAGGTAACATGAGTCTCTTTATTTCTGGCACTTGTTTAAGACAAAAAACAATGGTGAAAAACACGCTTTTGTATGGAATAGAGACTTGTCGCGTAACAGAAGAATATAAAAACAAAAAGGGAAAATGTCGAAATGGATGCAATAAGAAGATCAATGAGAATATCTAGAACAGATCATATAAGAAATGAGATCATAAAAGAAATAATGGAAATCAACGGAAGCATAACGGATGACATCACTAAAAGACAACTGATATGGTACGGCCATGTACAACGGATGAACGACGAAAGATTACCAAAGCAGGGTCCTAGAATGTTAACCAATAGGGCGCAGAAAAAGAGGGCGTCCTAAATTAGAATAGCAACAGTTAATCGAAAGATCAATGAGTCAAACAAACCTGGCAAAAGATGATTGTCAGGATCGAAGGGGTGGAGAATAGGCGTCGGACAACGTAGAATAACGTTCTAAACCTACATAGTAGTAGTAGTATAAATCAACGATCTCGAAAAGATCGTTGGCATAAATATTATTATATAGATAAGGCATAAGGGTTTTCTAGAACCAAATTCTTTTGTTCAGTAATAGTTATGACCCTGAATGATTGTGACTTTGTGACAACGAACATATTTTTGCCAACAAAATGAGCCAATTAAGGATAAAAGTTTTCTTATCGTATATCGCGTTATTAAACTTTGAGGTTTAGTTTCCAAAGTTTGCGTGGTTATCTGTAAACATCATAAAGGACTTCGCACTAAAAAGAGATTACTTAAAACGCAAAGTTTAGTACGCGTGAATAAAGAAAACAAAAATGTTTGTTTTCTTTATTCACGGGTTTTAACCTTTACGTTTGTAGTATTTTTGACTCACACTCCGCTGACCCGACATAAAACGTCGTAAAGGCGGTAAAAATGTAATATGCATTGACCCGACCTGAGCGACAAATGATGTCACGGTCATGGGTACCGTTTTTCGTTTCATTTGCCTGCTTTTTGGTTTTACTCTTTTGTATTCGGTAGATATCGCCACTTGTATTTAAAGCATACAGCATCGCAGGCATTATTTTTACTTTCTCTTACCAATATCGTAAGATTAGATTTATATACCGTCTCTCGAGCTTTACAAGCGTGTTATATTGCCCATGCAGTGTTCTGAAGGTCCCTTAAGGACGAAACAGTTAATTGTCAACACTTAATAGGTGTTCATTAGATCTTGGACCCCCGTGGGTGTACAGCTTTCGACATGCTCACGGAAAAATACAAGAGGAACAAAACCTTTCTATATTCGCTTGGTCACAAGAGATTACTTAATGCGTCGCACCAGCTCATGTAATGTTGGCCTCAAAAATGCCGAAAATACCCGCTAGTACAGTGGCGTCGGTATTTTTTATTTGTGATTATCTCAAAAATTTTCCCTACTGGCGGATTTAGTTTCAGAATTTTATAATTAGACAGGTAAAAAACAAGAAATTTTAAATCTACCCACTAACCCCAATTGGACTCGTTGGAGGGTGGCAAATAAGGGTAGTTTTCGTATTTTTTCGATTTTCTGGAAAACTTTCGCTATACTATATAGTAAGAAAAAATACATTTACTTAGTTCATTATTCTTCCGGAGGTGCCATATGATCACCTCATCTATTCACAAATTTTTATCGTTTTCTTGCAAGTTCTAATTTTTGGAAAGATCGTTCGTATAAATATTATTATATAGATAAGGGTTTTCTAGAACCAAATTCTTTTGTTCACTAATAGTTATGACCCTGAATGATTGTGACTTTGTGACAACGAACATATTTTTGCCAACAAAATGAGCCAATTAAGGATAAAAGTTTTCTTATCGTATATCGCGTTATTAAACTTTGAGGTTTAGTTTCCAAAGTTTGCGTGGTTATCTGTAAACATCATAAAGGACTTCGCACTAAAAAGAGATTACTTAAAACGCAAAGTTTAGTACGCGTGAATAAAGAAAACAAAAATGTTTGTTTTCTTTATTCACGGGTTTTAACCTTTACGTTTGTAGTATTTTTGACTCACACTCCGCTGACCCGACATAAAACGTCGTAAAGGCGGTAAAAATGTAATATGCATTGACCCGACCTGAGCGACAAATGATGTCACGGTCATGGGTACCGTTTTTCGTTTCATTTGCCTGCTTTTTGGTTTTACTCTTTTGTATTCGGTAGATATCGCCACTTGTATTTAAAGCATACAGCATCGCAAGCATTATTTTTACTTTCTCTTACCAATATCGTAAGATGAGATTTATATACCGTCCCTCGAGCTTTACAAGCGTGTTATATTGCCCATGCAGTGTTCTGAAGGTCCCTTAAGGACGAAACAGTTAATTGTCAACACTTAATAGGTGTTCATTAGATCTTGGACCCCCGTGGGTGTACAGCTTTCGACCTGCTCACGGAAAAATACAAGAGGAACAAAACCTTTCTATACTCGCTTGGCCACAAGAGATTACTTAATGCGTCGCACCAACTCATGTAATGTTGGCCGCAAAAATGCCGAAAATACCCGCTAGGACAGTGGCGTCGGTATTTTTTATTTGTGATTATCTCAAAAATTTTCCCTACTGGCGGATTTAGTTTCAGAATTTTATAATTAGACAGGTAAAAAACAAGACATTTTAAATCTACCCATTAACCACAATTGGACTCGTTGGATAGTGGCAAATAAGGGTAGTTTTCGTATTTTTTCGATTTTCTGGAAAACTTTCGCTATACTATATAGTAAGAAAAAATACATTTACTTAGTTCATTATTGTTCCGGAGGTGCCATATGATCACAACCTCATCTATTCACAAATTTTTATCGTTTTCTTGCAAGTTCTAATTTTATTATATAGATAAGTTCTTATAAATATTATTATATAGATAAGGGTTTTCTAGAACCAAATTCTATTGTTCACTAATAGTTATGACCCTGAATGATTGTGACGTTGTGACAACGAACATATTTTTGCCAACAAAATGAGCCAATTAAGGATAAAAGTTTTCTTATCGTATATCGCGTTATTAAACTTTGAGGTTTAGTTTCCAATTCCGAAAATACCCGATCATACAATCGCGTTGATATTTTTTTATTTAACTTAACTCCCTAGCGTTTCTGGAAGTGGGCAATGTTACTTTTACATAACTTTGCATTTATAGGGGGGGGAGGAAAGTAAATTAAAATTTTAAGGATTTTGAATTTTTTTCTGAACTTTTATCATAGTTAGCCATTTCAAAGCTTAGCTCTCTAGCGTTTCTGGAAGTGGGCAATATTACTTTTACAAAATTTAAATTTATAAGTGAGGGAAATAAATTAAAATTTGGGTTTTTAAATTTTTTCATATACTTTTATCATAGGGCATACCGCAGCCCACGAGAAAGGCCGGCCCGGGCGCGGAAATATCACGTGACCGTAGGAGGCTCACAAAAAAAGCCTCATGACCCGCTGTCATTATAAAACATGTGTGTTTTCAGTTTTGGTATGTTTGTTTACGTCGATTTTTTTTTAATTCGGCCACGAATTTTATGTGAATTTTCTCAAAGTTATTAAAATAACGCAGCCCACGAAAAAGACTGTAGTGGGCTGCGTTAAAATAATTAATGGCTAATGAGTAAATTATAAAGAAAATACCTGCAAGATAAACAATGCCACGAACGTGTAATTAGTGTTGTTCATGTCGGTCCAACTATAAACCTAATATGTCGCAAACGGGAAAGAAGTGGTAAAAGATAAGATCTTGGATAGATTGATCAAGTAATAGACATCCTTAGTGACATTTTTGATAGTGAGAGTGAAAAATGTGTTCAATTGTCATTTCTTATTGAACAATTAGGTCTTTTGAAAAGGTAACCTGAGAATCAAAGATATGGTGGATACACTTTAATGTTGGCTTCATCTTTGTTTATCCAGTCATCCAGTGCATACACATCAATTTACAATTCTAAGGTAATATGTCTTCCGCACCCTCGCAATATTAAAAAACTGATTTGTAAAATATTGTTAACAGATAGTAACCTCTCTGGTAGTGTGAAATATTTAAAAAGTAAGATACAGCTTTTAAAAGAACATGAGTTGGTAGTTAACTTACACTTTAATGAAATATATATTAAACTTTGTGCTGGATAATTTTTTTTTAAATTATTGACGACCACTACATTCAGTTCATTGAATGTGAAAACCATCTCACTTATTCACAAAATCACTTGTTTCTTTTAAATAAATTGTTGTGAAATGTTTTATATTGAAAATTTTTCTTCAGATAACTCTAGAGAGTGTTTTTGTGGAGAAAAACTATTGTCAAAGCTTGAAAAAATTAGTTTAAGGGCATGTAAAGTTTTTTTAAATAATTTTATTAAAAAGCACAATGATTTAGTGTCTGGTAATAAATCTTTGAATAAGAACTCAGACAAAGATGATGACACTCAAAGAAAAATTAAAAAACTAAAAGCTTAGGTTTGATATGTCGAATTTTGAAAGACTGGTATAGATTTGAAACTACTAACGATATTATGTACCTAATATATGTACCTGAAGATATTAGAGTGCAAATTTTGTATAATTTTTTATTTTATAGATTCAGTTCTTTTATCCATAATAAACACATTTTTTGCCTATAAAAGAACAAAAATTTTTTGTTAATTTATTTAAGTTGTGCAAAAACATATAATATATTAAGCAATACAATAAGAATCCTGGGACTCCTAAGATCACGTGACCGCCGACTTGCTTATAACGCGCCATGGCCGGTCTTTATCGTTGGCTGCGGGGGCATACCAATGCATCCTCACATGCGGTACTTGAAGCCAGGACCCCTATTTAATTCTTAATGTTCCTTTTTCGGGTAGACAGGATTTCGGTTACTGCGCATGCGTTGGGTTTGATGGTTTTGGAACATACTGCGATACCTCACTAGATTATTTGACACATTGTCAAAAGTTTAGGGTTATGTCTATTATTTTTTATAAAAAACTAGGTGATTATGGCCCTGATTGGTTCAGTGGGCGTGCGTTTGATACAGATTTACAGGAAGAAGGGGTAAAGCCTGTCTTGGGCGAAGTTTGGGCATCAACGAAGTAGGCAAAGTTGATGATAATACAAGGTCGTGGTTCGGAAGTCACGTTAAGCCGGTGGTCCTGTGTTCAGAGCGTAGATGGCGCTCGCACGATAAAGATCCCTGTGCCCGTATCAGGCAAAATTAAATCCTCCTTGAGAAAAGAAAATTGCCTGCATCACTTGATATATATATATCCGCGGAACCCTGATTTTAAGTCAAGGAAATTATTTGTCTTATTAGAATCAAAAGCGTTTTGTTTTGAATGAGCAAATATTTTGCTACCGGAGAAAACGGTGCCTTAGATTAATTCAGTTCCAATTTGTAATAAAAAAATTTCTGTTTCAGATTAAAATAAAGAGGCAAGACATTTTTTGTGCTAAATCAAGCACAAATTTTTCCTTCCAAGCAATTTGCTTTGATCTATGATAATTTTTTTTACCTTATAATTGTGCGAGGTCCTTTTCCCAACACGTGTAGGAGGCAAGGAAGGAAAAATAGAAGTGGGTCGCGCGTCATTTTGCGCGCGGCCGCATCCATCGCTCCAAAATGTGTGTCAGTAGGTCGCAGAGGGTGGCTCCAGGGAGTTTCACCACGACCCCCCTGACTAATGCAATCGACTCATTTGCGCCCTTTTTAACCCGATGCAAATGCCAAAACAAAATTTTTTAAATAAAAAAACACCCAACTTCTAAATTGACTTGTAAGTACTAATCGCAGTTGAGTACAAAATAGATAGGTATAAAGCCGACTTACGAAATTATACAGTTTTGTATTTTCATGAATCAGGTTATTGGGTAATTTTGTACCCAACTGCGACTAGTAGTTAGAAGTAAATTTAGCAATTGGGTATTTTTTTATTAATTTTTTTAAAAACTTTTATGTTTAATTCTTATTCAGCCTTATAATATTATAGCGTTACCCAAAAAGTACGTGTAGATTTTCTACGGACGCGAACAGTGTTACATTCCATTGAGTGATGGTGGGGGAGGAGAGAGGGAGAAGGGAACTAGTAAAATGGAGTTGAAAAAAAATCTTAAATATGTGTGCAGAAAGAATTTTTGAAATCGTTCTATATTTGTGAAAGTTATAGCTACAACTATTACCTACTAATAACGAAGGAGGGGGGGAGAGAGGAAGAGCGAGGGCGAAACTAGTAAAATGGTTTGTTTGAAACTCGTAGACAATGATTGTGTAGAAATAAAATTTCGGACTTCCATTGTCTTTATTTATTTTAAAAACACGACGTTCGGTTAGTAAGTATCTCTAACCGTTATTAAGTGTAAACTAAACAGTCTAGTCTCTAGGCTACTACTTATACTACTTGGTGTGCAGTCAGGTGTGACGGCCCGCCCCCTTTTTTAATCCTAAGACGCCTGTTTTCCTTAAGGAGTGGTTTCCATATGTTTGGTATGTCCGTGCTTGGTTGACTGAAAACTTCTTTATTCTGCATTATAAACGCAGCTTCAATAAACTTTCGTTTTCGCCAATACGACTCCTTATGTAAAACTTTAGCTTCTGACCACTAAATTCTGTGATCATCTGCTAAACCGGATTTTTCAATATCCCCTAATTGGGTACTTTTTAGATGTTCATTTACTCTAACCTGAAGAGGGCGTTTCGTTTCACCTACATATGATTTACCACACTCACACGGGATTTGGTAAATACATTCCTTATTATTTGAGGGATTGTCTGGTTTTGTTTTAGTTACAAAACTTCTTATCGTATTTCCCGAAGAAAATACTGTTTTTATATTATAGTGTTTAGCTATTCGTCTTATGTTTTCTGAAATCTCTTGAACATATGGAATGTTAATAACACCTAACGGATTATTATTTTGGGAATTCGGTACATTTAGTTTGTTTTTAATTTTAAATATCGTTGAGTTTATTAATTTCTCGGAATAACCATTCTGTTGTAAGTCCTTTTTAATGTTGTTAATTTCTGTGGTTAATTCTTCATTATTACTACAAATATTTACGACTCTTAAATACAAACTTCTTATAACTCCTTGTTTTGTAGCAACAGAATGATTAGACTTAAAATTTAGGTACTGTCCCCTGATAACGGTTAGAGATACTTACTAACCGAAACGTCGTGTTTTTAAAATAAATAAAGACAATGGAAGTCCGAAATTTTATTTCTAGTAAAATGGTGTTGGAAAAAAAGCCTGAAAGCGTGTGCAGAAAGAATTTTTGAAATCGCCCTATATTTGATAAATTATGCGAATATGGTTTTTTTAATAGGGTGGGGGAATGACCGAATGGAGGATTGTTGGGAGCAGGGAGGACTTCAAAGTACTACAGCAAATTAGAGGACTTTTGCAATGGGTTATCAAAGGCATTTCAATAAAATCGCCCGAAATTTAGGTAATGTGTATGCCTTAAAGCCGACATCATGTGACAAAATGACGTCTGACAACCGCCATATTAACTCCTGTTCATAATAAATAAAATATAGCCTATAGCACCATCGGGACGACCAGCAAGTCAACGACACCTTTTTCGTCAAAATCGGTCATTTAGCGCGACACAAACATACATATTTACATACATACATAGGGTAAACTGCCCAATTGTCGTCCAGTTAGTGGAAAGTTCAACTTTAGAGCCCAAAATCTCGAACATTTTACATCATTTGGTATTATGAGCGGCTAATTTCCATTCTTTGATGATTTAAGAATTCAAAATTAATTAATTTAGATTTTTTTGCTTTAATCTAACAGTTCCAGACAATTAAAATGAAAAAATGGCGTTTCCGTCCACGGCCTTCCCTCCTTCCGTCCAAAAATTTCTAGTTTTTCGACCGGACGAAAACTAGGTTTTGGTGGTTCGAACAACTGGTTTGTTGGCGGTCGAAAACTGGTATTATTCGACCATTTTAGGACGAAAAATAGGAATTGATCGACCACACGCCAAATAAACTGGTCAAAAATTGGGGTTTTTTGGACGAAATTCACAAGGAAAAACTTGATTTGAGCAGATTTAGGAGCAATATTCCCGCGAAGTTCGTTAAGCATATTAGTGTACCTAAAAAACATAGTGGAACAACTGAAAGAGTATTCGGTTTCTTGCGTTTAATTTTCTTGTTGAAGGCAACTTCAACTTAAATCTTGATGGTAAACTAGTTTAGTCATCATAAGTTACAGTCGTTATTATTCTTGGGTCGAGGAAATTTAGTCGAAATTTCTATGTACTTTTTTTTGCTATACCTAGAAATCCAATTTTTTTTATTTCGTTATGGTTACAAAAAGAATATGAAATATAGTTAAATTTTTCATTGCGGACAGTGATGTCATAGAAAGTAACGACAGATTTAAAATAATATTTTTTAAAATGTTTTGACGCCATTATCCTCATTGAAAAAAATCTATAAAAAATTAAAAAAGACTAACCTAAATAATAAAATTATGAGCACCAATGCAATTTTTTCAAAAGGATTTGTATCTCAAAAATGGTAAAAATTACCAAAATTCTTATAAAATTTAAACTTTGCAATGTGGACCACTTTTTTATTGTCCCTAGAAGTACCCGAAACATTTCAAGAGTTTCCAACTGGGAATTAATTACCTATTTTAACAAGAAACAGTCAGGGATTAACTTCTTAATTGCTAGTGGTCGAAAAAAACCTGTGGTCGAAAGATTCCAGTTCTTCATCCGGCCATATTTTGGGTGGTCGAAAAATTCTTCGACCAGCCAAATTTTGCCGATGTTGTGTCAATAATAACTCTGGTAAACGATGAGAAAAATGCGGACGAGAACTGGACATGATATTATAGAAAAAAAATCTGTTTGCAGTGTGTCTTAAAATTTCACTAATTTTAATAATAAAAGATTAGGGTAGATTATAAGCACATGGACCAGTAACCCAGTTTTTGTCCACCTGGACGAATAATTATTTTTGACCTTTTTTTCATCCAGATCGGCGACCACCCATTTTTTGATAGAAAAACTAAGAAATTGTAACTAAAAGTGATATTTTTCGATGAGAAAATTATTATTCTAACTAAAAAACATACAAGTTCAACATATTTTGTAAAATTCTAATACTTATTCGCTATTTCCCGCAGGCACCTACACTAGCAAAAACATAACGAAAACTTCACTTTGGTTCAACGCACGTTCACCCTTCTAAAGACAAGACTGTACTGGCTAAACTTTAGGCGCGATTTAAAAAACGACTTTACCGTTTGGTGGGGGAAGGATCGTTTTTTAAGAAAGTGTCCATAGATGGAGCCATATGGTGCTTGTTATCTTATTTTTAGGCAGAAAGTGCCAAAGTGGACGACAATTGGGGGTGGACGGCTAACTGGGTGTTTTACCCCACATACATATCCCAAGCCATAGAAGAAATAAAACGAAAAACATTACCCTTCCTTTCGCCGTGCTGCAGTTGGGTAAAAAATGTAGGTATACAGGATTTCTGTTTGGCTTATGAACATCATACTCCTAAGTCCTAATTTAGAAACTCTGTATAACCTCACAAACTTTTAATGGCGACGTGAATCACTGTTGTGCGACTTGTGTGAGCAGTGGCGTAGCGTGAGGGGGGCGCGGGGGGGTTGTCGCCCCCCCGCCCCGAGGGTACTGGCGCCCCATGGGTGGCTGAAGCGTCCTACGCTTGATGAAGTAGCAGGGCCGGCAACGGCAAATTGAGACTAAAAACCTTTTTTTTTGTTGGTCGCAAGATTTTTAAGGGGCGCCTTTGTTACCTGTTGGCCCCCCCGCCCCTTCAGGCACGCTACGCCGCTGTGTGTGAGGGTCGTTTCCTGTGAACTCCTCTATTTATTTCCTTTTTCATTTATTGCTCTATAAAGAATCCCGTTGAAATATTTATCTTATGGCTTGTTTTCCTTAACTGAATTACAGCTTTTTCGTCTCTTTCCCAAGGTTTTTGAAGCTTTTTACTTATTGTTGAATATTTTGTCATAAAAACTGATTCTAGACTTTTAAAAAGAAAGCTAAAACAATGCTATAGGATAGGGTATTTTTAGAGTCCCTGTATGTGACAGATATCCAATATCTGTCAATACAGGGACTCTAGGTGTTTTGAGTTAATTTTAAGGGTAATATTTTACCACAGATTACTAACCATAGAAATAGATAGGACACACCAATGTTACACTCTTAATACAATTAATGAAATTTGAAAAGCGCCATCCCATAACTGTTTGTTTGAACTAATTTTTGCGGTCTGCTCCTTGTATATTATTATACAGGTCAGTTAGTTTTTTAGTTGACATCCATTGATTTTTAAAAGGTAATAAAATTATGTCCAAAAAATAAAGTCCAAAAAAATAGTTTTTTGCATATTAAAATAACAATTTATTTTAATCATAATTTATATTAGTATGAATACATTAAAAATCAGTAACTATTACACTTACACCGAACCGAACCGTAACACAACAAGCACCTTTAATTCTAAATATTTTTTGACAGAGATCATAGCTCTGCTCTACAAGATTTCACTTTCCCATAATAAAACGCAAACATACCGATTTTTTTTATGACTTTTCTCGATGTGCAAATCAAGTGCTTGACAAATTCAAATTCCAAAAGACATTTAAAGACACGCAGGATACAGGGCTTAACAGTGCATTTTCCGCTGGGATAGCGCCATCGCGAAGCTGTTGTCCTGAACTAAAAATACGGGGTGTAGTGCTAAAAATATTTGGCGGGAAAGCCGATTTGTCATTACTATTTTTTAATTGGTATACTGTGTATTTTACCTAGAAGAAAATATTTTTCTTAAAAAACCGACAGTCAAAAAATATGTCATACCCAAAGATATCAGAAAGAAATGCCGGGGGTGTCGTTCTTACAAAATTATCTATCTGGTTTCTGAAAAATTTGACTATGGTCACAGAAAACTAGAGACCCTGTATGTATGACATATTTTTAAAATATTGTAAGAATATGTCATACATACAGGGTTTCTAAGAAAAACTAATAAGCTAGATTGTCACGTACAGCTGTGGAGGGAGTCGGCTCTGTACTGTTGCCAGTTTTACGCGTTAGTATGAAATTATAGGATGTAAATAATAAATATAATTAGGCGGGATTTTTTAAATGCTATCTCCCCTGTCCTCCAAGGCCAACATAAAAATAGAGGCCACGACCCTGAAAAAATCAGCTGTTCTCCCGGGGCTGAATTTTACATTGGGTCTTATGGGAGGTCAGACGTTTTTTTATGATATTTTCAAAATGGCACTACAGATTTCCGCAAAATTTCAGTGAAATATTCTCAGACACCATCCCGATATTCCACCAAAGGTTTGTAAGGAAGCAACATGATTAAAAGGTTAAAATCTTCAAGATTTAGCATTCCTTATTTTGAATTCAAATTACCCGCCATGTACCACATGCCAACTGTTATATTTGTCATATGTGATTGTCACATTCGCTTCTGCTTTAAACTTAAGTTTTGTGTGAGCTTATGAAGCGGCTATGAAAAATTAGGGCTTACTATACATTTAAAAAAAATTGTTCTGCCAAAATAAAGTAAAAACAATCTCAAAAACGGCTTTATTTAAAAAGAATCAAATATCCATGAACCGTCATTCCAACTTTAATATTTTAAAGACAATCAGCTGTGTCGTAACGTGACCATCAAAAAAAAAATCAGCCCCGGATGTGACGTCAACAAAGTGGAGGATCGTGGCCCGTCCATTTTGATAGCCCTGTAGCATCCTAACCGGGGCGTGCCTGGACAGGTTAGGAGCCGTTTGCGATCATTTCATGTTAGGCTAACACCGATTTCGACCTTCCAAAGAAAAAAAAGGGAAGCTATAATTTTTAAAAAAATACGAAAAAAAAAACACTTTTTTTCAAACAATTAATAAAAAGTTTTTTGGTTGAGGATATATTATACATGCATCGGTCAAGTTTAATTAAACTGTTAGGTATCTACGGCACCAAGTATATGAAGTTATTTTGTGCCGAAAAGTAAAGAAGAAATGTTTAAAGGCCTTTTGCAACTAGCGACATCTTTTGGAAACCCTTGCAACCTGTGCTGATTCTCTCCAGAGCCCTATGTAGATTTTCTGTGCTATGGTTGATTTGTAGCCATTTTGACAAATCAGCCGTCATAGTGGAATTCTAGTTTGAAATTAGGATAAGCGGCAAAGGGCAACTTAAATTTTGTTTAAATACAAGATACCACATGGCGGGAGAGTATCTCACTATAAGGCCAGTTTTTAAGATTACAGATTAGAGTCAAAGCACGGATCACCTAACAAAGCCGAAGAGTAACCACGGATCATCCTTTGTTGGGTGACCTTTGGACTAAACGTCACCTCTCCTGGAACGGGACCTACGAAAAAGATACCTTTCTCAACGACCCCGATAATGGAATGCATACACATACATACAGAGACATGTACTCTTTTCGCGAAGACATACATACAAGTATAAATCTGGCGCGTATTGAACATTAAACTTATAAATAGGTCGCAGACAAAGAGCAGACGAGTGTCTACATATGCACACTGAAGTTAAAGACAAAATATAAAAATATTTGGGTGCAAGTTTAAAACATATAAGTAATCATTGGCGTAGCTAGGGGGGGCAGGGGGGGCCTGGCCCCCCCCTGAAGTCCCTCAGGCCCCCCCAAAGATATTTTAGGCCTCCCCTACCGACTACTAGTAAAAGAACATGACGCTGAAAATACAGACTTTTCTATTATTATTCGGGAAATATTCAAATAAAATAGGCGCATTAAAATTTAAAATCATTCAGATAATGTTTATATTTCAGGAAAAAGCCCTTGTCTTGCGGAATTAGGCTTTTTCTCTTTAAATTATAGGTAACTTTTCTGCACTTATGCAATTTCCCGAAAATATTTTTTAAATTTAAACATAATTATGCATATTGAATATTTCATACATATTGGCGACATCTTGTAAAATACTATAGAAGTGTAAGTTAAATTTCGCATTTAATAAAGACAGCGACCTTTGCCCCTCTGTTTCCGGGTTTCGGGTTGTAGATGTCGTAAGGTTATAAAAGACCTTTTTAAACTGTTTTTCTAAAATAAATATAATAATCTTTTTAGTTTTTTTGAGGTTAGCGTTTAGTGTCTTATGAAAGTTTTCCGATTTTGGTGACAATTTCATAACCATTTTCATATTAAGTTTTCCCACGTCGTTAAATGGAATAAATTCGTCGAGCAATACCGGCATATTTTTAATATTAATATATCTACTCTAAGAGCAGAAATGACAGTTTTAAAGAATTGTATTTTTCGGTTAAATCAAACTGTTGGTCATGATTCTATCAAACAACATATAGCAGAAAACAACTATCCAAACCTCTACCAACTTTTTAAAGTTGCGAGTATTCTTCCAATTTCAAGTGCAACTTGCGAGAGGTCTTTCTCTGCCATGAGGAGAGTTTTTAATTCGCTTAGAACAACTATGACTCAAGAGAGACACTCAGGTTTGTCATTGTTATTCATAGAAAAAGATGTTGAGGTCGACTTAGACAGTGTGGTAGACGCTTTCAGTCAGCGACGTAGAAAACTTTCTTTGTAGAATTGCTGAATTACATACTTCCTGTGTATACATATAAATAAGTTGGTAAATGTATTATTAAATTTGTTATATTAAAATATTAGAACATTTAATGCGCGTATTTTTTTTTTATTCATTGCACACTTTGCACGACTCTTTAAAACCTATGTTTGCTTTTTGTTCAAGATAGACCGGGGCCACGGCCCCCCCTGAAAAGCAAGGCTAGCTACGCCAATGTAAGTAATATAATTTAAAAATCCCTTTTGCATTGCTATGCGCCACGTACTTTATATTTTGCAACCCCAACCTGCGAAATTGTGGTCGTTTTTAAATGGGGAGTTCAAATCAATAAGGCTACCTTCAAACCAAATAAGTTAGACCATAAAAAAGGGGCATACCGGCATACCCATTTAATTCTTAATGTTCCTTTTTCGGGCAGATATGATTTTGGTTACTGCGCATGCGTCAGTTTTGACGGTTTTGGAAAATACTTTATCACGTCACTACATTATTTGACAATTGTCAAAAATTTTAGGTTGTGGCTATTAGTTTTTTTTTCTAAAAACTAGATGATTGGGTGAAAATTTATCAAATTGTGGAATAAAATTGTAGTTTATCTAAAATTAATTTATTGTGGACACCATGAAGAGTGTTTAATGGTATCTATAAACCACTCTTAACTTTATTAACAAATTATAAAGAAAAATTAAAGTACTTACGTATGTAATGCACTCCTTTACATCTCCCGGACATTTTTCCACAAACCGCACGTGTTTTACGTAAATTATTTCCCGGGTTTCACAGAAAAAACATGACATTACATGACAAACGCAAAACACCGCAAACTGTAAATAAACAACAAATATGGCGTCCACCCAAACGGCAGCTGTGTACACGTTCCGTAAATAAACCGGTTGTCTGGTAATTCCCAGCCAATAAGAACTCGGCAGCCTATGACGCGCCAATATGCCTGCTCCACGATCAATAAAGAGAGACCTATACGTTATATTATGAGAGAAATAAAGATAGATGCCGCAAAAATACCAAAATTTTATAAATATCAGAATTAGGACACGATTATAAATACTTTTCCTAAGTTAATTTAAGACTCTCGTTCATATTAATTCAACTTTTTTCGCCGTACACTGCAATATTGATTTTTTTTTGTGGATAGGAGGTAATTAAAAAAAATTTTGAGAGATTTTATCAAAAAAATTAAAAGAAAGGAAATGACTATACAGGGTGTTCCAATTAAAGATAGAAAAAAGTTTAAATTGGCAAACTAGTAGAATTTTTGCTCTTTAAGATGCCCAAATAAAAAAAATTCAAACATTTAGTTTTCGAGATTTTTCAAAAAACATAAATATAATTTTAAAAAACTATAATAGTTTGCCAATTTAATTTTTTTTCTATTTTTAATAATAACAAAGTTAGCAATATGGTGGACTTTTAACTTGGAACACCGAGTATATAATTTAAGAATGGTCGTCATCAGTTTTGTTTTTAAATCATATTGCAAGTAACAAAAAACTATACCTAATTATAGAATAGTTACAAAATAATTTTCTTTAACTTTTTTACTGTTTTTCGACTCTCATCAATCCCTGTATCATAAAGCGTTCGTTTCATTGTGGATTTATTTTGCTTTTTGGTATTTATAAATTTGATTCTTATCATCACTCTCTGTTTTACAAATAAATTTACCAATTTATATGGAATATAAACTTTTTCAAATATAAATTTAGTGGATCGCTTCACACTATTTGTTTTAATAAATTTAAAATTGGCATCATGCAATTTTATGAACCATTTATTATCCATTTTGTTAACAATTTCTTTCCATGATGGTGAAGGCTCAGTTAAGCCTCCAAAAGAAAGGCTTTGCACCCAAGATGGCATGGCATATGAATGCATGTTGATTTGTTCATTCAGGGCTATCAAAATGTTGACGTCACATCCAGGGCTGATTTTTTTTTTGATGGTCACGTTACGACACAGCTGATTGTCTTTTAAATATTGAAGTTGGAATGACGGTTCATGGATATTTGATTTTATTTTAAATAAAGCCGTTTTTGAGATTGTTTTTACTTTATTCTGGCAGAACAATTTTTTTTAAATGTATAGTAAGCCCTAATTTTTCATAGCCGCTTCATTAGCTCACACAAAAATTAAGTTTAAACCAGAAGCGAATGTGACAATCACATATGACAAATTCAAATACATGTCAAATATAACAGTTGACATGTGGTACATGGCGGGTAATTTGAATTCAAAATAAGGAATGCTAAATCTTGAAGATTTTAACCTTTTAATCATGTTGCTTCCTTACAAACCTTTGGTGGAATATCGGGATGGTGTCTGAGAATATTTCACTGAAATTTTGCGGAAATCTGTAGTGCCATTTTGAAACTATCATAAAAAAACCTCTGACCTCCCATAAGACCCAATGTAAAATTCAGCCCCGGGAGAACAGCTGATTTTTTCAGGGTCGTGGCCTCTATTTTTGTGTTGGCCTTGGTATAGCAACCAAGTTCAGGGAACTCATTGTGATGCTTTCGTGCTAAAATCCTGCAATACAAACTAAATCATCTTTTTCCAAAATTTCTTTTAGTTAGTCTTAAATACCCTGTTTTCACCAGGCAGGTGACGCTGCATTTAAAACCGGTGCAAATCAATGGCCCATCACGTGCGTGTTTTTAATCGGGGTGGGCATGTATTGGTGCAAACAGGGTATAATACATTTATAGCAAGCACGGAACAGGTATAAACACTAGGTACAAGACGACAAGATCCTAAATGTACAAAATTTCCTGGCAAAAGACGAAGTTACGCTACAAACAGCGTTTGACTGCTGATTCCTGGGAAAACGGTGACGTAGCTCTGACGTCACGGCCATCATGACACCGAGGTACCAGCAGCGGCGTAGCGTGCCCGAAAGGGCGGGGGGGGGGGGGGGGGGCGACAACTAAAAAGGGCGCCTCTCTGAAAACTGATGAAAAATCTTGTGACAAAAAAAAAACAAAAAGGTCAAATATTGCGACCAAAAAAAAAAACAAAAAAAGGTCATCATGAGTGAGGGGGCGGCCGATAAGTCACAAGGGCGCCTCTCACGAATCTTGCTACCAAAAAAACAACAAAAAAAAGGTCTTCATGTCGTTATTTTCCTTTGGCACCCACTCAATTGGCCGACTTAATAAAGCTGAGGGCGCTTCGGCCACCTATGGGGCGCCACTACCCTCGGGGCGGGGGGGGGGGCGACGAACCCCCCGCGCCCTCCTTACGCTACGCCGCTGGGTACCAGACAACCGGTTTATTTAAAGACCGTGAGCTGTGTCTACGTGGCAAAACACAGGCATGCGCACTTGAAAATTAGCGTCTGCGAATTAAAATTTGCCATTGCTTTCATAACAAGCTATGATTGCTTCACTTTTCGGTTTTTTAAACCAGTATTTAGGTTTGCTCTAACGCTCTAACGTATTTGGCGAGGGGTGAACAGCTAACCCAAAATGTGTACACCGATTGTGAAAATCCACAATCTTTTACTAAGATTGTGGAAAGATTGTGAGGGATTGTGGAAAGATTGTGAGGGATTGTGGCAAGATTGTGAAAGATTGTGAGGGATTGTGGAGGACTGGGCAGCGGCGTAGCGTACCTGCGTACCTGAAGAAGGGGGCCGTCCCATCAAAAATTCTAGTGACCAAAAAAAAAAGGTCATCAATATACTTTCCTTGGCCGCCCTCTTAATTTACCGTTACCGGCCCTGCCACTTAATAAACCGAGATGTGACCAGCTAACCCTAAAATGTGTACGCCGATTGTGAAAATCCACAATCTTTTGCTAAGATTGTGAGGGATTGTGTAAAGATTGTGAGGGATTGTGAAGGATTGTGAGAGATTGTGACAGATTGTGGGTGATTGGGAGGGATTGTGAAGGATTGTGAACAGATTGTGAGAAATGTGTACACCGATTGTGAGAGCTGTTTACCCCTCGGTATTTGGACTTTCCCTTAATTCTTTATGTCATTTTTTCTGGTAGACATCGTTTTCGTTAATGCACACGCGTTAGTTTCGGTTGTTTGTCAAAAATTTAAGGTAACTTAGGTAATTATGTCTATTATTTTTTCTAGAAACTAGAAAGTCCTGTTGCATGATGTACAAATTTGTTTTAACTGATCACAAACAGAAATCATGACGTCAACACAGCTGTCCGTTTGCGTCAAAATACACGCATGCGCACTTGGAAGTTTGCCTCAAAATACACACATGCGCACTTAGAAGTTTGAAATTAAAAATTTTTGTTGTTTTCACAGCCAGCTTTCATTGCTTCACTTCTCCATTTTTTGGCCTGTGTTTATGCTCATAAGTTAACGGTCTAATTTCTAATTCTGAAAAAGTGAAGTCAGGACTTTCGAATTACCCTATACAGTATTGGGTAGGCACTGCTTCCATATATCTGCATAGTACTCTTATGTATATGACTCCTTCTTGTCCTGCATAAAATTTAATTTCGGGGACAAACGAACCCACATATGTCACAAGCCGACAACGTTGCCTACAAAAACCAACACCCTATAATTTAGTTTGCTTAACCCCGCTTTAAGACAGTGTTGCCAGTTTACCAAACCCAAAAATCCTTTTTTCTACAAACAACAAATTGTTGCTTTTGCCCTGCCCCTTTGTTTTAGTTTAATTTTTCATTCCATCATTGATTGATTTGAATGATTCTTGTTTCTTGGTTCAATCAATGCTTTGAGTAATTTATAGGGACATTTTTTAACATTATTGATTTTTATTAAAAAACTTCATTTCCCAGCAACCCAAAAAAACTGGATTAAATGCTTACCTACTGCTTTAATAAATCCTTTTTTATTAATAAAATCATTACCCTCTTTTTTCAACACATTCAAATGGTCTATTCTAGATCAAACACCTGTGATCTTGAACCTGACCTACTAAATAGTATAAAGAGCCCTAGTTTTCTAAATTTTACCTGTGTCATGAACAAAATGGTATAAAAGGGTGCTGTGAGTTTACTTGAACAAAGGCATTTGGGTATTTAAACAGTTGGACATGTAATAATTCAATGTTTAATTCAAATGAATGACTTTTGATTTCAATTTCAAATACCCCACTTTAAAATCTAGGCCAGCACCATTAAAGTAAACAATATTAGAAGTTTATTCAGTCAGTAAAACAAAGACAGTGGTAATAAGCGTTGCTAAAATTTCCCTTTCGTTGGATTAACGAGGAAATAAGTAACAAAAGTGGTAATATTTGCATAAAGAACTCGTTTTTTGTTATAAATTACATGGTTGTCCCTAACCTATACAAATGGTGATTATTTTTTACCTGATAAGTCTGAAGCAAGGGTGACAAAAGGCACTCCCAAATCGGCATCTTCGGATTCCTCATTGTCCGTATTTATTTCCAATTCTGCGTCCGAAGTGATTACCGAAATGACCGAATTATGATCCTGTTTAACAATAATGGTGGCCGATATTTGCTGTTCTTCCGGTCCGTCGATCGTAGAAACGGCAACAGAGCTGGGAACGCTCAAGCTTGTCGTTTCGTGATGCATGATATTTTTACGATATTTGTTATTTTTAATTCACACACACGGTAATTATTTTGCAACGTTATCCGAATTATCCGCGACCCAGAGCTTGCCGTAGCTCTGACCTTCGACTACCCGCCAAGGTTTCACAAATATTCAATTTCTTGGGCAATGCAAAAATCGAGCGTTATCGGAATTAGGTCTCTAGGCCACTTCTGTACACTGCTGCAGTCTACCGACTAACATATCCCCACTAAACAAACGAATCGACCCGCGACATAACCTCACTTTTTGTCTTAATTATTTCGTTAATTTCCACGTTTTCCAATCATTTCTATCCTATTAAAATCATTTTCCGCCCCAACAACCCCCGTCTTTTAAAACCCGAATACAATACAACAAATTATGAGCTTTTATGACCGATTTTTAAGGAAAGATATGTCAAAACTGCGTCACATTTTATATTAATTATAAACAGTGGAAATTTTTCCGGGTTTTCGATGTTGTTATAAATAATAACTAGTATTGGAGGTACATAAATTAGCCATACAAACTATAACACAAAATAATGATTGAAAAATGAAAAATAATTTTGTCATTAAAATTCCGGTGAACTAGCGCATTCGCCAGTTTTTAGAAAGCTTCCCGCTCATATTTAGGTCACAGTTTACGGGTAGAAGCTTTTTCTGACAATTTTGACGTTTCGTGACCAACTCATAGTTATTATTTTTTTATTTACCTACTTTTCCTTGCTACCCCCCATCTATGTTCTATGCTGTTCTATGTATTTTAGTTCAATAATCTTGATATACATTTGAAATTATGTTTATTTGCAAACATCCTATAAGCGTTATTTGCGTGCGGAATAAGTATCACTTTTCGGCATTACGTGCGCAAAATTTTGTTTTGCCACGCTCTGTCCTTAAACTTAAAAATGACATTGGCGGGAAGTCGAACTTTTCCGCACGCGACTTTAGTTGACCGAACGACGCGTAGCGGAGTTTGATCAAGCCGTCAAGGGATTACGATTAATAGCTCTTCCCACACGCAAATGAGTGCAAAAAGGTGCACAGCTATTGAAAATTAGTAAAAGTTTGACTTTGCTTTAGGGTAAAACACCCAGTTAGCCGTCCACCCCAATTGTCGTCCACTTTGACACTTTCTGCCTAAAAATAAGATAACAAGCACCATATGGCTCCATCTATGGACACTTTCTTAAAAAATGATCCTTCCCCCACCAAACGGTAAAGTCGTTTTTTAAATCGCGCCAAAAGTTTAGCCAGTACAGTCTTGTCTTCAGTAGGGTGAACGTGCGTTGAACCAAAATGAAGTTTTCGTTATGTTTTTGCTAGTGTAGGTGCCTGCGGGAAATAGCGAGTAAGTATTAGAATTTTACAAAATGTGTTGAACTTTTATGTTTTTTAGTTATAATAATAATTTTCCCATTGAAAAATATCACTTTTAGTTACAATTTCTTAGTTTTTCTATCAAAAAATAAGTGGTCGCCGAACTGGATAAAAAAAGGTCAAAAATAATTATTCGTCCAGGTTGACGAAAACTGGGTTACTGGTCCATGTGCTTATAATCTATCCTAATCTTTTATTATTAAAATTAGTGAAATTTTAAGACACATTGCAAACAGATTTTTTTTTCTATAATATCATGTCCAGTTCTCGTCCGCATTTTTCTCTTCGTTTACCAGAGTTATTATTGACACAAAATCGGCAAAATTTGGCTGGTCGAAGAAATGGATTTTTTCGACCACCCAAAATATGGCCGGACAAAAAACTGGAATCTTTCGACCACATCAATTTTTTGTTGATTTTGACGGACGAAAAACAGGTTTTTTTCGACCACTAGCAATTAAGAGGTTAATCCCTGACTGTTTCTTGTTAAAATAGGTAATTAAAAAATGGAAGTAGGTACCTACCTATAAGTATAGGGCATTCCCAGTTGGAAACTCTTGAAATTTTTCGGGTACTTCTAGGGACAATAAAAAACTGGTCCACATTGCATAGTTTAAATTTTATATGAATTTAAATAGTGAAAAATGCATTTTAGTAATTTTTACCATTTTTGAGATACAAATACTTTTGAAAAAATTGCATTGGTGTTCATAATTTTATTATTTAGGTTAGTCTTTTTTAATTTTTTGAAGATATTTTTATTTAGTAGTATAAAATAGAATTGAATTTTTCAGATTACACCATAAACTTTTTAGGTAGGTGCCTGGTGTGTACAAAAAGAAAAATAAATCAAATTGGATTTCTAGGTATACCAAAAAAAAGTACACAGATCTTTCGACTAAATTTCCTCGACCCAAGAATAATAACGACTGTAATGGTGACTAAACTAGTTTACCATCAAGATTTAAGTTGAGGTTTCAACAAGAAAATTAAACGCAAGAAACCGAATACTCTTCCAGTTGTTCCACTATGTTTTTTAGGTACACAAATATGCTTAACGAACTTCGCGGGAATATTGCTCCTAAGTCTGCTCAAATTAAGTTTATCCTTGTGAATTTCGTCCAAAAAACCTAAATTTTCGACCAGTTTATTTGGCGTGTGGTCGAATAATTCCTATTTTTCATCCTAAAATGGTCGAATAATACCAGTTTTCGACCGCCAACAAACCAGTTGTTCGAACCACCAAAACTTAGTTTTCGTCCGGTCGAAAAACTACAAATTTTTGGACGGAAGGAGGGAAGGCCGTGGACGGAAACTGGGCAAAACGACATGTTTTTCATTTTAATTGTCTGGAACTGTTAGATTAAAGCAAAAAAAATCTAAATTAATTATTTTTGAATTCTTAAATCATCAAAGAATGGAAATTAGCCGCTCATAATACCAAATGATGTAAAATGTTCGAGATTTCGGGCTCTAAAGTTGAACTTTCCACTAACTGGACGACAATTGGGCAGTTTACCCTACAAAAGATTTTTAACACTTAAATCCTGAGTCAACTCCTCATTTATTAATTTATAACTGGGAAGTGCATAGAAGGGTACATTTTTCAAATGATTGGCAAAATTAATAGACTAAACTTACCCCATAAAATATGTGGCAAATATCTAAAAAAATCTTAGCTTCGGGGGGGGGGGGGTCCATTCAGGCCCGCCCTTATATACGCCATTGAATTAGTGCTGATTTTAAAAACACTTTATTTTTAAAAAAAGAAACGTTTATATCTTGGGAGCTATATAGAAACCGATTTTTATTAAAATGAAATTTTTTAAAAGAACAAAGAATTTTAGTAATGAGTTTTTTATTTTGAACACTTTTGTCTAGGTGATCCTTCCCTCTCTTCCCCCTGGGTATATGCTGTACTTGACAAGTGAAAGACAAGTAAAATCTGAAACTAGATTCCAAGAGCAACAAAAAATATATGTGTCGAAAATTCTCACGGAGGGGGAGGGTTACCCTTTGCTGACTTTTCTTCAAAAAAATGCATTCCCAAATTCTTTGCATCCTATTAAAACCGTTGTTTGATACTCTCCATCAAATAACGTTAAAACGTAGGACTGGCAACATCGCGGAGTTTTCGTCTACACGCTCTCGTATCTTAAATGACATTTGTCGCTTCTTGTTGCGATTCTTTATCTGTGATTTTGTGAACAAATTTTAAAAAAGGGGGCGCCGATAAATTGTGAAATTGGGTAGGAAAATTTTTTACCAAAAACTATTTTAAAAAGAAAATATAATTTTTGATAGTTTGATCACGGTTTGTTAGGTGATCCGTGGTTTGATTGATGCAATATCAATAATAAGTTCCGCCTCTTCTTATTACCGATTATAGACCTATCCAAGAGGTCCACCGCGGTAGACCGTTTGGTTCTTAGTTCTCTTCGTTTAAATGCTAGAAACAAACAGAGAGCACTTAACTAAGAAACCTCAAAGAATCAGTTCTTTTAACCAAAGGTAACCTACCTTCGGAGCAGGGTTATTAAGTGCTCTCTGTCCAAATTTTGAAAATTCATATTTTTAAAAATATATACTTTATCAACAAAAGCACCGAGTTGTAGGATGGTGGGGCCATATATATGCAAAAAAAACACACCCTGAGTTAAGATTCGGAAAAGCGTTATTTAGCGAATTTTATGGTAGGGTATCCAATATGACCAAAATGGCGAAATTTTGAATATTCATATTTTAAAAACTATACAGTTTATCAACAAAAGCACCGAGTTGCAGTATGGTGGGGCCATAGAGATGCGAAAAAAACACACCCTGAGTTAAGATTCGAAAAAACGTCATTTAGCGAATTTTAGGGTAGGGAATCCAATATGACCAAAATGGCGAAATTTTGAAAACTCATATTTCAAAAACTATACAGTTTATCAAAAAAACACCGAGTTGCAGTATGGTGGGGCTATCGAGATGCGAAAAAACCACACCCAGAGTTAAGATTCGAAAAAACGTCATTTAGCGAATTTTAGGGTAGAGAATCCCATAAGACCAAAATGGCCAAATTTTAAAAATTCATATTTTAAAAACTATACAGTTTATCAACAAAAGCACCGAGTTGCAGTATGGTGAGGCCATAGAGATGCGAAAAAACCACACCCTGAATTAACATTCCAAAAAACGTCATTTAGCGAATATTATGGTAGGGAATCCAATATGACCAAAATGGCGAAATTTTGAAAATTCATATTTTATAAACTATACAGTTTATCAACAAAAGCACCGAGTTGTAGTATGGTGGGGGCCATAGAGATGCGAAAAAACAACACCCTGAGTTAAGATTCGAAGAAACGTTATTTAGCGAATTTTATGGTAGGGAATCTAATATGACCAAAATGGCGACATTTTGAAAATTCATATTTCAAAAACTAAACAGTTTATCAACAAAAGCACCGAGTTGCAGTATGGTGGGGCCATAGAGATGCGAAAAAACCACACCCTGAGTTAAGATTTGAAAAAACGTTATTTAGCGAATTTTAGGGTAGGGAATCCCATAAGACCAAAATGACCAAACTTTAAAAATTCATATTTTAAAAACTATACAGTTTATCAACAAAAGCACCAAGTTGCAGTATCGTGGGGCCATACAGATGCGAAAGAACCACACCCTGAGTTAAGGTTCGAAAAAACGTCATTTAGCGAATTTTAGGGTAGGGAATCCCATAACCAAAATGACCAAACTTTAAAAATTCATATTTTAAAAACTATACAGTTTCTCAACAAAAGCACCGAGTTGCAGTATGGTGGGGCCATAGAGATGCGAAAAAACCACACCCTGAGTTAAGATTCGAAAAAACGTCATTTAGCGAATTTTAGGGTAGGTAATCCAATATGACCAAAATGGCGAAATTTTGAAAATTCATATTTCAAAAACTATACATTTTATCAACAAAAGCACCGAGTTGCAGTATGGTGGGGCCAGAGAGATGCGAAAAAACCACACCCTGAGTTAAAATTCGAAAAAACGTCATTTAGCGAATTTTAGGGTAGAGAATCCCATAAGACCAAAATGGCCAAATTTTAAAAATTCATATTTTAAAAACTATACAGTTTATCAACAAAAGCACCGAGTTGCAGTATGGTGAGGCCATAGAGATGCGAAAAAACCACACCCTGAATTAACATTCCAAAAAACGTCATTTAGCGAATATTATGGTAGGGAATCCAATATGACCAAAATGGCGAAATTTTGAAAATTCATATTTTAAAAACTATACAGTTTATCAATAAAATCACCGAGTTGCAGAATGGTGGGACCATAGAGTTGCAAAAAAACCACATCCTGAGTTAAGATACATAAGTCCAAAATCGCTAAACTTTGAAAACTCATTTTTTAAAAACTATACAGTTTATCAGCAAAAGCACCGAGTTGCAGGACGTAATCGCCAGAGGGCGTCTTCTAATTCAATTTTTGTAGAGGGGGGCGCCAAGCTCTAATATTGCACCGGGCACCAATCACCGCAGCTCTCAAGCCAAGGAAATTATCACTTATTAATATTGCATCTAAATCACATAAATGAAAAAATTTTCAAAAAATTTAGGTTGCTGTCGTAGCAAATATCAACAAAAGCACCGAGTTGCAGTATGGTGGAGCCATAGAGATGCGGAAAAACCACACCCTGAGTTAACATTCCAAAAAACGTCATTTAGCGAATTTTATGGTAGGGAATCCAATATGACCAAAATGGCGAAATTTTGAAAATTCATATTTTATAAACTATACAGTTTATCAACAAAAGCACCGAGTTGCAGTATGGTGGGGCCATAGAGATGCGAAAAAACCACACCCTGAGTTAATATTCGAAAAAACGTCATTTAGCGAATTTTATGGTAGGGAATCCAATATGACCAAAATGGCGAAATTTTGAAAATTCATATTTTATAAACTATACAGTTTATCAACAAAAGCACCGAGTTGCAGTATGGTGGGGCCATAGAGATGCGAAAAAACAACACCCTGAGTTAAGATTCGAAGAAACGTTATTTAGCGAATTTTATGGTAGGGAATCCAATATGACCAAAATGGCGAAATTTTGAAAATTCATATTTCAAAAACTAAACAGTTTATCAACAAAAGCACCGAGTTGCAGTATGGTGGGGCCATAGAGATGCGAAAAAACCACACCCTGAGTTAATATTCGAAAAAACGTCATTTAGCGAATTTTATGGTAGGGAATCCAATATGACCAAAACGGCGAAATTTTGAAAATTCATATTTTAAAAACTATACAGTTTATCAACAAAAGCACCGAGCTGCAGTATGGTGGGGCCATAGAGATGCGAAAAAACCTCACCCTGAATTAAGACTCGAAAAAACGTCATTTAGCGAATTTTATGGTAGGGAATCCAATATGACCAAAACGGCGAAATTTTGAAAATTCATATTTTAAAAACTATACAGTTTATCAACAAAAGCACCGAGCTGCAGTATGGTGGGGCCATAGAGATGCGAAAAAACCACACCCTGAGTTAATATTCGAAAAAACGTCATTTAGCGAATTTTATGGTAGGGAATCCAATATGACCAAAATGGCGAAATTTTGAAAATTCATATTTTATAAACTATACAGTTTATCAACAAAAGCACCGAGTTGCAGTATGGTGGGGCCATAGAGATGCGAAAAAACAACACCCTGAGTTAATATTCGAAAAAACGTCATTTAGCGAATTTTATGGTAGGGAATCCAATATGACCAAAATGGCGAAATTTTGAAAATTCATATTTTAAAAACTATACAGTTTATCAACAAAAGCACCGAGTTGCAGTATGGTGGGGCCATAGAGATGCGAAAAAACAACACCCTGAGTTAAGATTCGAAGAAACGTTATTTAGCGAATTTTATGGTAGGGAATCCAATATGACCAAAATGGCGAAATTTTGAAAATTCATATTTCAAAAACTAAACAGTTTATCAACAAAAGCACCGAGTTGCAGTATGGTGGGGCCATAGAGATGCGAAAAAACCACACCCTGAGTTAATATTCGAAAAAACGTCATTTAGCGAATTTTATGGTAGGGAATCCAATATGACCAAAACGGCGAAATTTTGAAAATTCATATTTTAAAAACTATACAGTTTATCAACAAAAGCACCGAGCTGCAGTATGGTGGGGCCATAGAGATGCGAAAAAACCACACCCTGAGTTAATATTCGAAAAAACGTCATTTAGCGAATTTTATGATAGGAAATCCAATATGACCAAAACGGCGAAATTTTGAAAATTCATATTTTAAAAACTATACAGTTTATCAACAAAAGCACCGAGCTGCAGTATGGTGGGGCCATAGAGATGCGAAAAAACCTCACCCTGAATTAAGACTCGAAAAAACGTCATTTAGCGAATTTTATGGTAGGGAATCCAATATGACCAAAACGGCGAAATTTTGAAAATTCATATTTTAAAAACTATACAGTTTATCAACAAAAGCACCGAGCTGCAGTATGGTGGGGCCATAGAGATGCGAAAAAACCACACCCTGAGTTAATATTCGAAAAAACGTCATTTAGCGAATTTTATGGTAGGGAATCCAATATGACCAAAACGGCGAAATTTTGAAAATTCATATTTTAAAAACTATACAGTTTATCAACAAAAGCACCGAGCTGCAGTATGGTGGGGCCATAGAGATGCGAAAAAACCACACCCTGAGTTAATATTCGAAAAAACGTCATTTAGCGAATTTTATGGTAGGGAATCCAATATGACCAAAACGGCGAAATTTTGAAAATTCATATTTTAAAAACTATACAGTTTATCAACAAAAGCACCGAGCTGCAGTATGGTGGGGCCATAGAGATGCGAAAAAACCACACCCTGAGTTAATATTCGAAAAAACGTCATTTAGCGAATTTTATGGTAGGGAATCCAATATGACCAAAACGGCGAAATTTTGAAAATTCATATTTTAAAAACTATACAGTTTATCAACAAAAGCACCGAGCTGCAGTATGGTGGGGCCATAGAGATGCGAAAAAACAACACCCTGAGTTAAGATTCGAAGAAACGTTATTTAGCGAATTTTATGGTAGGGAATCCAATATGACCAAAATGGCGAAATTTTGAAAATTCATATTTCAAAAACTAAACAGTTTATCAACAAAAGCACCGAGTTGCAGTATGGTGGGGCCATAGAGATGCGAAAAAACCACACCCTGAGTTAATATTCGAAAAAACGTCATTTAGCGAATTTTATGGTAGGGAATCCAATATGACCAAAACGGCGAAATTTTGAAAATTCATATTTTAAAAACTATACAGTTTATCAACAAAAGCACCGAGCTGCAGTATGGTGGGGCCATAGAGATGCGAAAAAACCACACCCTGAGTTAATATTCGAAAAAACGTCATTTAGCGAATTTTATGGTAGGGAATCCAATATGACCAAAACGGCGAAATTTTGAAAATTCATATTTTAAAAACTATACAGTTTATCAACAAAAGCACCGAGCTGCAGTATGGTGGGGCCATAGAGATGCGAAAAAACCTCACCCTGAATTAAGACTCGAAAAAACGTCATTTAGCGAATTTTATGGTAGGGAATCCAATATGACCAAAACGGCGAAATTTTGAAAATTCATATTTTAAAAACTATACAGTTTATCAACAAAAGCACCGAGCTGCAGTATGGTGGGGCCATAGAGATGCGAAAAAACCACACCCTGAGTTAATATTCGAAAAAACGTCATTTAGCGAATTTTATGGTAGGGAATCCAATATGACCAAAACGGCGAAATTTTGAAAATTCATATTTTAAAAACTATACAGTTTATCAACAAAAGCACCGAGCTGCAGTATGGTGGGGCCATAGAGATGCGAAAAAACCTCACCCTGAATTAAGACTCGAAAAAACGTCATTTAGCGAATTTTATGGTAGGGAATCCAATATGACCAAAACGGCGAAATTTTGAAAATTCATATTTTAAAAACTATACAGTTTATCAACAAAAGCACCGAGCTGCAGTATGGTGGGGCCATAGAGATGCGAAAAAACAACACCCTGAGTTAAGATTCGAAGAAACGTTATTTAGCGAATTTTATGGTAGGGAATCCAATATGACCAAAATGGCGAAATTTTGAAAATTCATATTTCAAAAACTAAACAGTTTATCAACAAAAGCACCGAGTTGCAGTATGGTGGGGCCATAGAGATGCGAAAAAACCACACCCTGAGTTAATATTCGAAAAAACGTCATTTAGCGAATTTTATGGTAGGGAATCCAATATGACCAAAACGGCGAAATTTTGAAAATTCATATTTTAAAAACTATACAGTTTATCAACAAAAGCACCGAGCTGCAGTATGGTGGGGCCATAGAGATGCGAAAAAACCACACCCTGAGTTAATATTCGAAAAAACGTCATTTAGCGAATTTTATGGTAGGGAATCCAATATGACCAAAACGGCGAAATTTTGAAAATTCATATTTTAAAAACTATACAGTTTATCAACAAAAGCACCGAGCTGCAGTATGGTGGGGCCATAGAGATGCGAAAAAACAACACCCTGAGTTAAGATTCGAAGAAACGTTATTTAGCGAATTTTATGGTAGGGAATCCAATATGACCAAAATGGCGAAATTTTGAAAATTCATATTTCAAAAACTAAACAGTTTATCAACAAAAGCACCGAGTTGCAGTATGGTGGGGCCATAGAGATGCGAAAAAACCACACCCTGAGTTAATATTCGAAAAAACGTCATTTAGCGAATTTTATGGTACGGAATCCAATATGACCAAAACGGCGAAATTTTGAAAATTCATATTTTAAAAACTATACAGTTTATCAACAAAAGCACCGAGCTGCAGTATGGTGGGGCCATAGAGATGCGAAAAAACCACACCCTGAGTTAATATTCGAAAAAACGTCATTTAGCGAATTTTATGGTAGGGAATCCAATATGACCAAAACGGCGAAATTTTGAAAATTCATATTTTAAAAACTAAACAGTTTATCAACAAAAGCACCGAGTTGCAGTATGGTGGGGCCATAGAGATGCGAAAAAACCACACCCTGAGTTAATATTCGAAAAAACGTCATTTAGCGAATTTTATGGTAGGGAATCCAATATGACCAAAACGGCGAAATTTTGAAAATTCATATTTTAAAAACTATACAGTTTATCAACAAAAGCACCGAGCTGCAGTATGGTGGGGCCATAGAGATGCGAAAAAACCACACCCTGAGTTAATATTCGAAAAAACGTCATTTAGCGAATTTTATGGTAGGGAATCCAATATGACCAAAACGGCGAAATTTTGAAAATTCATATTTTAAAAACTAAACAGTTTATCAACAAAAGCACCGAGTTGCAGTATGGTGGGGCCATAGAGATGCGAAAAAACCACACCCTGAGTTAATATTCGAAAAAACGTCATTTAGCGAATTTTATGGTAGGGAATCCAATATGACCAAAACGGCGAAATTTTGAAAATTCATATTTTAAAAACTATACAGTTTATCAACAAAAGCACCGAGCTGCAGTATGGTGGGGCCATAGAGATGCGAAAAAACCACACCCTGAGTTAATATTCGAAAAAACGTCATTTAGCGAATTTTATGGTAGGGAATCCAATATGACCAAAACGGCGAAATTTTGAAAATTCATATTTTAAAAACTATACAGTTTATCAACAAAAGCACCGAGCTGCAGTATGGTGGGGCCATAGAGATGCGAAAAAACCTCACCCTGAATTAAGACTCGAAAAAACGTCATTTAGCGAATTTTATGGTAGGGAATCCAATATGACCAAAACGGCGAAATTTTGAAAATTCATATTTTAAAAACTATACAGTTTATCAACAAAAGCACCGAGCTGCAGTATGGTGGGGCCATAGAGATGCGAAAAAACAACACCCTGAGTTAAGATTCGAAGAAACGTTATTTAGCGAATTTTATGGTAGGGAATCCAATATGACCAAAATGGCGAAATTTTGAAAATTCATATTTCAAAAACTAAACAGTTTATCAACAAAAGCACCGAGTTGCAGTATGGTGGGGCCATAGAGATGCGAAAAAACCACACCCTGAGTTAATATTCGAAAAAACGTCATTTAGCGAATTTTATGGTAGGGAATCCAATATGACCAAAACGGCGAAATTTTGAAAATTCATATTTTAAAAACTATACAGTTTATCAACAAAAGCACCGAGCTGCAGTATGGTGGGGCCATAGAGATGCGAAAAAACCTCACCCTGAATTAAGACTCGAAAAAACGTCATTTAGCGAATTTTAGGGTAGGGAATCCCATAAGACCAAACTTTAAAAATTCATATTTTAAAAACTATACAGTTTATCAACAAAAGCACCGAGTTGCAGTATGGTGGGGCCATAGAGATGCGAAAAAACAACACCCTGAGTTAATATTCGAAAAAACGTCATTTAGCGAATTTTATGGTAGGGAATCCAATATGACCAAAATGGCGAAATTTTGAAAATTCATATTTTAAAAACTATACAGTTTATCAACAAAAGCACCGAGCTGCAGTATGGTGGGGCCATAGAGATGCGAAAAAACCACACCCTGAGTTAATATTCGAAAAAACGTCATTTAGCGAATTTTATGGTAGGGAATCCAATATGACCAAAACGGCGAAATTTTGAAAATTCATATTTTAAAAACTATACAGTTTATCAACAAAAGCACCGAGTTGCAGTATGGTGGGGCCATAGAGATGCGAAAAAACAACACCCTGAGTTAATATTCGAAAAAACGTCATTTAGCGAATTTTATGGTAGGGAATCCAATATGACCAAAATGGCGAAATTTTGAAAATTCATATTTTATAAACTATACAGTTTATCAACAAAAGCACCGAGTTGCAGTATGGTGGGGCCATAGAGATGCGAAAAAACAACACCCTGAGTTAAGATTCGAAGAAACGTTATTTAGCGAATTTTATGGTAGGGAATCCAATATGACCAAAATGGCGAAATTTTGAAAATTCATATTTCAAAAACTAAACAGTTTATCAACAAAAGCACCGAGTTGCAGTATGGTGGGGCCATAGAGATGCGAAAAAACCACACCCTGAGTTAATATTCGAAAAAACGTCATTTAGCGAATTTTATGGTAGGGAATCCAATATGACCAAAACGGCGAAATTTTGAAAATTCATATTTTAAAAACTATACAGTTTATCAACAAAAGCACCGAGCTGCAGTATGGTGGGGCCATAGAGATGCGAAAAAACCACACCCTGAGTTAATATTCGAAAAAACGTCATTTAGCGAATTTTATGGTAGGGAATCCAATATGACCAAAACGGCGAAATTTTGAAAATTCATATTTTAAAAACTATACAGTTTATCAACAAAAGCACCGAGCTGCAGTATGGTGGGGCCATAGAGATGCGAAAAAACCTCACCCTGAATTAAGACTCGAAAAAACGTCATTTAGCGAATTTTATGGTAGGGAATCCAATATGACCAAAACGGCGAAATTTTGAAAATTCATATTTTAAAAACTATACAGTTTATCAACAAAAGCACCGAGCTGCAGTATGGTGGGGCCATAGAGATGCGAAAAAACCACACCCTGAGTTAATATTCGAAAAAACGTCATTTAGCGAATTTTATGGTAGGGAATCCAATATGACCAAAACGGCGAAATTTTGAAAATTCATATTTTAAAAACTATACAGTTTATCAACAAAAGCACCGAGCTGCAGTATGGTGGGGCCATAGAGATGCGAAAAAACCACACCCTGAGTTAATATTCGAAAAAACGTCATTTAGCGAATTTTATGGTAGGGAATCCAATATGACCAAAACGGCGAAATTTTGAAAATTCATATTTTATAAACTATACAGTTTATCAACAAAAGCACCGAGTTGCAGTATGGTGGGGCCATAGAGATGCGAAAAAACAACACCCTGAGTTAAGATTCGAAGAAACGTTATTTAGCGAATTTTATGGTAGGGAATCCAATATGACCAAAATGGCGAAATTTTGAAAATTCATATTTCAAAAACTAAACAGTTTATCAACAAAAGCACCGAGTTGCAGTATGGTGGGGCCATAGAGATGCGAAAAAACCACACCCTGAGTTAATATTCGAAAAAACGTCATTTAGCGAATTTTATGGTAGGGAATCCAATATGACCAAAATGGCGAAATTTTGAAAATTCATATTTTATAAACTATACAGTTTATCAACAAAAGCACCGAGTTGCAGTATGGTGGGGCCATAGAGATGCGAAAAAACAACACCCTGAGTTAAGATTCGAAGAAACGTTATTTAGCGAATTTTATGGTAGGGAATCCAATATGACCAAAATGGCGAAATTTTGAAAATTCATATTTCAAAAACTAAACAGTTTATCAACAAAAGCACCGAGTTGCAGTATGGTGGGGCCATAGAGATGCGAAAAAACCACACCCTGAGTTAATATTCGAAAAAACGTCATTTAGCGAATTTTATGGTAGGGAATCCAATATGACCAAAACGGCGAAATTTTGAAAATTCATATTTTAAAAACTATACAGTTTATCAACAAAAGCACCGAGCTGCAGTATGGTGGGGCCATAGAGATGCGAAAAAACCACACCCTGAGTTAATATTCGAAAAAACGTCATTTAGCGAATTTTATGGTAGGGAATCCAATATGACCAAAATGGCGAAATTTTGAAAATTCATATTTTATAAACTATACAGTTTATCAACAAAAGCACCGAGTTGCAGTATGGTGGGGCCATAGAGATGCGAAAAAACAACACCCTGAGTTAAGATTCGAAGAAACGTTATTTAGCGAATTTTATGGTAGGGAATCCAATATGACCAAAATGGCGAAATTTTGAAAATTCATATTTCAAAAACTAAACAGTTTATCAACAAAAGCACCGAGTTGCAGTATGGTGGGGCCATAGAGATGCGAAAAAACCACACCCTGAGTTAATATTCGAAAAAACGTCATTTAGCGAATTTTATGGTAGGGAATCCAATATGACCAAAACGGCGAAATTTTGAAAATTCATATTTTAAAAACTATACAGTTTATCAACAAAAGCACCGAGCTGCAGTATGGTGGGGCCATAGAGATGCGAAAAAACCACACCCTGAGTTAATATTCGAAAAAACGTCATTTAGCGAATTTTATGGTAGGGAATCCAATATGACCAAAATGGCGAAATTTTGAAAATTCATATTTCAAAAACTAAACAGTTTATCAACAAAAGCACCGAGTTGCAGTATGGTGGGGCCATAGAGATGCGAAAAAACCACACCCTGAGTTAATATTCGAAAAAACGTCATTTAGCGAATTTTATGGTAGGGAATCCAATATGACCAAAATGGCGAAATTTTGAAAATTCATATTTTATAAACTATACAGTTTATCAACAAAAGCACCGAGTTGCAGTATGGTGGGGCCATAGAGATGCGAAAAAACAACACCCTGAGTTAAGATTCGAAGAAACGTTATTTAGCGAATTTTATGGTAGGGAATCCAATATGACCAAAATGGCGAAATTTTGAAAATTCATATTTCAAAAACTAAACAGTTTATCAACAAAAGCACCGAGTTGCAGTATGGTGGGGCCATAGAGATGCGAAAAAACCACACCCTGAGTTAATATTCGAAAAAACGTCATTTAGCGAATTTTATGGTAGGGAATCCAATATGACCAAAACGGCGAAATTTTGAAAATTCATATTTTAAAAACTATACAGTTTATCAACAAAAGCACCGAGCTGCAGTATGGTGGGGCCATAGAGATGCGAAAAAACCACACCCTGAGTTAATATTCGAAAAAACGTCATTTAGCGAATTTTATGGTAGGGAATCCAATATGACCAAAACGGCGAAATTTTGAAAATTCATATTTTAAAAACTATACAGTTTATCAACAAAAGCACCGAGCTGCAGTATGGTGGGGCCATAGAGATGCGAAAAAACCTCACCCTGAATTAAGACTCGAAAAAACGTCATTTAGCGAATTTTATGGTAGGGAATCCAATATGACCAAAACGGCGAAATTTTGAAAATTCATATTTTAAAAACTATACAGTTTATCAACAAAAGCACCGAGCTGCAGTATGGTGGGGCCATAGAGATGCGAAAAAACCACACCCTGAGTTAATATTCGAAAAAACGTCATTTAGCGAATTTTATGGTAGGGAATCCAATATGACCAAAACGGCGAAATTTTGAAAATTCATATTTTAAAAACTATACAGTTTATCAACAAAAGCACCGAGCTGCAGTATGGTGGGGCCATAGAGATGCGAAAAAACCACACCCTGAGTTAATATTCGAAAAAACGTCATTTAGCGAATTTTATGGTAGGGAATCCAATATGACCAAAACGGCGAAATTTTGAAAATTCATATTTTAAAAACTATACAGTTTATCAACAAAAGCACCGAGCTGCAGTATGGTGGGGCCATAGAGATGCGAAAAAACAACACCCTGAGTTAAGATTCGAAGAAACGTTATTTAGCGAATTTTATGGTAGGGAATCCAATATGACCAAAATGGCGAAATTTTGAAAATTCATATTTCAAAAACTAAACAGTTTATCAACAAAAGCACCGAGTTGCAGTATGGTGGGGCCATAGAGATGCGAAAAAACCACACCCTGAGTTAATATTCGAAAAAACGTCATTTAGCGAATTTTATGGTAGGGAATCCAATATGACCAAAACGGCGAAATTTTGAAAATTCATATTTTAAAAACTATACAGTTTATCAACAAAAGCACCGAGCTGCAGTATGGTGGGGCCATAGAGATGCGAAAAAACCACACCCTGAGTTAATATTCGAAAAAACGTCATTTAGCGAATTTTATGGTAGGGAATCCAATATGACCAAAACGGCGAAATTTTGAAAATTCATATTTTAAAAACTATACAGTTTATCAACAAAAGCACCGAGCTGCAGTATGGTGGGGCCATAGAGATGCGAAAAAACCTCACCCTGAATTAAGACTCGAAAAAACGTCATTTAGCGAATTTTATGGTAGGGAATCCAATATGACCAAAACGGCGAAATTTTGAAAATTCATATTTTAAAAACTATACAGTTTATCAACAAAAGCACCGAGCTGCAGTATGGTGGGGCCATAGAGATGCGAAAAAACCACACCCTGAGTTAATATTCGAAAAAACGTCATTTAGCGAATTTTATGGTAGGGAATCCAATATGACCAAAACGGCGAAATTTTGAAAATTCATATTTTAAAAACTATACAGTTTATCAACAAAAGCACCGAGCTGCAGTATGGTGGGGCCATAGAGATGCGAAAAAACCTCACCCTGAATTAAGACTCGAAAAAACGTCATTTAGCGAATTTTATGGTAGGGAATCCAATATGACCAAAACGGCGAAATTTTGAAAATTCATATTTTAAAAACTATACAGTTTATCAACAAAAGCACCGAGCTGCAGTATGGTGGGGCCATAGAGATGCGAAAAAACAACACCCTGAGTTAAGATTCGAAGAAACGTTATTTAGCGAATTTTATGGTAGGGAATCCAATATGACCAAAATGGCGAAATTTTGAAAATTCATATTTCAAAAACTAAACAGTTTATCAACAAAAGCACCGAGTTGCAGTATGGTGGGGCCATAGAGATGCGAAAAAACCACACCCTGAGTTAATATTCGAAAAAACGTCATTTAGCGAATTTTATGGTAGGGAATCCAATATGACCAAAACGGCGAAATTTTGAAAATTCATATTTTAAAAACTATACAGTTTATCAACAAAAGCACCGAGCTGCAGTATGGTGGGGCCATAGAGATGCGAAAAAACCACACCCTGAGTTAATATTCGAAAAAACGTCATTTAGCGAATTTTATGGTAGGGAATCCAATATGACCAAAACGGCGAAATTTTGAAAATTCATATTTTAAAAACTATACAGTTTATCAACAAAAGCACCGAGCTGCAGTATGGTGGGGCCATAGAGATGCGAAAAAACAACACCCTGAGTTAAGATTCGAAGAAACGTTATTTAGCGAATTTTATGGTAGGGAATCCAATATGACCAAAATGGCGAAATTTTGAAAATTCATATTTCAAAAACTAAACAGTTTATCAACAAAAGCACCGAGTTGCAGTATGGTGGGGCCATAGAGATGCGAAAAAACCACACCCTGAGTTAATATTCGAAAAAACGTCATTTAGCGAATTTTATGGTAGGGAATCCAATATGACCAAAACGGCGAAATTTTGAAAATTCATATTTTAAAAACTATACAGTTTATCAACAAAAGCACCGAGCTGCAGTATGGTGGGGCCATAGAGATGCGAAAAAACCACACCCTGAGTTAATATTCGAAAAAACGTCATTTAGCGAATTTTATGGTAGGGAATCCAATATGACCAAAACGGCGAAATTTTGAAAATTCATATTTTAAAAACTAAACAGTTTATCAACAAAAGCACCGAGTTGCAGTATGGTGGGGCCATAGAGATGCGAAAAAACCACACCCTGAGTTAATATTCGAAAAAACGTCATTTAGCGAATTTTATGGTAGGGAATCCAATATGACCAAAACGGCGAAATTTTGAAAATTCATATTTTAAAAACTATACAGTTTATCAACAAAAGCACCGAGCTGCAGTATGGTGGGGCCATAGAGATGCGAAAAAACCACACCCTGAGTTAATATTCGAAAAAACGTCATTTAGCGAATTTTATGGTAGGGAATCCAATATGACCAAAACGGCGAAATTTTGAAAATTCATATTTTAAAAACTATACAGTTTATCAACAAAAGCACCGAGCTGCAGTATGGTGGGGCCATAGAGATGCGAAAAAACCTCACCCTGAATTAAGACTCGAAAAAACGTCATTTAGCGAATTTTATGGTAGGGAATCCAATATGACCAAAACGGCGAAATTTTGAAAATTCATATTTTAAAAACTATACAGTTTATCAACAAAAGCACCGAGCTGCAGTATGGTGGGGCCATAGAGATGCGAAAAAACAACACCCTGAGTTAAGATTCGAAGAAACGTTATTTAGCGAATTTTATGGTAGGGAATCCAATATGACCAAAATGGCGAAATTTTGAAAATTCATATTTCAAAAACTAAACAGTTTATCAACAAAAGCACCGAGTTGCAGTATGGTGGGGCCATAGAGATGCGAAAAAACCTCACCCTGAATTAAGACTCGAAAAAACGTCATTTAGCGAATTTTAGGGTAGGGAATCCCATAAGACCAAACTTTAAAAATTCATATTTTAAAAACTATACAGTTTATCAACAAAAGCACCGAGTTGCAGTATGGTGGGGCCATAGAGATGCGAAAAAACCACACCCTGAGTTAAGATTCGAAAAAACGTCATTTAGCGAATTTTATGGTAGGGAATCCAATATGACCAAAACGGCGAAATTTTGAAAATTCATATTTTAAAAACTATACAGTTTATCAACAAAAGCACCGAGCTGCAGTATGGTGGGGCCATAGAGATGCGAAAAAACAACACCCTGAGTTAAGATTCGAAGAAACGTTATTTAGCGAATTTTATGGTAGGGAATCCAATATGACCAAAATGGCGAAATTTTGAAAATTCATATTTCAAAAACTAAACAGTTTATCAACAAAAGCACCGAGTTGCAGTATGGTGGGGCCATAGAGATGCGAAAAAACCACACCCTGAGTTAATATTCGAAAAAACGTCATTTAGCGAATTTTATGGTAGGGAATCCAATATGACCAAAACGGCGAAATTTTGAAAATTCATATTTTAAAAACTATACAGTTTATCAACAAAAGCACCGAGCTGCAGTATGGTGGGGCCATAGAGATGCGAAAAAACCACACCCTGAGTTAATATTCGAAAAAACGTCATTTAGCGAATTTTATGGTAGGGAATCCAATATGACCAAAACGGCGAAATTTTGAAAATTCATATTTTAAAAACTAAACAGTTTATCAACAAAAGCACCGAGTTGCAGTATGGTGGGGCCATAGAGATGCGAAAAAACCACACCCTGAGTTAATATTCGAAAAAACGTCATTTAGCGAATTTTATGGTAGGGAATCCAATATGACCAAAACGGCGAAATTTTGAAAATTCATATTTTAAAAACTATACAGTTTATCAACAAAAGCACCGAGCTGCAGTATGGTGGGGCCATAGAGATGCGAAAAAACCACACCCTGAGTTAATATTCGAAAAAACGTCATTTAGCGAATTTTATGGTAGGGAATCCAATATGACCAAAACGGCGAAATTTTGAAAATTCATATTTTAAAAACTATACAGTTTATCAACAAAAGCACCGAGCTGCAGTATGGTGGGGCCATAGAGATGCGAAAAAACCTCACCCTGAATTAAGACTCGAAAAAACGTCATTTAGCGAATTTTATGGTAGGGAATCCAATATGACCAAAACGGCGAAATTTTGAAAATTCATATTTTAAAAACTATACAGTTTATCAACAAAAGCACCGAGCTGCAGTATGGTGGGGCCATAGAGATGCGAAAAAACAACACCCTGAGTTAAGATTCGAAGAAACGTTATTTAGCGAATTTTATGGTAGGGAATCCAATATGACCAAAACGGCGAAATTTTGAAAATTCATATTTTAAAAACTATACAGTTTATCAACAAAAGCACCGAGCTGCAGTATGGTGGGGCCATAGAGATGCGAAAAAACCACACCCTGAGTTAATATTCGAAAAAACGTCATTTAGCGAATTTTATGGTAGGGAATCCAATATGACCAAAACGGCGAAATTTTGAAAATTCATATTTTAAAAACTATACAGTTTATCAACAAAAGCACCGAGCTGCAGTATGGTGGGGCCATAGAGATGCGAAAAAACAACACCCTGAGTTAAGATTCGAAGAAACGTCATTTAGCGAATTTTATGGTAGGGAATCCAATATGACCAAAACGGCGAAATTTTGAAAATTCATATTTTAAAAACTATACAGTTTATCAACAAAAGCACCGAGCTGCAGTATGGTGGGGCCATAGAGATGCGAAAAAACCACACCCTGAGTTAATATTCGAAAAAACGTCATTTAGCGAATTTTATGGTAGGGAATCCAATATGACCAAAACGGCGAAATTTTGAAAATTCATATTTTAAAAACTATACAGTTTATCAACAAAAGCACCGAGCTGCAGTATGGTGGGGCCATAGAGATGCGAAAAAACCTCACCCTGAATTAAGACTCGAAAAAACGTCATTTAGCGAATTTTATGGTAGGGAATCCAATATGACCAAAACGGCGAAATTTTGAAAATTCATATTTTAAAAACTATACAGTTTATCAACAAAAGCACCGAGCTGCAGTATGGTGGGGCCATAGAGATGCGAAAAAACAACACCCTGAGTTAAGATTCGAAGAAACGTTATTTAGCGAATTTTATGGTAGGGAATCCAATATGACCAAAATGGCGAAATTTTGAAAATTCATATTTCAAAAACTAAACAGTTTATCAACAAAAGCACCGAGTTGCAGTATGGTGGGGCCATAGAGATGCGAAAAAACCTCACCCTGAATTAAGACTCGAAAAAACGTCATTTAGCGAATTTTAGGGTAGGGAATCCCATAAGACCAAACTTTAAAAATTCATATTTTAAAAACTATACAGTTTATCAACAAAAGCACCGAGTTGCAGTATGGTGGGGCCATAGAGATGCGAAAAAACCACACCCTGAGTTAAGATTCGAAAAAACGTCATTTAGCGAATTTTATGGTAGGGAATCCAAAATGGCGAAATTTTGAAAACTCATATTTTAAAAACTATACAGTTTATCAACAAAAGCACCGAGGTGCAGTATGGTGGGACCATAGAGATGCGAAAAAACTACACCCTGAGTTAAGATTCGAAAAAACGTCATTTAGCGAATTTTAGGGTAGGGAATCCCATAAGACCAAAATGACCAAACTTTAAAAATTCATATTTTAAAAACTATACAGTTTATCAACAAAAGCACCGAGTTGCAGTATGGTGGGGCCATAGAGATGCGAAAAAACCACACCCTGAGTTAAGATTCGAAAAAACGTCATTTAGCGAATTTTATGGTAGGGAATCCAATATGACCAAAATGGCAAAATTTTGAAAATTCATATTTTAAAAATTATACAGTTTATCAACAAAAGCACCGAGTTGCAGAATGGTGGGACCATAGAGTTGCAAAAAAACCACATCCTGAGTTAAGATACATAAGTCCAAAATCGCCAAACTTTGAAAACTCATTTTTTAAAAACTATACAGTTTATCAGCAAAAGCACCGAGTTGCAGGACGTAATCGCCAGAGAGCGCCTTCTAATTTAATTTTTAGGGTCACTGCATCCTGGAAGCCTGGCGTCTCCATCACTACGTCTTTGTGATGCAGTGACCCTATTAATTTTTGTAAAGGGGGGCGCCAAGCTCTAATATTGCACCGGGCACCAATCACCGCAGCTCTCAAGCCAAGGAAATTATCACTTATTAATATTGCATCTAGATCACGTAAATAAAAAAAAAATTCAAAAAATTTAGGATGCTGTCTTTGCAAATTGACAAAATTAAGGCATTGGCTTGAAACAATAGAGAATAATTGAAATACAGCCAGGCTATAATTGTGCCAGGCACTATTTTCACAAATTCACATTGAAAACTGACAGTTAATCCTTCAAAATCGACATACCAAAGTCGAATTTAAAACTTTCGTCGTTTGTTTTCAATTAATAAAAGAAGCCACTATTTATTCCGGTTCATATAGTAAACAAAGCCCGTGCGTTGAAAGATCACAGCTGATATTACAATGTAAAGGTGTCAAAATTGGGCCTGGCACTATTATAGCCTGACTTTATTTCAATGATTCTCTATTATATTTCGAAAAATCTGTGTCATCAGTTTTGTGTAGTTTTCAAAGAGCAGAGTGACAGAGTTTTATTTAAAACAATCGTACATTTGTATAAAGAAACTAATTTTACAGGTAGGTCCTTATCTAATACTTCTAGCCACTATATAAATGTTTAATCAAATAATTGTACTTATTCTAAATATATATCCTTAACAACTATTAAAAGTTTTTCTTCAAAAAGTAGAATTTTCTTGTAAAATGGAAGACATTCCGAATTTATTAAAAAATATGTAAAAAACTATATATATGTATTTGATTTTTGAACTAATTGAACATCCTTTTATTAAATCAATAGATTATTTGTGCAATTCAGTTCTCAGAGATACCTACGAGTTTTTACCTGATATGATTTTGTCAACCTCGTATATAAAAACTGTTTGATAGAGGCACATTTTCAAGGCAAATTTTTGATCGAACGTTTTGTTCTTAAAAAAAAATTCCCCTGTTATGTTGTTTTTTGAGAAACAAGTTTTTGGATAACATATTTTTCAGACATTTTTTAAAAATAATTTCTTAAAAAGTTTTCGAAAACATTTTGTCAAAACTCATTTTTTGAAAACGTTTTTATCGAAAAGTTTTTTTAAATTACATTTTTTTGAAAATTTATTTCCTAAACTAGCTGTTCTGTTGTACTAACCGTTGTCAATTGATCGCAAACGTATCCTAAACAGTTTAGACAACCCTAGGCTAACACCGATTTCGACCCCAGAAGAAGAACAGAAAAGCTATCCTTTAAAAAATATAAGACATTCCGAATTTATTAAAAAATATGGCAAAAACTATATATATATATATATATATATATATATATATATATATATATATATATATATATGTATTTGATTTTTGAACTAATTGAACATCCTTTTATTAAATCAATAGATTATTTGTGCAGTTCAGTTCTCAGAGATACCTACGAGGTTTTGCCTAATATGATTTTGTCAACCTCGTATATAAAAACTGTTTGATAGAGGCACATTTTCAAGGTAAATTTTTGATCGAGCGTTTTGTTCTTAATTAAAAAATAAATTCCCCTGTTATGTTGTTTTTTGAGAAACAAGTTTTTGAATAACATATTTTTCAGACATTTTTTAAAAATTATTTCTTAAAAAGTTTTCGAAAACATTTTGTCAAAACTCATTTTTTGAAAACGTTTTTTTCGAAAAGTTTTTTTAAATTACATTTTTTTGAAAATTTATTTCCTAAACTAGCTGTTCTGTTGTACTAACCGTTGTCAATTGATCGCAAACGTATCCTAAACAGTTCAGATAACCCTAGGCTAACACCGATTTCGACCCCAGAAGAAGAACAGAAAAGCTATCCTTTAAAAAAATATAAGACATTCCGAATTTATTAAAAAATATGTAAAAAACTATATATATATATATATATATATATATATATATATATATATATATATATATATATATATATATATGTATTTGATTTTTGAACTGATTGAACATCCTTTTATTAAATCAATAGATTATCTGTGCAGTTCAGTTCTCAGAGATACCTACAAGGTTTTGCCTAATATGATTTTGTCAACCTCGTATATAAAAACTGTTTGATAGAGGCACATTTTCAAGGCAAATTTTTGATCGAACGTTTTGTTCTTAATTAAAAAAAAAATTTCCCCTGTTATGTTGTTTTTTGAGAGACAAGTTTTTGAATAACATATTTTTCAGACATTTTTTTAAAATTATTTCTTTTCAAAAACATTTTGTCAAAACTCATTTTTTGAAAACGTTTTTTTCGAAAAGTTTTTTTAAATTACATTTTTTTGAAAATTTATTTCCTAAACTAGCTGTTCTGTTGTACTAACCGTTGTCAATTGATCGCAAACGTATCCTAAACAGTTCAGACAACCCTAGGCTAACACCGATTTCGACCCCAGAAGAAGAACAGAAAAGCTATCCTTTAAAAAAATATAAGACATTCCGAATTTATTAAAAAATATGTAAAAAACTATATATATATATATATATATATATATATATATATATATATATATATATATATATATATATATATATATATATATATATATATATATATGTATTTGATTTTTGAACTGATTGAACATCCTTTTATTAAATCAATAGATTATTTGTGCAATTCAGTTCTCAGAGATACCTACGAGGTTTTGCCTAATATGATTTTGTCAACCTCGTATATAAAAACTGTTTGATAGAGGCACATTTTCAAGGCACATTTTTGATCGAGCGTTTTGTTCTTAATTAAAAAAAAAATTTCCCCTGTTATGTTGTTTTTTGAGAAACAAGTTTTTGAATAACATATTTTTCAGACATTTTTTTAAAATTATTTCTTAAAAAGTTTTCGAAAACATTTTGTCAAAACTCATTTTTTGAAAACGTTTTTATCGAAAAGTTTTTTTAAATTACATTTTTTAGAAAATTTATTTTCTAAACTAGCTGTTCTGTTGTACAAACCGTTGTCAATTGATCGCAAACGTATCCTAAACAGTTCAGACAACCCTAGGCTAACACCGATTTCGACCCCAGAAGAAGAACAGAAAAGCTATCCTTTAAAAAATATAAGACATTCCGAATTTATTAAAAAATATGTAAAAAACTATATATATATATATATATATATATATATATATATATATTTGATTTTTGAACTGATTGAACATCCTTTTATTAAATCAATAGATTATCTGTGCAGTTCAGTTCTCAGAGATACCTACGAGGTTTTGCCTAATATGATTTTGTCAACCTCGTATATAAAAACTGTTTGATAGACGCACATTTTCAAGGCAAATTTTTGATCGAACGTTTTGTTCTTAATTAAAAAAAAAAAATTCCCCTGTTATGTTGTTTTTTGAGAAACAAGTTTTTGAATAACATATTTTTCAGACATTTTTTTAAAATTATTTCTTTTCAAAAACATTTTGTCAAAACTCATTTTTTGAAAACGTTTTTTTCGAAAAGTTTTTTTAAATTACATTTTTTTGAAAATTTATTTCCTAAACTAGCTGTTCTGTTGTACTAACCGTTGTCAATTGATCGCAAACGTATCCTAAACAGTTCAGATAACCCTAGGCTAACACCGATTTCGACCCCAGAAGAAGAACAGAAAAGCTATCCTTTAAAAAAATATAAGACATTCCGAATTTATTAAAAAATATGTAAAAAACTATATATATATATATATATATATATATATATATATATATATGTATTTGATTTTTGAACTGATTGAACATCCTTTTATTAAATCAATAGATTATTTGTGCAGTTCAGTTCTCAGAGATACCTACGAGGTTTTGCCTAATATGATTTTGTCAACCTCGTATATAAAAACTGTTTGATAGAGGCACATTTTCAAGGCACATTTTTGATCGAACGTTTTGTTCTTGATTAAAAAAAAAATAATTTCCCTTGTAATGTTGTTTTTTGAGAAACAAGTTTTTGGATAACATATTTTTCAGACATTTTTTTAAAATTATTTCTTAAAAAGTTTTCGAAAACATTTTGTCAAAACTCATTTTTTGAAAACGTTTTTTTCGACAAGTTTTTTTAAATTACATTTTTTTGAAAATTTATTTCCTAAACTAGCTGTTCTGTTGTACTAACCGTTGTCAATTGATCGCAAACGTATCCTAAACAGTTCAGACAACCCTAGGCTAACACCGATTTCGACCCCAGAAGGAGAACAGAAAAGCTATCATTTAAAAAAAATATTTTCAAAAAAAAATTAATTTTGAAAAAATGAGTTTCGAGAAAAAATCGAAGGTTCGAATTGCTTAATAAATCTTACTAAATAATTCTATTTTATATATTTTTGTACTTAATAAACTAATTTGTTGGCGAAAACTTGTAGAATTTCTATATGCATCAGTTTGGAAGACTATATCCCAAATACGCCCAACTCAATTAATTTTTGATTGAACTATAACAAAAGTTAGTACCCACATTATACTTTAGATTTAGCTTGATCCAAAACAGCTCTAGAAATGATTATTCTTTGGATTTGTGACGTTCCTTCGTAGATTTGTAAAATTTTTGCGTCTCTCATCAGTTTCTCTACGGGGTACTCGCAATTGAAGCCGTTACCGCCAAAAATCTGCAAAAAAAAAACAAGAAAAATCAAAAATAAATCAAAGCCAGTTCAATAGATCAAAGTTAAAATATTTTGAAAAATTTTATACCTATAATAAATTAAAAATTTCATTGTAAAATACCAATTTTTAAAACTTTTTTTATACCAAAAGCAAGGCCGTATCTAGGAGGAGATCAGCCCCCCCCCCCCCCCGAAATTTTTAGGACAAAAAAATAATCAAATATGTAGTAGTGATAAGTAGTAGAAATATGGACAATTCGCATTTTTTATGGCAAAATTGACTGTGGTTTTTTTAGATCTTGTTTATAACAGCTGAACACGCTCAAACCCTCAGAGTAATAACATATAAAGAGAAGTAGTAGCCCCGGTTTCGGCGGTCATTCATTCATTTGTTGGTAAACAATGTAGCTTTTCCGCTGTTGCCGCCTCCTCTGCCTCTGTAAAATTTTATAAATAATAAGTAAGGTTCAACTTCTTACCTTACCAAAACATATAGTGCTTTGAGTTGGTTATAGGTTATTCAAACCGTGCGATAATTTGTCATGGGCTTATTAACCCGCGTCGCGTCGTTTTATGCTGTGTATTTCTTATTACAATCTGCGATAAAAACTTATTTAGACAACATAATTTATGAACGGCCCCTTTTCCCACAATTTTTTCAGGACGTGGCAACAGGTGTATGATATGATATTACGGATTTCGTGTTAGCAGGGCCGGATTTCGTTTTGAGCTACTTGGACTATATCCCCAGGTAAAAAGGGAATCCTTTTTCCTATTGTAGAGGACGATTAACTATTAGTCATTGTTCCAACAGTTTCAACCGGTATTAAGGATATTCTATTTTATTATTTTAAAATGTAGAATTTTGATGATCTATACATGAGTAAGTGAGTCAGTGAGTGAGTGGCAATTTCGACGTTTTTTGAAATTTCGTAACTACTTTACTACTTTATTGAAACTTGGAGGGGTTGTTAACTCTATGAAGGTCTACGACTGTGCAAAGTATGCGATTCTCAGCTCTTTCCGAAGTAGAGTTTTAGATAGGTCAAATATGGGCTGAAATGTTTCAAGAAAAGATGGTACGGCATGCCCTCAGATAAAGACAATGGAAGTCCAAAGTTTTATTTCTACTCAATCATTGTCTACGAATTTCAAACAAAAGATTATTTTTTCACTTATATAATGGCAACACGTTTAATTAGGTGGGTCCTGAAGTCGTGAACGATTAGCCCAGATATTCCTAAGCTCTAAGGTCGACACTGACAGTAACATGTGTTTGTAATAAATGCAGTGTTGTCTTGGCCGTCGGACTCGGTATATTGAATTTTTGGTGTTTTTTTCTGTGTGCTGAGTTTTATTTTTGTAAAAAAGAACTTAGTTGGACGTAAAAATAAACAAAAAGTGCTATGTTTCTGAAAATATTGTGACAGTTCAGCCCAGTGTGGTTTTTTCGAGATGATTCCAGTGACGCAGCTATGTTGCCATCGCCGGGGATTCTGCAAATTCTAAGTTTTCAGGAATGACCGCCACGAATAGGGAAAATTGACACGGGGCCGCGGTTGACTTCTTCTCTTTATATTATTATTACTCTAAGCTCAAACCAAAGTTTAGTTAAGTATTTTATTTTCTAAAAGAACTAAAATCTTAACCGTATTTTATATATAAATGCATGCATGCAAGTGGGTAGGAAAATATTTTTGTCTTCTAAATTTCACTCATGACCCCCATATTTTTCTTTCAATTTCCGAAAACCTCGTATTGCTTGATCACTCCAATACTTTTATTCATAAACAGTTGTGTTTTAAATAAGATTACTTGACTACGAAATTAATCAAAGATTTGAAAAGCCGCTGAAAAATTGTTTAATTTTTTTGTCTTATTTTTGAATTGATTTTTGTTTGAAAAATATCAATTTGACGGAAAAAGTATGCTTGGTTGACTTATTTTTTAGCCGTCCATAGGTAGCAAGGCTATTGGGATCGTCAAAAAAAAAATTTTTACTCAAAATAAGTGTGGGTCAAAAAAGATTTAACTACTAAAATTTTTGATAGCGTCTGTCTGGGACACGATAACTCAAAAATCAATAAATATATTTAAGCCAACGTTCCCATTTTCAGAACACTTATTTAAAAAATAGTGTGGAATTTATTTATACTTTTTTTTTTAATAAAACGAGAAGAAACTAATATCAATTATACATACATAAAAGCGATAAAAGAAGAAGACTTTCAAAAGAATTCTTGGTAACGAAAGTCTGAATACAGGAATGTTATATCTCTACAACTCTTTTTAAAATATATATCGCAGTAGCTCTAAAAAACTGGAATCGTAAAGTGCACGGCATAGGAATACAACTTAACGACCGATTTACCATATACACACTACAGTTTTCAGACGACCAAGTAATTGTAGCTAATGATAAAAAAGACATGGGGTATATGATGAGAAACTTAACGGAAGAATACCAAAAGTGGGGCTTAACAGTGAACGTAGACAAGACACAGTACTTATGTATTGGAAACGAATCAAGTGAGTTAATTAGATAATGGACAAACAATATCTCCATGTAATGAGTATGTATAATTGGGTGTCACATTTGATAACACAGAAACAGACTGTAAAGAACTGGAAAAAAGAATAGTAAAAGCAAACGTGAAATTTCGTACCCGTGAATTTAAAAATCAAACAAGTTTCATGGCTAATCGGGCAAAAAGGAGTTTTTTGTTTCCCTTATATTTTTCCGTGGGTAGCTTGAAAGCTTAACCTCACGGGGGTCCAAGATCTAATGGACACCTAATAAGTGTTGACAGTTAACCGTTTCGTCCTTATGGGACTCCTCAGAACACTGCTGGTCAAGTGACAAATCTTGCGAAGTTAATCAGAGGGTTTTGTCTCTAATTAAATGTAATTAGTGAGCGAACTATAGCAAGAGGCGCCATCTACAGAGATACGAGAGAAACAAAAAACCAAAAGCAGGGAAAAACACTGCTATACAATATCGATCAATGAAAAGATCGAATGCAAATAAAAGAAAACAACTATATTCCGTTGATTGACGCTCACTGTCTTGATGACGGGTAAAAATGCAAAATGCGTTGATCCGGCCTGAAAAGACAAAGAGCTGTCGTAGGTCACGGACTATAGTTGTTTTCTTTTATTTGCATTCGATCTTTTCATTGATCGATATTGTATAGCAGTGTTTTTCCCTGCTTTTGGTTTTTTGTTTCTCTCGTATCTCGGTAGATGGCGCCTCTTGCTATAGTTCGCTCACTAATTACATTTAATTAGAGACAAAACCCTCTGATTAACTTCGCAAGATTTGTCACTTGACCAGCAGTGTTCTGAGGAGTCCCATAAGGACGAAACGGTTAACTGTCAACACTTATTAGGTGTCCATTAGATCTTGGACCCCCGCGAGGTTAAGCTTTCAAGCTACCCACGGAAAAATATAAGGGAAACAAAAAACTCCTTTTTGCCCGATTAGCCATGAAACTTGTTTGATTAGTAAAAGCAATACAATTTAATGTCTTAACAGTATTTTATCGAGCAGAGAGATAAAAAAGAATGTAAAATTTAACATATATAAAACAGTGGTGAAAAGCTTGTTATTGTATGGAATAGAGACTTGTCGTGTAACAGAAAAATATAAAACAAAAATGGAAAGTGTCGAAATTGATGCAATAAAAAGATCAATGAGAATATCTAGAACAGATCATATAAGAAATGAGATCATAAAAGAATGGGAATCGAAGGAAGCATAAGGGACGACATCACTAAAAGACAACTGATATGGTACGGCCATGTACAACGGATGAACGACGAAAGATTACCAAAGCAAAGATCAATAAGTCAAAAAATCCTGACAAAAGATTATTGTCAGGATCGAAGGAGGTGGAGAATAGGCGTCGGACAACGTAAACAAACGTTCTAAACCGACAAAGTAGTAGTAGTTGTTATTTTACTTTCGAAGACAAACAAACAATTTGCCTTTATCACGAATAATGTTAGCTCCCGCTAAATTTCGCGGTTGTTTATATCTATTTTTAAAAACACACAACTGTATGAAGGACAAAGCGCATTCCGCGTATTCGGACATGCGCACCAACAACCAGAGAGATCCTTGTCAATCGCCTAGAGAAAATGGCGTGTTAATTTCGTTCTCCAACTATTTCAAATATCTACACCTGAAAGTGCTCGATTTTTGTGTACTGAAGCATAGAACTAGAAACTTCAGCCCTTCAGCTACGTGGTGACATCATTAGATCCATTCAGGGGCCCCTTGGAACGAGGAGAAAGTGGCTGCAAAACTGGTGAGTGCATTTGTTCTGATTACCGTTGTGTGACACCAATATTTTACCTATGGACGTTTGATTATTTCGTAATTCATATCAATATATTTATGTTGGTTCGCGCTTTCATTAATTAAAATTTATACAGTCCATTGCATTTAACGTTTTTCTAACCGTGGACTAACAAATAATAAACAAGCAAAAGCCAAACGCAGGGAATACTGATTCACCTACCTGAACAGCATCGGCAGCACACCTGTTGGCCATGTCAGCAGCATGGCATTTTGCAACTGAAGCCAAGTAGCTGTTTCTCTCGCCTCTATCGGTCTGCCAAGCGGCTTTCATCCAAGCCAACCTACAAAAGATATTCTTTAGAATAACTGTTAACAATAATGCTATACGCTAGAGTGAACATAAAGAAGTTTGACTGTAATAGCCAAGTTTAGAAGACCGTTTCCAAAGAACCTTTCGTTTTAAAATTTGTATTGGAGAACTTGACTTTACTTTTATCTCAATTCTTTTTATGGAATACCATTTTCGCATCCTTGGCTTTTTTTACACAAAATGTTTTTGTTATGATTTTATTCCTTTTTTTAAAGGATTTGGATAATATTTAAGTTTTAAAATATTGTTGTTCAAAACTTTTGCAATGCCTTATTTAAAATTTTGAGGTATTTTAATTTTTTTTCCATGTTTTTATCATAGTTCCTTCCAGTCTGCCAAAGCTCAGCTCTCTAACGTTTCTGGAAGGAGACAATGTTACTTTTACATAACTTTACATGTATAGCCCAACAAACAATTAAAGTTGTAACGACGAAACCCCAATTAGAAAGGATTTCTTAAAAGTAACCGCAACGTACTCCCGCTACGTCTCAGTATACCATACAGCGACGTTATAATTCCCTAAGTGGGGAACCAATTTCTGGTTATAACTACTTGGCCAAGTGTTTAAAGTCACTGTAGTAGCAACTACACTACTACGTCGTAGCCAGGTATCTACTACGTCGTAGAGGCTGTTTTTTTTTTCCGTAATGGCATAAAAGTTGCGATGTAGTTGCAAATAATATAATCGTTTCTTTTTGGTAGAATTGTTACACAATATGGTGGACACAACAGTAAACAGACTCGCTTAGTTTTTTTGTTTGGTTATGGTTATAATATGAACTATGTTATCCATAAGTGTGAGAATTTACGAGCAGAGGATCAAAATTCGAGTGCGACGCAAAGTTTTTTGTATAACATGCATTTTATATATTGCAAAAAACCGGTGCGCCCGTAAAATTGAGCCGTTTTCTGGTAGCTGATGGAATTTTTGTGTTGTGATTTTGGAGGTTATGTTTTCATAATCGACAGTTAACTCCAACAAATGGTGCTTAAGAAGAGCATTTTTGGTAAGCTTCAACTTATTTGTTTATAAAATAGTATGGCTCTTTAATATGAGCTCATAAAACGACAACAAAAATATTAAATTTTCTTTCTTACATAAAAACATGGCGTCCCAAACTATATTCCCTGATAGTCGAAAAGGTTACTTGAAAGTAGTTGCGGCTTTAAAGTTGATCCAAAAAGTTATTTTGTCTACATTGTTACATCAGATGTTACTATGATGACACAAACTTTTGTGGTAAGAATTAAAGTTATAATGTAGTTGTCGGATACACTTGTTTGGGACTCCAATGAAGCTTAACTTTCTAGTGGTAATTAAGTAGGATATAAAAGTCAGGGCGACTACGAAATAACGACTAAAAAGAAAGTAAAACTTTAGCAACGTCCTATTGTTGTAGAGAAGACTATCAGAATCGACTATCAAGAAACAATCCTATGAAGTAGTTTAGAGGGTCGTTTTTACGAAACATTTACTATTTCCTGATACTAAATAGTAGTTAGAACTAAAAAGTAACAAATTTTGGTTGGGATCACCACATTTCTACTATAAGAAAGTAGCAAACCCTTTAGAACATGTAGCCGCTACTATAAATGTTAGTTGGGAGAGGAGAGAAGTACAGTAGAATTTTGATGATCTATAAATGAGTGAGTGAGTGAGTGGCAATTTTGACGTTTTTTGAAATTTCGTAACTACTTTATTACTTTATGAAAGTCCATGAAACTTGAAGGGTTTGTTAACTCTATGAAGGTCTACGACTGTGCAAAGTTTGAGTTTTGTACCTCATTCCGAAGTAGAGTTTTAGACAGGTCAAATATGGGCTGAAATGTTTCAAGAAAAGATGGTATACAGCAGTTTGCGCGAACTTGGCGGGGCACTGTCGTGCCCCCAGATAAAGCAAATAAATTAGGAACACTAATATCTTACTTTGCAGTTTCAACTCCAATAGCCATATCAGCCAACATGAAAGCGACTGCTTGATGATGGGCAATTGGAACGCCGAATGTTTTACGTTCCAACGCGTACTTAGATGCTTCGTCAAGACAACGCTGCGCTAGACCTGTGGCCATCGAAGCTACCTGTGAATAACATCAGAAACAAATTAATATATTTAATGTTTAGGCAACATGGTGTGCTGGAATAAGGTATAGGTTAAATGAAAATGGTTAAAAAAAATGGACTCTGATTTTAAAACTATATATAAATTTATCGGTTTCACAACGTTCTACGTCTTCCGATACCCACTTTCCACTCGTTTCTGTTGGCTCATAATTCATTATCTAGGCCTCTTATTCTTATTTCACTGTCTATTCCTTCTCTCCAGCTTCTCCTTGGCCTTCCTCGTTTTCTTCGGCCAGTTGGTTTCCATTGTAGTATTTGTTTAGGTAGTCTTTCATCATTCATTCTTTGTACATGTCCATACCACACCAGTTGTTTTGTTCTTATATCATCCACAAAAGTACGTTCACCCACTGTCATAATGTCTCTTATTCTTTGATTTGTAACTCTTTCTCTTTTTGATTTCCCTGCTGCTCTTCTCCAATAGTCCATCTCCGTAGCGGAAAGCATTTTTTCTGTTCTAGCCGTATGTAATAATACTTTTTACAATGGTGTTATATATAAGCTTTTTGTTATGTTTTGATATACTTTGGTCCCAAATTATTCCATTTAATAAAGTTATTGCTTTTCTTCCTTGTACGTTTCGATCTTTTATAGCTTTGTCTAGTGTTCCGTCAGCATTAATTTTTAGACCTAAATATTTATACTCATCACAGGACTGAATTCGCTGCCCGGTATTTAAGATTAGATCCTATTTCATTCCACCGATACATATATACTCTGTCTTATTGAGATTAACCTCTAGTCCCCACTTATTGTACTCTTCTATTAGTTTTCGTGTCATATATTCGAGGTCGTCATAATCCTGAGCCACTACTATCTGATCATCGGCGAAACATAAAGGATACAAGGTGGTTTCGTCCAACGGAATTCCCATGTTTTGGCATTTTCTCTTCCATACTTTAAGGACTTGTTCCAAGTATATCTTGAAGAGCGTAGGCGAGATACAGCAACCTTGTTTATAAACCTTTATTTACTTGAAAGGCTTTGGTTAGTTTTACTTTTATTTTAACTTTTTTTTTAAACTTTTTAACTAAGTAAGGCAAAAGTTAAAATAAAAGTTAAAAAGTTAAAAAAACTTTAAAACCATATTCATGTAAATCTTAGCTGATCCTCTTTTAGAAATTTTATCAATTTTTTAACTTTTTTCTAGTTTTGGGTATATCTAACGGTTAAGTTTTAACAAAAAGAGTACTTTGCACCCGGTTTGAACTAAATTTTGACGCTTAACTAAAGAGATCACCAAAATACTTTTTTGTATTTTAAATAACATTTCCTCTTCGTTAAAGAAGTTAGAAATACAATTCAAAATAAAAACAATTAGAATTTCTTTTCATTTTTTTAAACAATTTCAAATGAAAAATTATTAAAACTCTAAAACCCTTTTTTTATACGACTGCATTAGAAAATAAGGGTAAGCCAGCAAAGCAATATATGTTTTTTAAAAAGGGGTACCTACAGCGGTTCTAACACTGTGAATGTTATGTAATTAAATATTTTATCACTTTATTTACGATTAATGTGTTTCTTTCGCATCTTTTCTATGTCTATTGCTTGACTAAGTCTAGCAGAGCAGCATAATAAAATGTAATAAAAATATAATTAAAAAAAATTTTTTGAAGTGGTTTCAAGATGAAAACCCGGTAATTATAGAGCAATTTAATCTTAAAACATTGTAGATTATTTTTTAATCATCCCTGTCTGGCTTCTAATACCTATTTGTTGATCTGTTAAAAGCCAGCAGAGCAATATATGTTTTTTAAAAAGGGGTACAACGGTTCTAATAAAATAAGAAAGTCTCACATGACAGACCCTATATATGTTTGAAACTCGTAGACAATGATTGTGTAGAAATAAAATCTTATGTCAAAAACTCGGAACATTTTGTCGAGGTTTTAAAAAGTATCGAATTAGATCCCGGCGATAGATTTGTATGTTTTGATGTAGAAAGTCTCTACACCAACGTGCCAATAAATGAGTCAGTCAGTATTATCAAAAACAAATTACAAACTGATGATACACTTCACGAGAGAACAACGCTATCGGTGGAGGGGGTGATGGATCTTTTGGAGCTCTGTCTCCGTAACTCTTACTTTCAAATGAAAGATAAGTTTTACGCGCAAAATGATGGACTTCCAATGGGTTCATCTCTTTCGCCAGTGGTAGCAAACATCTACATGGAGTGGTTCGAGGACCATGCGATCAATACAGCAAGAGTCAAACCAAAACTATGGCTACGATACATGGATGACACATTTATTATATGGCCGGAAAATGAAGACGAACTACAGAATTTTCTACACCATTTAAACGGTATTCGACCAACAATCAAGTGCACCATGGAAATTGAAAAAGATTCGGCCTTACCTTTTTTGGATGTTCTTGTCAAACGATTAGACAGAAACATTCAAACCATTGTATATAGGAAACCTATACACACGGGACAGTACCTAAATTTTAAGTCTAATCATTCTGTTACTACAAAACAAGGAGTTATAAGAAGTTTGTATTTAAGAGCCGTAAATATTTGTAGTAATAATGAAGAATTAACCACAGAAATTAACAACATTAAAAAGGACTTACAACAGAATGGTTACTCCGAGAAATTAATAAACTCAACGATATTTAAAATTAAAAACAAACTAAATGTACCAAATTCTCAAAATAATAATCCGTTAGGTGTTATTAACATTCCAAATGTCAAGGGATTTCAGAAAACATAAGACGAATAGCTAAACACTATAATATAAAAACAGTATTTTCTTCGGGAAATACGATAAGAACTTTTGTAACTAAAACAAAACCAGACAATCCCTCAAATAATAAGGAATGTATTTACCAAATCCCGTGTGAGTGTGGTAAATCATATGTAGGTGAAACGAAACGCCCTCTTCAGGTTAGAGTAAATGAACATCTAAAACGTACCCAATTAGGGGATATTGAAAAATCCGGTTTAGCAGATCATGCATGGTCAAATGATCACAGGATTCAGTGGTCAGAAGCTAAAGTTTTACATAAGGAGTCGCATTGGCGAAAATGAAAGTTTATTGAAGCTGCGTTTATAATGCAGAATAAAGAAGTTTTCAGTCAACCAAGCACGGGCATACCAAACATATGGAAACCACTCCTTAAGGAAAACAGGCGTTTTAGGATTGAAAAGGGGGCGGACCGTCACACCTGACTGCACACCAAGTAATATAAGTAGTAGCCTAAAGACTAGATTGTTTAGTTTACACTTGATAACGGTTAGAGATACTTACTAACCGAAACGTCGTGTTTGAAAATAAATAAAGACAATGGAAGTCCGAAAGTTTTATTTTTACGCTATATATATATATATATATATATATATATATATATAATATATATATATAATATATATATATATATATATATATATATATATATATATATATATATATATATATATATATATATATATATATATATATAATATATATATATATATATATATATATATATATATATATAATATATATTGTTGATAAAAATACGCATTTAAAAATACAAATACATTTATTCGTTATTGAATTTATTCCATTTCACTGTTTCACACTGTATAAATAAGTGTCCGTTATCACAACCGAGACTGCTCTAGCTGGTGATTAATTAATTTGTAGCAATGATAATTAATAATTTGTAGCAATGATTACGGGGTTGTGTAATCATTGTTTGTAGACAACTGTCAACCATAACTTTGGACTTACCGGAGGTCGAGTTTTATCAAAGGTAGCCATGGCGATCTTGAAACCAGCACCTTCTCCTATCAAGACGTTTTCATTTGGAACCCTGACGTCCTCAAAGAGGATGCCTCTGGTGTCAGAGGCCCTCTGACCCATCATTGGTTCCTAAAAAAAGAAAATCAGTTATTACTAGATGAAAAAAGTAACAGTAAAGGAATAGTAACCAGCATTTTTTCCTAGAATAAATAACTGTCTTAGTTTCACTACCAGAACCGGCCATTTTAGTTGCGTTTCGCTGCGAGTAGCTGATCTATGGTTGCGAGTTGATATGAGCAATGAAATTCAAGGGTGGGTTCGACCGAACCGAACCCATCCGCCTTTTTAGCTCACACATATACTATACTATAGTAGTGTGAGATATGGTGATCCTAATTTTTTCGAGAAAAAAAAGTTTCTTCGATTTCAAAAATTTTTATATATCTTTGCGTTTCAGATGATTTTGAAACTTTTTTGTTGCGCCGTCTGTCTGTCTGTCTGTCTCGCGCATAACTCAAAAACCGCTTGGCCGATTTTAATGAAATTTGGTACCTAGGCTGGGTCTTGGGTCGAGATGGTCCCATTTAAAAATGAACAAAATCCACCGAACAGAAACCAAATAAAAGGGTGGGGGTAGATTTCAAAAATTACAGTTTATGTGAAAATATGGCGTGTGTGATATCAAACGAAAGGTAATTAAGTCTGCAGTTAAACAAAATACATTTTAATTTATTTAAAAAAAAAGGGTAGGGGTATATTTTAAAAATTAAAGTTTAAGTGAAAATATGGCGTGTGTGATATCAAACGAAAGGTAATTGAGTCCGGAGTTTAACAAAATACATTTTAGTTTTTTGTTTTTTTTAAGGGTGGGGGTAGATTTCAAAAATTTGAGTTTAAGTCAAAACATGGCTTGTGTGGTATCAAACAAAAGGTAATTTAGTCTGGAGTTAAATAAAATATATTTCAGTTAGTTATATTAGCTTACACGTACACTATAACTATAGTACCTAGTGTGAGCTTAGGGGCCCATATATTGGCAGAGTATTTTCTATGGATACGAGTCGGTAATAGAGACGCTTTGTGTTATTTTGGTTACAATATTTTGCCTTTTGTAACAAACGTGGCAAATGAAAAGCACAAATACAAATAATGAAAATGAATACATATTTGGGTCGGAATATACTCCAGTTGTGTGGGAAAGATTTAAATGAAGCACCATAAAATAAGGTAAGAAAAGTAAACTAAAGTAACAAAAAAAATTCATGACGCTGTCGGGCCAACTCGCAGCCACGCCGGGACAATTCCCCGCTGGGACAACTCGGCGTTACCATGGTTTTAGTTTATTTCGTATAGTAGGTAAACATGGTAGCGGTGGTGAGTTGGGTCGCACAATGGGTTATATGGCGAAGCTAGCACGACATTAGCCCGGTATATGTTTTTTAAATTATGATAACCAAACCCACAGTCCAGTTAATAAAAAAAATGCAACTGATAAAAAAAGTCTTAATGTATTTCTCTGTAACAGAGCCCCAAAGTTGAAAAATATTTTGGGAGAAAAATGTTTTTTTACAGTATTTTTAAATAACAAAAATGACAATACAAACATCACTTTTTGGGTATATGGGTATAAAGTGGGCATAAGCAGTAAACTACTAGTAATTTCCTAATTCCATAACCCTTTTTATGGTTAAAATTTTTTGAAATATATTACGTTTATTTTCGTCTCTATTTTTCTTTGTAAAGCCTGCAAAAACAAGCTTAGCAAGGCTTAGTAAAATCTCCACCAGAATATTAGAGTCTATTTGACTAAAAAAACAAAAAAATTTCTGCCCCTCGTTGCCCCTGTGTTTTGGGGGTAGCCCTAAATGTACTTGGTCTTTATTCAGTGTATCAGCCAAATGGAATAAATTCGACAGCGGATTGAATTTAGATTATTCTGAAAAATCCAAAAGTACTTCGACTAAGATTTTTAACGAGCAATATTTCTGTTCGAAATTTTTTTGTATAGACCCCCTGCAAAGGGGTCTACTCGCATAAAACTTTTTTTTCTTCAAATTAGATAACCCCATTGTGGCACCTTGCTCGAAAGCTTATCAAAAAAGAAAAACGATAAACTACTTTTTTTTGACACGTGTCAAATATTAAAAAACGCTAACCTTTACTTTTTTGCCATTTTTAGACAATAAAAAATATCCTTTAAAGTAAAATTTATAATTTAATTAAAAAACTTAAGTAAAAAGTTGTAAAAACTTGTTCGAAAGCTTATTAAATAAGAAAAAATATGGTGCATGATCCTAAACCCCTTCACTATCCTTAAAGGTGAAGAGTTTCCAACTTTAGAGCTTTATTATATTGTATTGTCGCGGTAACTATAAGTCTATACCAAATTTGATGTTGATCGGATATGACAAGTTGGTCAAAATTGACTTACAAGAGAGACAAGGTAAGCGTCAATTTCACAATTTTAAAAATATAATTAAATATTCGTGATCCCTATCCCCAAAAGTCCCTACATACCAATTTTGAACAAAATCGAACATACTTAGATGGTCTCCTTCCACCGAGGGGTCATCAGCTTTCAACAGTACTGTACAAATTTCACAACAGTACCCGACAGTACCACGACAGGATCCAACAGTACTCGACAGTACACGACAGTACTCAACAGTACTCAACAGTACTCGACAGTACCACGACAGGACCCAAGAGTACTCGACAGTACACGACAGTACCCAACAGTACTCGACAGTACACGACAGTACACGACAGGACCCAACAGTACTCGACAGTACACGACAGTACTCAACAGTACTCGACAGTACCACGACAGGACCCAACAGTACTCGACAGGAGCCAACAGTACTCGACAGTACACGACAGAACCCAACAGTACACGACAGTACGTAACAGGACTTAACAGTACACGATAGAATCCAACAGTACTCGACACAACCCTCTTACCCGAAACAGGGGCGTAGATGCAAAACGACAGGATGACCTTTTTTTTTTTTTCTTTTTTTTTTTGGAGACGGCGCGGTTCAAATTTCTACGGCGCGGTTCGGTTCATTCATTCATATATGAAACGCGCGAAGGCCCTATCGGCCTTCCCCAGGATGACCTTTTTTTTGGTCGCAAGATTTGTGAGCGCGGCGCGGTCCCCCAAAGATGATGACCTTTTTTTTTTTTTTTTTTTTGCTCGCATGTTTTTTGACGACAGCACTCAACAGGACCCAACAGTACACCGCTAGGACCCAACAGTACTCGACAGTACACGACAGTACTCAACAGTACACCGACAGGACCCAACAGTACTCGACAATACACGACAGTACCCAACAGTACTCGACAGTACACGACAGTACCCAACAGTACTCAACAGTACACGTCAGGACCCAAGTCCTGTTGGACGCTGTACAAAATTTTAGGGTGCCGATGACCCCTCGCCTTCCACCCTCTTCAAAGGGGTGAGGGGTTGCCAACTTTAAAGCATTATAATATTGTATTGTATTGGCACTGTAGCTTATAATAACTATAGTCCACAACAAGGTCAAAATTGTCCAACGGAGAGGGGGGCGTTACTTTGATCATTTTAAAAATCTAATTAAAAATTCTTGATCCCCATCCCCAAAAGTCCCTGCATACCCATTTTGAACGATATCGAACATACTTAGATAGTAGCCCCCCTCCAGCATTTTCAAAGGGGGGGGGGGAGCTGTGAACTTCATAATATCAGTATATTGTATTGTCATCGGAACTTTAAGTGTGTACCAAATTTGAAGTTGATCCGATGTCTAGAAGTGGGTTAAAACTGAGTTAAAATTGAGTGTCGCGCTAGTCCTCTTATATAACCCATTGTGGGTCGGTGGCGGGTTGGCCCGGCATGGCACGGCGGTGAGTAGTTATGTTAACTGTACATACCTTTCTTCCAGGAGTAACACCTTTCCAATCCTTTTCAACAATGAATCCTGTAAAAGCTTTACCAGCTGGGCATTTTGGGTCAGGATTGGTTCTTGCCAAAACGAAATACCTAAAAACAAAAACAAGCGGTTGTAATTAACCTATTTTGAACACTCAATTTCTTTGATAAGAAGTAGTCACGTATATCTTAAATACACTGTACCAATAAAGCGTATTAAAACCTCAGAGTAATAACATAATATTACTCTAAGATTAAAACCATTAAAATTCTAATTAAATTTTTATTTTATCAGTTCATCTTAAATTTGAAAGTTTGACGGCAATAGGGTATTTGAAAAATTTTAGAATGATACATAGGTCCCTAATTTGCTACGAAAAATTATTAAAATAGTATATTTTATCATGACCATATTTAAAATCAAGTTTTCTCATTTCCGGTTTGAATTTGCCGCTAAAAGGCTCAATTCTAACATGGCGTTGCAATGACGTCACAGCGCAGTAAACTCGCGGACAGATACACGGCATTCAAGTGTTTATTTGTTTTTGGTCTGTGTTTTTACTGTTTTTTATGTAAAATATGTCCTATAAGTGGTGTGTAATGCCTCAGTGTTCGAATACTAGCATAACAACACCTGAAAAACTATTTATTCATGTGCCTACAGCAGTAAAATAACAGAAAAAGTGGCTAGAACTTGCTCGAAGAGACCCAGCAGTACTTCAAGTATTGCTGGTCGTTGTATACTTTTTGCCTCCCTGTCCTGCAATTTTTGATTGTTTCTTAATGCTTAAAATAATAATGATTGGGTATTTAATTGAATCCATTGTAAGTGGTATATTAAACAAAAAAGCAAAACATATCTTAACTTAACCTCAAAATCTAAATAAGTAAGAGTATGCAAAGAATATCATAAAAGAACTTTCAGTTAGATACAAAACAACTCATCGAATACTTACATCAACATTTTAACGTTTCTAAATTCCGCAGAACAAAAATCACTGTTGTTGGCAAAGAAGCCTGCTACCATAAAGGAATGCAGCATTGGCAAGTTGGAGCTATCGGTTTTGGAGAATCCGTTTTCCATTGAAAATATTTTTATAACCAAACACAAAATAAAATCTAATTTAGGACGATAATTCGCATTTTACACCAAAGCAAACATTACCATCCATAAGAAAATAACACAGAAAATAGGTTCGTTCGAGGCGTTTACTGCCTTGTGACGTCACTCGCAGCTGATTGGTAGACCGCCTGTTTTGAATCACGTGGCTAATTGTTTTAATTCAATGAATTTATTTAATTAAAAGAACTACGAATTTGAGAAAAAATTAAACAAAAAAGTTTGTTTTTAGCATTACCTAGGTCTTGGTAGATATCTAAAAATAAATATATATTTATTTTTTACTACTGTCAAACACCCTATTATGTCAAAAACTAATAGATAGATTTTTGAAATTTTTGCACGGTTGTAAGGACATTCAAAAGGCGTTCAAAACAAGGTATCACTAGACCCACTTTTCCTATTCAAAATATAGGGGTAAAGTATACCCATCAAAGGGGGTTCGTGCTACAAATATTTCAAAAGAGCCAAAAAGTGTCCCCCTCAGAAACAACACCCTGTATATTATTTACCAGTTGGCCATTCCGCCTCCTGTGATCCACATCTTTTCACCATTCAAGATCCATTCGTCGCCTTTCTTCTCAGCTCTGGTCTTGATGCCACTAACATCGGAACCCGCACCGGGTTCCGTGACTGCATAGGCCGCCATCAGTGGTTCCTCAACCATCCTACCAAGGTACTTCTTTTTTTGTTCTTTGTTACCAGCGAGACATACTGGAGTTTCCTAAAAATGTTTAATTTTTTAATATTAATCTAATCGCTTACAGACCACCGTGAATCGTGCACGGTAAAACAAATTGTCTTAGATCAAAGCAAATTGCTTTGAAGTAAAATAATTTGTGGTTTCCTATTCATCAAGAGAATATTTTCTTGATATAGCACAAACAATGTCTTGCCCTTTATTTTAATGTGAAACAGAAATTGTTTTATTATGAATTGGAACTGAATTAACCTAAGGCACCGTTTTCTCTGGAAGCAAAATATTACTATGTTTAGTCCACCATACAAGAGGTGGACTATTAAAAACGTAAAAATTTATTTTTTTATTTGTAGGTCCTAAAACACCGAAATCGGCGAATAAAATAAATTGGCTGTTTGAATACACACAATAAATCAAGAATACCTCAAACGATTTTAACCCAATATGATACCGAAGTCTTTTGTTAAATTGTTGCATTAAATTTTGGTTAAAAAGAAAGGGTCAAAAGTATTATTTAACCAATTTTAACTTAAAACTTTCAGCTATGCATAACCTAATGTGTTTTCTATTTGGATTTACAACATTTTTGCATATGGCGCATATCGCTCTTTGAGAAAAAGTGCAGCATTGCTCTAAAAAGATTATTAACGTGAAAAGATTTTTGCTGCCTGTGGCATATTTTTCCGGATTCAAACTTTCTTGCTTTGTATCTATTTTCGCCTGCAAGCATTTAAAGTATTATTCCTTCAATATTTTCTAAACATTTTGTCTCCGACGTATTTACTCAAGAAATGTTTGCTACCACTACTATGTCGGTTTAGAATGTTTTTCTACGTTGTCCGACGCCTATTCTCCACCTCCTTCGATCTTGACAATCATCTTCTGTCAGATTCTCTTGTCTCATTGATCTTTGGATTGACTGTTGCCATTCTAGTTTAGGACGTCCTCTTTTTCTGCGCCCTACTGGTTGCCACTCTAGGACTGCTTTGGTAATCTTTCGTCGTTTATCCGTTGTACATGGCCGTACCATATCAATTGCCTTTTAGTGATGTCATCCGTTATGCTTCCCTCGATTCCCATTCTTTCTTTTATGATCTCATTTCTTATGTGATCTAATCTAGATATTCTCATTGATCTTCTTATTGCATCCATTTCGACACTTTCCATTTCTGTTTTGTATTTTTCTGTTACGCGACAAGTCTCTATTCCATACAACAGCGTGTTTTTTACCATTGTTTCATATATGTTAAATTTTACATTCTTTCTTATCTCTCTGCTCCATAAAATACTGTTAAGACATCCAATAACCTTTTTTGCTTTTACTATTCTTTTTTCCAATTCTTTACAGTCTGTTCCTGTCTTATCAAATGTGACACCCAAGTATACATACTCATTGTATGGAGATATTGTTTGTCCATTGTCTAGTTCTAACTCACTGGATTTGTTTCCAATACATAAGTACTGTGTCTTGTCCACGTTCACTGTTAGTCCCCACTTTTGGTATTCTTCCGTTAACTTTCTCATCATATACTCCATGTCTTCTTTATCATTAGCTACAATTACTTGGTAGTCAGCAAACTGTAGTGTGTATATAGTAAATCGGTCGTTAAGTTGTATTCCCATGCCGTGCACTTTACGTTTCCAATTTTTTAGAGCCACTGCGATATATATTTTAAAAAGAGTTGGAGAGATACAACATCCCTGTCTTAAGCGTTTTGTTACCAGGAATTCTTATGAAAGTCGATTTCCAATTTTAATTTTAGATTTTGACCCTTTGTATAGTTCTTTTATCGCTTTTATGTATGTATGATTGATATTAGTTTGTTCCAACACCGTCCATAATTTTTCTACTGGAACGGTATCATATGCTTTTTGTAGGTCCACAAAGGTAACATGAGTCCCTTTATTTCTGGCGCTTCTTTTCTCAATTACTTGTTTAAGACAAAAAACATTATCACTACAAGATCTGCCTGCACGAAACTCTTCTTCTTCTTGTTCATGAAAATCATTCTCTATTAGATCTCTAAGAATCCTACCGTACAATCTACTTAGAGTGCTGGTGACTGAAAGTCCTCTGTAATTGTTACAATCCAGCTTGTTTCCTTTTTTATGTATTGAGGATATGAATGAAATGTTTGCTCCTTTTTTAAAATTTTCACTGGAGGATTAAGAAGGAATACTACTCATAATGTTTATATTTGTCTAGGAAAAGTTTTTAATCAGGATCTACTTTTGTGGCTTCATATCAACTCTGCCACCCCTAGGGTCTTGCCCCCTAACGCGTCCCCGACCCACGCTGCTTCATTGTTGTCCACCATTACCTTTTTTATGGTTGGACTAAAAATGCATTCAAAAACTAAAATTAAATAATAAGTAGCTTACTAGTAGATTGGTAAGTTAGCTTTAAAAAAAAAATGACTTTAGTAAATGTGAAACAAAAATAATGAAATATAAAATTAAGTGAATTATTTAGTTTTAGGAACAAGCAGAATTTTATTGTATTATTCTGGTTGTGTATCGCTCTGTATGTCACTTACAGAAAGCTGACTAAATTGACCTTTCGCGAATTGAGTCGCGGCCTTTTCTGATATTTTTGCAAAACTGGCAACGTTGGTTTTACGCATTTCTCTTCTCCCATGCAATCCTTATAGCCAATGCCAAAATCCCACCCCTAGATAGAAGGCTGGCCACGCATTATAGATATTGGACATTGCCTACCAAGCAAACTTGAGAAATTAGAGACATAATTATACACATTTGCAAAGAAATATCTGGTGATTTCAGATGTATTTTTGGTTTTTTTTATGTTCAGGCTACTTTTTGGTATTTAGAAATTGAAACCTAACTTTTTCACAAAACCTACAAAATGTAAAAACAAAAATAAAAATATTGATAAATTTTTTGTAATACAAAATAATAAAAATTGTCATGAAGTTTTATGTTATAATATTCAATGGACATTAAAATATTTTTTGATAATAAATAAAAATGTTCAGATCTGTCAGTTTACCCGATTTTCATAAAATTTTCAGGTAAAATAGTGTTTCAACCTGTAACGAGCTGATTAGATTTCGGTCAAAATCCATTAATGCTAATTTAAAAAATCCTAACTTTTTGACGGACATAATATAGTCGGAATGGGACAACTGGGCGCCGCCAACTCGGCGCCGCCAACTCGGCGCCGCCAACTGGGCGCCGCCAACTCGGCGCCGGGCCAACTGGGCGCCGGGCCAACTCGGCGCCGCCAACTGGGCGCCGGCCAACTCGGCGCCGGACTAAAATTTTTTTTTTTTGATAAAATGTGTGGATGAAAAATAAAATATCTTATTTATATAATAACATCTTTCCAAAATCCTTTACGCAGTTTTTTACAAGCTTTTATATTTAGCTTCAGATGTTCTGTCTAACTAACTATCTATCAAATATTGTGAAGCGTTTTTGACACACTTGCCATTATCCGATTTGGATGAAATTTGGTACACACGTAGTGGTCCCATGACAATACAACACTAAGAAAAAAATATCCTCCCACCCCTATCCCCACCCCTTCTATACAAAAATATGTTTTTGACACACTTCCCGTTATCCGATTTGAATAAAATTTGGTATACACATAGTGGTCCGATGATAATAAATCAATCAGAAAAAAATATCCTCCCACCCCTACCCCCACCCCCTTCCATAGAAAAATTTGTTTTTGACACACATCCCGTTATCCGATTTGGATGAAATTTGGTATACATATAGTGGTCCGATGACAATACAACATTGAAAAAAAAATCCTACCACTCCTACCCCCACCCTCATCTATAGAAAAATGCGTTTTTGACACACTTCCCATAATCCGATTTGGATGAAATTTGGTATACATATAGTGATCCGATGACAATACAATATTAATAAAAAAATATCCTCCCACCTCTACCCCCACCCCCTTTCATAGAAAAATGAGTTTTTGACACACTTCCCATTATCCGATTTGGATAAAAATTGGTATTCACATAGTGGTCCGATGACAATACAACATTTAAAAAAAATATCCTCCCACCTCTACCCCCCCCCCTTCCATAGAAAATGCGTTTTTGACACCCTTCCCATTTTCCGATTTGGATGAAATTTGATATACATATAGTGATCCGATGACAATACAATATTAAAAAAAATATATCCTCCCACCTCTACCCCAACGCCCTTTCATATAAAAATGAGTTTTTGACACACTTCCCATTATCCGATTTGGATCAAATTTGGTATACATATAGTGATCCAATGATAATACAATATCAAGAAAAAATTATCCTCCCACCCCTACCCCCACCCCTTCTATAGAAAAATGTGTTTTTGACACACTCCCCGTTATCCGATTTGGATAAAATTTGGTATACACATAGTGGTCCGATGACTATACAATAAGAAAAAAATATCCTTCCACCCCTACCCCCACCCCCTTCCATAGAAAAATTTGTTTTTGACACACATCCCGTTATCCGATTTGGATGAAATTTGGTATACATATAGGTAGTGATTTAGATTTAAAAAGATTTACAGAGTAGGTAAAAAATTTTTTAAATAAATTTGTGGCTAAGCGGGCATAGAAAGATTTTGTTTCTCTTGTATTTTCCGTGGGCAGCTCGAAAACTGTAAACCGACAGGGGTCCACGATCTAATGGTGTGATCTTGGACCTCCGTAAGTGTACAGCTTTCGAGCTGCACACGGAAAAAGACAAGAGAAACAAAATCTTTCTACACCCGCTTAGCCACGAACAATTTTTGTTTTCTTCATTCACGAGTACTAAACTTTACGTTTATAAAAAATTTAATTTTTGTCATTTCTGAACTAACGAAATACTTTTGAATCTTAATCATTTTTAAAAAACTTGGTACCTACCTACTATTTTTTTGTATAATTTTTTTTTAGCTTACCAACTTATTGTTCTCAAAAAAATGCAATATTCTGTCTCATAAAACATTTTCGTATAATTTCAAAAACAATGATGAATAAATAAAAAAGTCCGCCATTTTGGATCTGCCATTTTGTTTTTTTAAAGTTTGAGTTAAAAATTGTGTTAAATGACCTCAAGCAATGTAATATTTCAAGTTTGAGACAAATCGGTTGGTAAATAAGAAAATCCGCCATTTTGGATCCGCCATTTTGATTTCTGGATTCGCCATTGTTGTAATAAAAAACGTAAATTGTAGTATTACCAGGTTACCAAACACTACAACTACCAAGATTCAACAGTCGACTTAATGGTTTTAACTTTACTTAACAAAAACAAATTTCAAATAAATTAGTTAAAAAAATGGAAATTTTGACGATGTTAGTACGATAAGATATCCGTATCAATTAAATATCACTATTTGCAAGAATCAATCTAGCAGAAAAATGCAGAGGTAAATAAATAAAGAAGAGTTTATTCTAGATAATAATGAAATCGCTGATCGTGAATTATTTGGAAACTCATTTTTCTATTGGGGGAAGGAGAGGGTGGGGGTAGAGGTAGAAATATATTTTTTGTTTGGGCTGTATTGCCATCGGACCTTTATGCATATACCAAATTTTATAAAAGTCATTTGAAGTGAAGTGTGTCAAAAACGCATTTTTTATGGAAGGGGGTGGGGGGTAGGGGTGGGAGGACATTTTTTCATTATTGCTGTGTTGTTATCGGACCACTATATGTATACCAAATTTCATCCAAATCGGATAATGGGAAGTGTGTCAAAAACGCATTTTTCTATAGATGAGGGTGGGGGTAGGAGTGGTAGGATTTTTTTTTCAGTGTTGTATTGTCATCGGACCACTATATGTATACCAAATTTCATCCAAATCGGATATTGGGAAGGGTGTCAAAAACGCATTTTCTATGGAAGGGGGTGGGAGGATATTTTTTTCATAATGTTGTATTGTCATGGGACCACTACGTGTGTACCAAATTTCATCCAAATCGGATAATGGGAAGGGTGTCAAAAACGCATTTTCTATGAAAGGGGGTGGGGGTAGGGGTAAAGGGATATTTTTTTTTAATGTTGTATTGTCATCGGACCACTATGTGAATACCAAATTTCATCGAAATCTGATAATGGGAAGTGTGTCAAAAACTCATTTTTCTTTGAAAGGGGGTGGGGGTAGAGGTGGGAGGATATTTTTTTCTTAATATTGTATTGTTATCGGATCACTATATGTGTACCAAATTTCATCCAAATCGGATAATGGGAAATGTGTCAAAAACGCATTTTTCTATAGATGAGGGTGGGGGTAGGAGTGCTAGGATTTTTTTTTCAATGTTGTATTGTCATTGGACCACTATATGTATAGCAAATTTCATCCAAATCGGATAATGGGAAGGGTGTCAAAAACTCATTTTTCTATGAAAGTGGGTGGGGGTAGAGGTGGGAGGATCTTTTTTTCTTAATATTGTATTGTCATCGGATCACTATATGTATACCAAATATCATCCAAATCGGATTACGGGATGTGTGTCAAAAACAAATTTTTCTATAGAAGGTGGTGGGGGTAGGGGTATTTTTTTCTTATTGTTGTATTATCATCGGACCACTATGTGTATACAAAATTTTATCCAAATCGGATAACGGGAAGTGTGTCAAAAACACATTTTTCTATAGAAGGGGTGGGGGTAGGGTGGGAGGATATTTTTTTCTTAATGTTGTATTGTCATGGGACCACTACGTGTGTCAAACACGCTTCACAAGATTTGATAGATAGTTAGTTAGTTAGACAGAACATCTGAAGCTAAATAAAAGCTTGTAAAAAAAATTGCGTAAAGGATTTTTTAAAGATGTTTTTATATAAATAATATATTTTATTTTTCATCTACACATTTTACCAAAAAAAAAATTTTAGTCCGGCGCCGAGTTGACCGGCGCCCAGTTGGCGGCGCCGAGTTGGCCCGGCGCCCAGTTGGCCCGGCGCCCAGTTGGCGGCGCCGAGTTGGCGGCGCCCAGTTGGCGGCGCCGAGTTGGCGGCGCCCAGTTGTCCTAGACCGTAATATAGTGGACCACGTTTTTCTCATAATTTGTGTTATAACCAAAAACTTCGTAGAAGCTTTCGTTTCTGAGATATTTACAAAAAACTATCATGGTGTAGTAATAGTGTCAGGATAGGATTTATAAGCAAGTGCACATTATCCTTAAACAATCTAAGGAAATGAACTTCTGTATATAGTTCAATTTGTATTAAAACGTGAAATAAACTGTATACGGAATTAAAAACATTAAGCGATTGACCGGTCATCGATGATGTTTATACAGGAAAACGGTTTTTAATAAAAGCATCTCCAAAAGAGTTTAGCAGTTAGTTGTAAGCTGAGAACGTAACGTCCCACACGTACAAGTTAACAGTGCAGACAAGTAGTAGTCAGAAGTCAAGTGTATCTAGAAGATACGCATTTCCTAGCAAGATGTATTTAATGTAAGTAGTAATTATAAGTTTTGTTAATAAAAACATAAAACTAACTTAAAGTGTGTTATGTCACGTTAAAACCCCCTCGTGAGATATGGTGGAGGTGCCGTGTATCGATCCCGGTACTTCTCTAAGGAAATGAACTTCTGTATATAGTTCATTTTGTATTAAAACGTGTAATAAACTGTATACGGAATTAAAAACCTTAAGCGATTGACCGGTCGAAAACACATCTCGATATCCTATCAATAGCAAACGGTATTTAATAAAAGCATCTCCAAAAGAGTTTAGTAGTTAGTTGTAAGCTGAGAACGTAACGTCCCACGTACAAGTTAACACTGAAGTCAAATAGTAGTCAGAAGTCGAGCGATAAAAACATAAACCTAACTTAAACTGTGGTACGTCACGTTAAAACCCCCTCGTGTGTAAAACTACTATGATCTAATGGTATTTGTATGATAGGCATGAACTAAACGCACATGCACCTAAATCATACTTGTCTCTGAATATTGCGTACTAGAAGAATTTATTTCAGCGCCATCTACCCTTCAATGTTGCAAGGCTCGCCGGTTGCCACTCTATATGGGTAATTTACTGATTGATTTTAGTCAGTGTTTTGTGTCATCTCTAGTTTTGAATAGTTTTTATACAAGATCAACTTTTAAAGGCCTGTTTTATCTTGGGCTTACTCACCCCGTCATAGTTAGTTACGGCAAACTAACTACACTCTAAAAAACCAATGCAAGAAAATACTCGCTTACCTTCTACGGAACCCTCGTAAGAACCTTCTTTTTGGGAGACCCAATCGCATTATGCTGGACAATAAGGGGAATTTAGGAACGAGGTTTCAAGCTCTTTGAGAGGAGTTTCGGTTGATAGCATTTTGTAGGTTGACGATTTTGGTGAAAAATCATTATAGATTGGATAAAAAGGTGTGTTTGCAAAAAGATCCGTTTTGTTTTGAGTGTGATCGAATTCCAATGGAAATTTCTTTGGAAAAGTTGCAATAAGTTCGGTTCGACTTTTGGAAAGTTCTTTAGTGTTCTTAAAAGTTGAATCTTCATTATATATTATATATATATATATATATATATATATATATATATATATATATATATAGGCTAGCTAGGAAGGTAGATCCGTCATGGATCCGTTTATTTTTCGTTTAATTACAGTTTCTTTGCGATATTATTCCTACTAAATATTTTTTTCTAAACTTTTCAATTTCCTATGGCCTATAAGCACTTACCCCAAGACTAGCCCCTTCAATAGCATTTGTAATGCCAGTGCAACCCCAAGCCAGTGCGTCTGTGATAAGACACCCATCGAAGACACCCAATTCCATTCCTCCGAATTCCTCAGGAATATGTATGTTCAATAAGCCTGCGAAAGAAGTGTTTTTCTTTTATTATAAACCCCGTGAAGAAGTTCACATCTAGGGGACTTAATTTCCATAAGAGGATAAAAAACAGATAGAGTATAGTATGTATTAATAAGAGACCGCGATACGTCCGATTCCCGTCGAAAGCTTTTTAGCGTTGCCAAAAATCACCTTAATAAATTACTACAGGCGCAAGTCGTCCGCTACATACGCTCGTACACAGTGTGCCTGAATGAAGTATAGGTTACATAAAAATGGTTCCAAAAACTAATTGCACATTTTGAATATGGACTCTTTTCTGAATTCAGAGCCATATTCATGTAAATCCTAGCTGATCCTCTTCTCGAAATTTTTGACATTTTTCTAGTTAGTCTAGGCGCTGGGTCCTGTCACGTGTGATTTAATATGTGCGCTCAGTTTGACTATGGGGCTTTGTTATGCACCCATAGGAGTATAAAAAATCTTTGGTCACATGTTCGAACTCATTGTAGTTTGGAAGCCATCTTTGAAAGTGGCCGCCAAATTGATAAATGTTTTTGTTTAAGCGTATCTCCCTACCCAGTCGTCCGATTTTAGCTTTTTAAGGCTTGTTATACTCCTTTTTTAAAGAGAAATAAATTTTGTCATTAGACATTTTTTGATAAATGAAGTAGTTCTTGAGATATACCAAGTTATTAGTATTTCCGCTCGCAAAAAATTAAAATAATACCCATGCTCATTTGATTGTAGTTTCAATATTATTGAGATTTGTTTCTTTTTTGTTACATAGACGACAAATTTTTTGTTTTCACAACCAATTTATGGATAATTAACGGCAAATTGTGCACTAAATTGTTTTTTAGATATAACCATTATTTTTATATGTGTTCTGCAAACTTTATATAAAGTTAGCAGAACACCATTAAAAAAAAAAATTTGTTTTCACATAATTTACGGATAGTTAACGGCAAATTATGAGCATATAATTTTTTTTAATTTCCAAAGTTGTACTGCTAACTTTCTATACATATTTTAATGCATTATTCTGGTTGTGCATTACCCCGTTTAATGAATGAACTTACATAAAAATGACTAAATTGACCATTCGCGAATTGAGTAACGCCTATACTGATATTTTCTCCTTCGTTCCGCGTACGTTTGACAAATGTTCTATACCTAAATTTTTCTATTTCTATGTGAATTACCTAGTCCATGAGCTTTCTTAATTATATCCCAAGGGTATTTGCCAGTTTTGTCATATTCAGCGGCAACTGGAGCAATTTCGTCCCTGGCAAATTTCCTGGCTACATCTAGTAGTTCCCTCTGGGTGTCGTTAAGTTCTGGAAAAAGTTTAAAGAATACAAAATTAATAATTTAAAGTCGTAAAAGTCGTTAAAGAAATGTTAAAGAATAGTATTAAAAGGCTTAAATCCGGAAAAGCTAGCGGACCTGGGGGAATATACGCTGGAATGCTCAGATATGGATCAGAGAAACTACTAGAAAATCCAGACATCCAGTACCTGATGAATGGAAAATTGCATTCATATCCTTAATACATAAAAAAGGAAACAAGCTGGATTGCAACAATTACAGAGGAATTTCAATAACCAGTACTCTAAGTAGATTGTACAGTAGGATTCTTAGAGATCTAATAGAGAAATAATTTTCATGAACAAGAAGAAGAAGAAGAGCAAAGTGGGTTTCGTGCAGGCAGATTTTGTAGTGATAATGTTTTTTGTCTTAAACAAGTACTTGAGAAAGGAGTGCCAAAAATATAGAGACCCATGTTTCCTTTGTAGACCTACAAAAAGCATATGATACTGTTTCAGTAGAAAAATTATGGACAGTGTAAGAACAAACTAATATCAATCATACATACCTACATAAAAGCGACTCTTTTTAAAATATGTATCGCAGTAGCTCTAAAAAAGTGGAAACGTAAAGTACACGGCATGGGAATAAAACTTACAGTTTGCTGACAACCAGGTAATTGTAGCTAATGATAAAGAAGACATGGAGTATATGATGAGAAAGTTAACTGAAAAATACCAAAAGTGGGGGTCAACAGTGAATGTGAACAAGACACAGTACTTATGTATTGGAAACAAATCAAGTTAGTTAGAACTAGACAATGGACAAATAATATCGCCATGCAATGAGTATACATATATACTTGGGAATCACATTTGATAAGACAGAAACAGACTGTAAAGAACTGGAAAAAAGAATAGTCCAAGAAGGTTATTGGATGTCTTAACAGTATTTTATGGTTCAGAAAGATAAAAAAGAATGTAAAATTTACCATATATGACACAATGGTGAAAATCACGCTGTTGTATGGAATAGAGACTTGTCGCATAACAGAAAAATACAAAACAAAAATGGAAAGTATCGAAATGAATGCATTAAGAAGATTATATTTCAATAAATAAATTATTGCACACTTTTGACACAAAGTAATTGATATGTTTTTGAAAATATAATTAAGAAACCATAAGTAGGTATTTTCTTTAGGAAATAGTCCTCAGAATATTCCTTGTTCATGTGCAAATTATAATAATTTAATATGCACTAGGGATATTACCAATTCCAATTTTTTAGGCAAAACCAAAAATTCTTAATTTTAAGAAAACTACATATTAATAAAACATTACAATCAGGCTAGGTCTAAAGGTTCCTAAAAGATCAAAATACATTTTGAAGCTTTGCTTTATCAATATTTTGTTTATGAACATAAATTTTAATTTTATACAATTAAAACCCACACCTTCCTTTTAAGTTTTTCAAGCCTTTTAGATTGAAAAACACAGATTAAATGAAAAATAACATATTTAATAAGTATTTTATTTTTTTATCTCAAAATATAATAAAAATATTTAAGATTAGAAGTACATTCCTAGATATCTGGCCAGGGGGGCGATTTACTACTAACTACTAACATAATTTTATGGCAAAAAAATATTAATTTTATATTATTTTGGGAAAACTAGTGCAACTTTTACCTTCCTAGCCCGCAAAGCAATGGCTAGAGAAGGTATTGTTTTGGACAATTTTTTTTTTGAGATAACAATGTAAATGTGTTATTTGGGTGTATTTTGACCTATCCTAGCAATATTGTCGTAATGTCTGTCTGTGTTTGTGTATGTGTGTATGTCTGTCTGTAACACCATAGCTCCTAAACCGCTAAACCGATTTTCATGAAACTTTCAGGTAAAATAGTGCTCAATATTGCAACAAGCTGATTAGATTTTGGTCAAAATTTATTTTTTGCATTCTATGCATGACCAGGCATTATAGTTCATTCCATAATTTTTGAGATAGATAGTAATCAGCTGTTACCATAACAAATAGCATAGGCCAGCAAAAAAAATTGTAAAAAGTTATCCCAAAATAATGATATGGACTAAAGTGCAGTTTTACTTCTGAGATGGCTTCTGCCTAAAAATATGGTTGAAAAAATAGTATGCATCCCAAATCATAAAGTGCAATTAACAATTATTATCTCACTCACCAGAAATTAATTATTTGTTGTCATCTGTTTACCACCAATAATATAAACTTTTATTTAATACACTTTATCCAGTGGGGGTCCCAGAGAAAAAGGACAGGGGGCCCCATGACCCCCCTGGTCCCAAAAAATACCAAATACAAAAGGCATCTTCTGGTGTATTACACACCCCAACAAAAAAATGTGTTTTGTTTTAACCAAAATCTCAACAACCGCCTTTTTAAAAGTTTGAGACCCCACTCTCTTTATCCTTAAAGTTAGGAATTCAAATATATTAGCAGAGTAAAGTGAGCAGTTTTTTTTTGCTAAAATAAATACTCTTATAGTTGGGGAATTGAATGACTTAAGACATTTTTTTCTGAGGGGTGGGACACTCCTGAAATAGGTGTTCAAATTTTGTTTGAAATAATTTGAAATACATTGAAACACTTTGAAGTAATTTGAAATACATTAAGATCCTTTGAAATACATTAAAATACATTGAAATACTTTGAAATAACAAAAAAAAGTGTTTACAAATTTTGGAGTGTCCTACCCTTCATTTTTTTCAACAGTTTCTTTGTGCATTGGATGAAGAAAGCAGATATGCAATGTTTTTTCATATGCAATGTATCATTATATTATTCAGCTATTAGACTCAATGTTTTCTTTATTTTTTTAAACAATAAAATATGGACAATAATTTTATGTGTCTTAAATATTGCTTAAACTTGTCATAGTCATAGTTCCAGTCTTAGTTTCATGACAGAGATTGAAATGAATAAAAAAATAAATTTAAAATGTTTAACTACGAAAACAATTCAAATGTATAGTCAATGACAACCACTGACACACATACCAAACACACAAGAACCTAAACACAATCTAAAAAATACAAAATGTTAGGATTTTTTGAAGAATTGAAAAAAACTCATTTTGAGAGTAATACCCTGTTTCCACCAATGCATGCACACCCCGATTCAAAAAACGCATCATGTGATGGACCATGGATTTGCACTGGTTTTAAATGCAGCATAACCTGATGCGTTTTTTAAATCTGGGTGGGCATGCATTGGTGGAAACAGGGTATAAGGCTCTACTTTAACTAATAAATAAAAAATAGCTTTTTTGAAGATCTTCAAGTTTGTTTCTATCTTTATCTCATTTGGTAGAGCATTGTAAAATTTTATTGCTAGATAGTTTGGCCCCTTTTCTGTACTGGTAAGTCTGTATATGGGCAAGTTATTATATCCCTGTGATCTGGTGTCAAAGGAGTAATTTTTCTGAGGGGTGATCAGCTGAGCCAAATTTGAACACTATCCTACAGGACTTTAAAGTAAAATCTTGGTCCTGTAGTGTATTTTAGGGTCCTGTATAATGTCCTGTGGAGTCCTGTAGACAAAATTTGTACATCTACTGTAAGCAGCTGATTACCCCTCCGATTTTTCCCAAACATTTTAAAATTCTCTTGGTTGTCAAACAAGAATAATAAACACTCATAGACAAACAGTCTTCGCATCTATCTTTGTCACTTTCTTACTTTAAGGTAAGTATATGAGTTAATACTAAAACTACAACTAGTACTATGACTATGACAAGTATGAACAAAGTGTGTAGGTAGGTATGTTTTTGCTTTAATGGCTCATAATAAGTATCTAGTTCTATAAAAATGCCATTCTCATCTGATATTCCTATCACATCCTTTGGCCAATAGTGGTCAGGTGTTATGCAAAATTACTTATCTTGACCAATGGCCTAGTCCCTCGCTTTTCACAGTTAGTGAATTTTACACATTTGAAGTGCACTTTAGTCTCCTGCCCTGTACCAACTGAATGTTTCTTGGTTGGATTGTAGAAGCTTTCTTAATAGAGGTCTTTAAACATAGCACATGATGGCTCAGAGATTATTTAAAGCTAGCTATTGGCCAAAGCATGTGATGGGAACCAGCTACCAGCTACCCTGAAGAAAACCACACTCAATAAAAAGGATAAAAATAAATATTTCTTACCAAAACTATACCCACTAGCAACAGCTTTTGCACTGCTGTATTTTGCATTTAATATCACAGGTTTTAAGGCACTTGGTCTGAAAAGTTTTTGAATCTGTAAGAAAACAACAGATAGGTAAAAATCTAGAACCAATATTTAATATTATTTATTATTTAATGTAAAAAGAGAGAAGCAAAAAGCAAAAAGAACTTTTTAAATAAAATATATAATTTTCTCAAAAAAAAATCCTATAAAATTAGAAAGTAGGTCAAAGTTTTTCTTACCTGTTGCAAAGCCATAATAAACTATTTTATTTTTTAAAATATTTTACAGCAGGAAACGTACAAGCAACTCACAGCAATATGAACAAAAACAAGATTTTATGCAAAGAAATAAATATTTTATATTATGCTTAGAAAGGCTTTTTTAACCTTTGGACTGGACCATAACATATTGACTCCGACCGAACCATAGATAAAGGATTTGCGGCGCGGTTCAGTGAGTTTTTATTAGATAGGCAACTCCGGCTGTTTAACAGGCCGTTAGCTCTGTGGCGCCCACTGCGGAGCTTAGTGACGAACTAAAAGTTAAGGCGGGAAATTTGAATCGCCTTTTATAATAAATTTTCTTTAATTTTAAAGTTTTAAAAAAAAAAATTTAATCAGTCAATATTTTATAGATATACACTGTCTTTATAAGATATAAACAGATTGAAAATGATATATAAAGTGCAATAAATAAAACATTTTTTAAATGAGTTTTAATTATTATAAAAAAAGCTACAAATTAACGACTAACTATTGATGAAATAATACATAGTCTAATTGATTGGTAAAATAAAATATAATGATAAACCAAACACTATCTAGCATATTTAAATTTGCTTTTAACATTTCTGGTGAGTGATGAGTGAATAAATAATGAAACAGTTGTTCGCGAAGAGAATCATTCTTAAATGTCTACTTTTTAACAGCTTGACGAAAATCTGACATGATTTAAAAGTACCTCCTCGCCTTGGTTGTAAGTTGTGTAGGGTGTTTCAAAGTAGTATATACGTAGCTTATCAGTGGTCGCACATATCATCCAAAAGCTGAAAACAATAAACAAAATCAACTTATAACCACATTAATAATAGGTACTAGATTATGGAAAGATAAAGATTTAAAATTAAGGGATAAATTTATTCAAAGTACATTACGCTGTTGGGTAATCCCTCGTTTACCCATCGATTAAGCACAAATTTAGTGTTAATTTTGTATGTGTCTCCCTTTTACTTAATATCAAAAGAAAGGGATAGACATAAAATTAACACTATACATTTGTGCTTAATTGATGGGCAAATAAGGCACCTATCAGGCATTGGAAACCTGTATTCAAAGTTCCGTAAAGTAAGCGATAAGAAGTTAAAAAGACACTACCAATGTCTCGGAAAACTATGCATTTGGTACTCGTCTGAACTTTAGACACTTCACCCAGAAAAGCAACTAGAAATTCTTATTCTTTTATATTTAAAATTGCAAAAGTTACAAATTTAAAAAAATTTAATTTTAATGCGTCACAGGAGCAAAGATTACCCACAAAAAAAAAAGCTTCGGTTCGGTCTCCCAGGATTACCTACATAAGCCAAAAAGATAGATTTAAAATGAACCCGAAATAAAATGCGGTGGAAGAGGTTATTCTACCTGAAAAAAAGGGGGAAAAAATAGAATAAGGAACAAACGCGCGACCGCGCGCTTCTTTTGAGCTTAGTGAGAACTTTAACCTAACGACCTGTCAAATTGCATTGAGTTTCCTAGGCATGGACCGAACCGTGGTCTTCTGTGCCAGAGCCAGAGACACAGAGACAAAATTATCTATGGCCAGAGCTTGCCGTAGCTCTGACCCATGCCTAGGAAACTCAAAGCAATTTTTTCAAAATTTTGCTTCGTTTTTTTAGAAAAAATAAAATAACTGAATTTTTACTATTTTTTGTATAGCTAGTAAAGTTTAACCTACATTTTTAATAACACTAAAGCAAAATTTTAAAAAAAAGTTTAAATAAAAGTTATAGAATGAACATTTTTCTTTAATTTGGTGTATATATATATATATATTTATCGGTTTCACAACGTTCTACGTCTTCCGATACCCAATCTCCACTCGTTTCTGTTTGCCCATAATTCATCATCTAGGCCTCTTATTCTTATTTCACTATCTATTCCTTCTCTCCAGCTTCTCCTTGGTCTTCCTCGTTTTCTTCGGCCAGGTGGTTTCCATTGTAATATTTGTTTAGGTAGTCTTCCATCATCCATTCTTTGTACATGTCCGTACCACACCAGTTGTTTTGTTCTTATATCATCCACTAGAGTACGTTCACCCACTGTCATAATTTCTCTTATTCTTTGATTGGTAACTCTTTCTCTTTTTGATTTCCCTGCTGCTCTTCTCCAATAGTCCATCTCCGTAGCGGAAAGCATTTTTTCTGTTCTATCTTTGATTGGCCACACCTCTGAGCCGTATGTAATAATACTCTTTACAATTGTGTTATATATAAGCTTTTTGTTATGTTTTGATATACTTTGGTCCCAAATTATTCCATTTAATAAAGTTATTGCTCTTCTTCCTTGTACGTTTCTATCTTTTATAGCTTTGTCTAGTGTTCCGTCAGCTGTAATTTTCAGACCCAAGTATTTATACTCATCACAGGACTGAATTCGCTGCCCAGTATTTAAGATTAGATCCTGTTTCGTTCCACCAATACACATATACTCTGTCTTATTGATATTAACCTCTAGTCCCCACTTATTGTACTCTTCTATTAGTTTTCGTGTCATATATTCGAGGTCGTCATAATCCTGAGCCACCACTATCTGATCATCGGCGAAACATAAAGTATACAAGGTGGTTTCATTCAACGGAATTCCCATGTTTTGGCATTTTCTCTTCCAGACTTTAAGGACCTGTTCCAAATATATCTTGAAGAGCGTAGGCGAGATACAGCAACCTTGTTTAAGACCTTTATTTACTTGAAAGCCTTTGGTTAGTTTTGCTTTTATTTTAACTTTTGCCTTACTATTGCGGTATAACTCTTTGATGGCCTTAATTAGTTGTACGCTTATGTTTGTCTTTTCCAACGCTTTCCAAAGTAGATTTAGTGGTATACTATCATATGCCTTCTGCAAATCTACGTAAAGCAGATGGAGCTCTTGTCCGTATGCCATTTTCTTTTCAATAACTTGGGTTATACAAAAGAGATGATCTGAAGTCGATCTACCCGCCCTGAAACCAGCTTGTTCTTCTGCCTCCATATCTTTATATTCGCTCTCCACTTTATTTCTTATTATTTTGCCATATATTCTGCTTAGCGTACTAGTTACAGATATACCTCTATAATTGTCACATATATCTTTCCTTCCTTTTTTGTGTATTGTGGATATATATGACGTTTTCCACTCAGTTGGTACTACAGCTCCATTTAAATATCTTTGGAAAAGATTCCGTAATCTACAAAACAATTCTTCAGTGCCATATTTAATAAGTTCAGCTGGGATATTTCCGGGTCCGGCAGATTTACCGCTTTTTAAGGTTTTGCACACGTTTTTGACCTCAGATATTGTGAGGGGTACTGGAGATCCCATCGTTCTAATGATATTGTCTCTTTCGTCTTCCTTGAATTCTGGTCTATCTTCAGTTAAAAGTTTTTTTAAAATGCTCATCCCATTCTTTGTCTGGTATTGGTGAAATAATATCTCTGCATGTTTCTTTTTTGATCGATCTTATAGTTTTCCAGCTTTCAGTACTTCTCCTACCTCCTAAGTAAGAATCTATTTTCTGGCACTTTTGCATCCATGATTGATCCTTCTTATCACTGATCATTCTTCTCACCTTTGATTGCGCGATTTTGTATTCTTCTCTGCTTCTATCTGTCTTTTGGGATAAGTACGTGTGATATAATTTCCTTTTTTCCTCTATTTCACTTTCAATCTCAGCATCCCACCAGTATGGTTTTGTTCTTTTAGGAGTTTCTTCCACTAATCCTAGTGCTTCTTTTGCAGCTTGATGGATGCTTAATGTGATACATTCGTATTCCTCATCTGGGGTTTCACCTGAACTTGAATTAAGTTTTTCGTTCAGTCTCTTTTTGTATAAGTTTTTTACGCTGTCATGTTCTAGGCTTAGTAGATTATATTGACAGTGATCAATTTCCTCATTCACTGTATCATCAAGATTTTGTTGATGGAGGCTTCGGCCTTGATAAGGAAAGAGAATTTTGGTCTCCAGAATAATTTGGTGTATATAAGTCTTATATAGATGTGTATTTTATATTTATTTCAATAAAAAAACAATTTGTTGTCACCAAAACGACTACCGAAGGTGTATTACCGTACGCGGACGCCTATAAGGCGGCGCGCGGTTTTACGCAGCTGGTGCTTCTAGTAAAACAGGTGATTTCTATTATTAAAGTTTTTACAATATAGTGCAGGTGCTAGAGGTAGTTGAGTATGCAAAATATGAGGACCGCAATTTGACAATGGATCCTAGCTGAGAATAGGTCAGACTAACGATTTGGATGTTGCCGGACAAGTTTTTGGTCCAATTTTTTTTTATCCCCCCTCCTTATATAGTCGTGTTCGAATTTCTAAAAATGTAACTAAGTTGACGCCCTAAGACACAATGACATAGAAATGGATCAAAAATGTGTAAAATCTAATTTAAAAACAAAATTATACTAGTTTTTTAAATTTTAGCTGGAAAATCCCCCAAAACCCCCCAGACTCCCCAAATCCTGAAATTTTTAGATTTTTTTCAAATTTTCTTATAAACTAAGCTTACGGAAAAATATGTACTAATCTTTATTGTAGACCATAAAATTTCCTTTTCAACAATGTCAGTGGGGTACGACTAATGTCAAACTCTCCAGCGGCGTCCGTTTATTGAGGTAGTGTAAATAAATTTGAAAAAGTATGGTATGGTAGTTTTATCTATAACAATTTAGGGGCGTCCGTAAATAAAATCAATTTTAAAAAATCACTAAATTTATCAATTTTTATCCAATTTTCTCAAAAATTAAGCTTTTTGGAAAAAAAATATTTTGCCGTTTATTGTAGAAAATTAACTTTTTTTTAATCAGTGGGGTCAGGCTAATGACAAACTCTCCAGCGGCGTCCGTCTATCAAAAATTGTGACCTATAGTCGATTGTAGACAATAAAATTTCCTTTTAAACGTGTATAATAGTGTAAGATTTATCTTCAGATTAAAACTTCACAGGCCTGTGCCTACTGAAATCAATTTTTACAAATCACCAAACAAATTAATTCTGTTATAAGTTTTTTCCAATTTTCTCAGAAACTAAGCTCAATTGACAAAAATGTATTTTATACTTTATTGTAGGAAATAAAATTTTCTTTTTAACAATGTGTAAGTCAATGGGGCTTAATTAATGACAAACCGAGTGACAAACCCTTCAGCGACGTCCGTATATGGGGTTCAATTAAAAAATAAAAAAAATAAAATCATTTTTGTCACATGTTTCACCCGATTTTTTTTTCGAATATTAAATAAAATACATTTTTTAAAAAGTATTTTTTTAATACATTTCAAATCAAGTAATTTAACCTTTGTTGTATTAAAATCGGATAAAAAATAACAAAGATACAATTTGTTTTTAAATATGCTTTTCCGCCATATTGAATCCGCCATATTTAAAAAAAGGCGCGATTATTACAATGACAATAAGTCAAAACCTGATCTGCTAGGTATGTTAAACAAATTTAAGTTACTTTCAAAAGGTTCTTATGGTTTTCATTAAAAGCATAATTTTTGAATATACCCCCAAAAAATTTTTTTCCAGTTATTTGGAAATAACTTCAAAACTAATTAACGCATTGGAACACTTGAGCCAGATTTGAATAAAGAATCAAAATAGCTATCTTTTTTATATAAACTTTTTTTTTCTAGCTCCAATAGTTTTGGAAATAAAATTTAAAAAAGTAAAAAAAAATTACCTTTTTTTTTTAATTTTTTTATTTTTTTGACAAAAACAATACATATTTTCTGACCAATATATTTTTAAGTAAATTACAAAGCAAGTATTTTAAACTTTGTTCCATGAAAATTGGATAAGAAATAAAAAAGTTACAATTTTTTTAAAGATACGCCTTTCCGCCATTTTGAATCCGCCATATCTTTCAAAAAACGCATTTACCAGAATGACAATAAGTCAAAACCTGATATATGGGATGCCCTTAACAAAGTTAGCTTATCGGCAGAAAGTTGGCACGACTTGCACACGAAGCTTGATTTGTTCATAGACTATGGAGTTGGTGGATGGATTTATATCATAACGTCAAAAGGCCAAACTTTGAAAATTCTTATTTTAAAAACTATATAGTTTATTAACAAAAGCACCGAGTTGCAGTATGGTGGGGCCAAAGAGATGCGAAAAAACCACACCCTGAGTTAGGATTCGGAAAAACGTCATTTAGCGAATTTTAGACTAGGAAATCTCATAAGACCAAAATGGCCAAACTTTGAAAATTAATATTTTAATAACTATACAGTTTATCAACCAAAGCACCGAGTTGCAGTATGGTGGGGCCATAGTGATGCGAAAAAACCACACCCTAAATTAAGATTCGGAAAAACGTCATTTGGGAATCGAATCTCATAAGACTAAAATGGCCAAAGTTTGAAAACTCATATTTTAAAAACTATACAGTTTATCAGCAAAAGCACCGAGTTGCAGTATGGTGGGACCAAAGAGATGCGAAAAAACAACACCCTGAGTTAAAATTCTGAAAAACGTCATTTAGGAATCGAATCTCATAAGACTCAAAGTTTGAAAACTCATATTTTAAAAACTATACAGTTTACAAGCAAAAGCACCGAGTTGCAGGACGTCATTGCCAGAGGGCGCCTTCTGATTCAATTTTTGTAGAGGGGGGGCGCTAAACTCTAATATTGCACCGGGCACCAATCACTGCAGCTCTCAAGTTTAATCGAAAAATTTTAAAAAAAATTTAGGTTGCTGTCGTAGCAATTAAGGCATTGGCTTGAAACAATAGGTAAAAAATTTTCTACTGTGCAATTATCACTAGTAACACCACTAGAGGTTAAATTATTTCCGGAAATTTTTTCCAGCTAATGAATATTTTGAAAATTATCCCGAGTCGAAGACGAGGGATAATTTTATGAAAATATTCATTAGCGAGAAAAAATTTACGGATTTAATTTAACCTCGCGTGGTATTCGGTAAGAAAATTCCACACCAAATTGAATAAATTTAAAATTTATTTTTTGACTCAAAACAATGCCAATTTTTTCTTCGACAAGACACCAGAAAATATAGTTTTGATTGACTTAATTATTTAGTTACTATGGCAACTAATGTTTTGTCATTCTACCTACCTAAATTAAATACTCTGCCAATATATATATAAATAATATTTTATATAATCTATTTTATTCAACTCCACACTAAATTACCTTTTGTTTGATACCACACAAGCCATGTTTTGACTTTAACTCAAATTTTTGAAATCCACCCCCACCCTTAAAAAAAACAAGAACTAAAATGTATTTTGTTAAACTCCGGACTCAATTACCTTTCGTTTGATATCACACACGCCATATTTTCACTTAAACTCTAATTTTTGAAATATACCCCCACCCTTTTTTTTTGTTTGTGTTCGGTGGATTTTGTTCATTTTTAAATGGGACCATCTAAACCCAAGGTACCAAATTTCATTGAAATCGGCCAAGCGGTTTTTGAGTTATGCGCGTTGGTCGTTACAGACAGACATACAGACACACAGACAGACAGACAGACAGACAGACAGACAGACAGACAGACGGCGCAACAAAAAAGTTTCAAAATCATCTGAAACGCAAAGATATATAAAAATTTTTGAAATCGGAGCAACTTTTTTTTTTCTCGAAAAAATTAGGATCATCATAGCTCACACTACTATAGTATAGTATATGTGTGAGCTAAAACTAAAAGCTGATTTATTCTTTTTCCTACTCGCGTGCGGAAAAGTGTACTTTTCCGCACTCTTTTGCGTGCGGGAAGTAGCACTTTTCCGCACTAGTGCGGAAAAGTTACTTTGCCGCACTAGTGCGGAAAAGTTACTTTTCCGCACTGCCCCTTGAATTTTGTTTTTACATGAGTTTTAATGAAAATATGGAACTGCAATAACAGTAAACAGTTTTTTGCAATATTTATTATGTGAGTATTACTATTGTTTCTCATAGGTACTCTATTAATAAGCAAAGTTTTTTAGAAGCTGCCTTTATTAATGACAGTTTTTTACTTTGTCAAGCACTCTATTAACAGAATAACAGAACTGACACCCAACATGTAGATGTCATTATTTTTAAGGTGGCTATGAGTAAGCATAGCATCACTGTTTAGATACCATAGCAACAAATTAAAATACAAACAAACGGTTTGATAGCTTTTTGAGCTGCAGCGTCGTTATAGTATAATATTATCCACTATTTTTGACCCAATGGACTCAGATTCCGAACAGGAAACGCCCCAGGAGATTTTGGAGGCAGCAAATGCGGCCACACTATCGTTGATACCCGAGAAATCTTCGCCAAGATACAACAAAGAATACGAAGCTTTAGAATCATGGTGTAAAAGCAAGAGTATGACCTTAGCAGTGGCTGCTTCAAAAGAGGAGGTAATATTGGCCTATTTTTATTATTTATCGAAGAAACTCTCTCCTTCTACTTTATGGTCCAAGTATTCCATGGTTAAAATGGTCCTTAAAGTCAAACATAACATCGATCTTAAAAATTTTTGTAAATTGACAGCCTTTCTAAAACGCAAAAATGAAGGCTTTAAACCAAAAAAATCCAGAATATTTGAAAAGGAGGACACGGAAAAATTTTTGACCCAAGCGCCAGACTCGGTTTATCTCATGATGAAAGTTGCCACCATCTTCGGCGTAGCTGGGGCCAGCGGCGTAGCGTGGGGGGGGGGGGGGGGGGCGCGGGGGGTTCGTCGCCCCCCCCGACCCGAGGGTAGTGGCGCCCCATAGGTGGGAGAGGCGCCCTTGTGTCGTATCGGTCGCCCCTCATACATGATGACCTTTTTTTTGTGTTTTTTTAGTTGCAAGAATTCGTCAGGCAGAGGCGCCCTTATGACTTATCGGCCGCCCCCTGACATATGATGACCTTTTTTTTTTTTTTGGAGACGGCGCGGTTCAAATTTCTACGGCGCGGTTCTTTTTTTGGTCGCAAGATTTGTGAGAGGCGCCTTTTTTTTTGCCGTAAGATTTTTCATCAGTTTTCAGAGGCGCCCTTTTTAGCTGTCGCCCCCCCCCGCCCTTTCGGGCACGCTACGCCGCTGGCTGGGGCGTGTCGCAGGGAAGAACTAACGAAACTAACCATCGACAACATTGAAGAAAAAGACGACATTCTCTTGATTACCATACCAGATACTAAAACAAAGGTATGTAGAAAATTTGTGGTTTGCGAAGACAGCTACATCGCTTTATATAAAAAATACAAGTCGTTACGTCCTTTAAACTGCACCACAAATCGTTTTTTCCTAAACTACAAAGCTGGAAAGTGCGGTAATCAATGCGTCGGCATTAATACGTTTGGAAAAATGCCAAGTAACATTGCAGGATATCTGGGCCTCAAAAATCCTGAAATGTACACCGGCCATTGCTTTAGACGATCATCGGCCACAATGCTAGCTGACGCAGGAAGCAATATCACAAATATTAAAAGGCATGGGGGCTGGAAGTCCACTTCTGTGGCGGAATCCTATATAGAGGATTCCCTACAAAATAAGAAAAAAATTGCGGAAAACATTTTATCAAAAAAACCATTAAACAACATGTATCAGAATCTGCAGCTAGATCACATTGAAAGTGAGGCACCATCTTCCATTATTTATCAAGGCCAAGAAGAAAGTTCCAGTGTCGTAAAATCCATGGAAATCCAGGAATCTCATATTTTTACTTCAAAAACGGGCCAAATTATAAACGCCAGTGAAATGAAAGCACATTTAAAAGGAGCTGACTCAGCAGTGAACCTGCAATGCGCTACAAATTGTAGCTTCAATTTTAATTTTTATAGTAAATAGTAAAATTAGTTTAAAGTTTTCCGATTTTTCTGTTATTATTTTAAAAAATAAAGAAAATATTAACAAATCTTTAGTTTCTTATTTAATTTTATGCAAAATTACATAAAATAGTTTTGAGTGCGGAAAAGTAACTTAGCCGCACTAGTGCGGAAAAGTAACTTTTCCGCACTCATTTTTTATAACTTTATTTTTAAGTTATTAAAGAAGAATGCATCAATTTCATTCCTTATTTTTGTGCTTGGCGTGTTCTAACCTAAAAGACCAAAAAATTGTCCGATAAAAACTATTTTTTTTCTAAAAAACTGACGATTTCCACGTTCATAGGAAAAATGTTGTACCTAACACTTGCGGAAAATGTCTTTTCCGCCCTTGACGGTTGCCCGAACTCCGCTCCGCGTCGTTCGTGCAACTTCCGTCGCGTGCGGAAAAGTATCACTTTCCGCACTTGTTAGGTAAATAACTATTTATGACTACAACAAGAATAGTTTAAAATGTTTTCCTTACTTCATTTTCATATACTTACTTACTACAAGCGGTAGAAAATTATAATTTTTACATAGGTGCATAGATAAATTTAGTGTGCATTGCAGTTTGGGCGGCAATTGCTTTTCAGCCTTTTAGATGTTAGTTTTTACTTATTGTAGTTACACACAAATATCATTTTACAAGAAAGAATATCATAATCTTTAATTTTTTAATAATTTTGAGCTACTACAAGTGATAGAAAATAAAAAAATCTATTAGTTTTTGATATAGGTACATCAACACGTTCAGTTCGCTCGCAGTTTCGTCACCAATGGATTGTTTGCATATTTGATTTCTCCTCATTGTAGTAACACAAAAATACATTTTTACGATATAAAATATTATATCTTCCATTTTATAGTTACTTGTGGCCATTGGCGTAGCTAGGGGGGGCCAGGGGGGCCTGGCCCCCCCTGAAGTCCCTCAGGCCCCCTCTAAGATATTTTAGGCCTCCCCTACCGACGACTAGTAAAAGAACATGACGCTGAAAATACATACTTTTCTATTATTATTCGGGAAATATTCAAATAAAATAGGTGCATTAAAATTTAAAATCATTCAGATAATGTTTACATTTCAGGAAAAAGCCCTTGTCTTGCGGAATTAGGCTTTTTCTCTTTAAATTATCGGTAACTTTTCTGCACTTATGCAATTTCCCGAAAATATTTTTTAAATTTAAACATAATTATGCATATTGAATATTTCATACATATTGGCCACATCTTGTAAAATATTATAGAAGTGTTAGTTAAATTTCGCATTTAATAAATACAGCGACCTTTGCCCCTCTGTTTCCGAAATCGGGTTGTAGATGTCGTAAGGTTATAAAAGACCTTTTTAAACTGTTTTTCTAAAATAAATATAATAATCTTTTTAGTTTTTTTGAGGTTAGCGTTTAGTGTCTTATGGAAATTTTCCGATTTTGGTGACAATTTCATAACCATTTTCATATTAAGTTTTCCCACATCTTTAAATGGAATAAATTCGTCGAGCAATACCGGGAAATTTTTAATATTAATACTTTTGCTCTAAGAGCAGAAATGACCGTTTTAAAGAATTGTATTTTTCGGTTAAATCAAACTGTTGGTCATGATTCTATCAAACAACATATAGCAGAAAACACCTATCCAAACCTCTACTAAATTTTTGCGAGTTGTTGTTGAAAGTTGCGAGTATTCTTCCAATTTCAAGTGCAACTTGCGAGAGGTCTTTCTCTGCCATGAGGAGAGTTTTTAATTGGCTTAGAACAACTATGATTCAAGAGAGACACTCAGGTTTGCCATTGTTATTCATAGAAAAAGATGTTGAGGTCGACTTAGACAGTGTGGTAGACGCTTTCAGTCAGCGACGTAGAAAACTTTCTTTGTAGAATTGCTGAATTACATACTTCCTGTGTATACATATAAATAAGTTGGTAAATGTATTATTAAATTTATGTTAAAATATTAGAACATTTAATGCGCGTATTTTTTTTATTCATTTGCACGACTCTTTAAAACCTATGTTTGCTTTTTGTTCAAGATAGACCGGGGCCACGGCCCCCCCTGAAAAGCAAGGCTAGCTACGCCAATGCTTGTGGCTACTACATGTGGTAGAAAATTATAAGTTTTACGATTTTTTATAAAAGTACATGAACAGATTTAGTTTGTGTCACAGTTTCCCCAGGAATTTTAGCCACATAAATTGTTGATTTCTACTTGTTGCAGTTGCACGGGAATAACATTTTAAGGCTCAACACAGTACAGCGTGTCCCATTTTCGATGGGATTAAATGGGAAACTCGGTTATTATTAAAGATATCGATTTTCTGATTGCACCTTACCGTGCTCTTTTTTGGAGCCCTTAAAAATGGTGTAATCAGATTTTTGCTATACCCCGTGGTTTCGCTAATACAGGAAGTTTTTGAAAAAATTGCATTTTAATTAATTCCTTGTATCTCGCTTATTTTGCAAGATATTTTTATTCTGTAAAAACCTTTCTATGGCAACTTTTTTAGAGCAAAATAATGACGTTGTCAATTTTTTAAAATATTGTTTACTTTTTGAGATATGGTATTTATCATAAAAAAATTAAATACGGACCTGGATTTTTTTTATTACTACTTTGATTGGTTCCGTGCTATTATTACCTTAAAATGATAAAACTTTAATATTTTTTTGATTTAAGGTTAAAAAAAAACTATTTAATATTTCAAAAAAAAAATTATAGTCCGAACCTGGAAATTTCCAATGTAATTATAAATTAAAAATTGCAAGACACACTAGTTGAACGATTTTTAGTTTATCTGTTTTGAAATGATAATTAAAAGATTTATAAATAAAGTAAAAAACGTTAAAAAGTTACAAAAATAATATCATACTAATTATTTGATGGTAGCACAGCAGGTCGTGAAATTTACAAAACAAAAGCGTGGAATTGACATTGTCATTTTACTTGTCATTTTTGTGAATGGCTTACAATTATTTTAAACTGGCTAGAAATCGACCATATCCAGATTTTGAAAAATGTGATATGTTTGACTGCTTCATTCAAGCAACAAAATCCCAATATTTAAATGGCAGAAATATTTTTATGCAAAATGCGTTAAGAAAAATTACTCAAAAATTCCAACAATGTCTTACACACAATGGTAATCACAAAAATTAGTAATTTTTTATAATTTGTTTTTTTTTTAATTTTTCGTAGACTTTGTTTCAAATAAATCTGTAAATTAACGTAAAACCATTTTAATATTCTAAGTATCAAAACAGTTAAACTAAAAATTGTTTATCTAGCAATTTTTAATTTATATTTATGTTGAAAATATCCAGGTTCGGACTAATTTTTTTTAAAATATTAAATATTTTTCTTTTACCTTAAAACAAAAAATTTTAAAATTTTTATTATTTTATGATAATACTAGCATGAAACCAATCAAAATAGTAATAAAAAAAATCCAGGTCCGTATTTAATTTTTTTATGATAAATACCATATCTCAAAAACTACACAATATTTTAAAAAGTTGACAACGTCATTATTTTCTTCTAAAAAAGTTGCCATGAAAAGGTTTTTACAGAATAAAAATATCTCGGAAAATAAGCGAGATACAAGGGATTATTAAAAATACAATTTTTTCAAAAACTCCCTGTATTAGCGAAACTACGGGGTATAGCAAAAATCTGATTACGCCATTTTTAAGGGCTCAAAAAAAGAGCACGGTAAGGTGCAATCAGAAAATCAATATCTTTAATAATAACCGAGTTTCCCATTTAATCCCATCGAAAATGGGACACGCTGTACATTATTCAATTTTGCATAAGTTTTGTGCTACTACAAATGGTAGAAAATTGCCTTTTTGCGTTTTATCAATTTCTTATACGGGCTCTATTAATATATTATTCATAAACATGCAGCGCAAAAATGGTGAATAAAATCGTGTCCAATACCTACTACATAGATATTTAATTTATTCCATTCAAAGTCCAGCTTTTTCGTCTTTAACAAGAAAGGAGATAGAAAGGAGGTGTCCGAAGAATACAGAAAAAATCTTAAATATGTAATTGAAATGTGTAAAAATTGAATAAATTAAAACCTACTGTCAAAAACATTATCTTCATTGGCGTAGCTAAGGGGGGCCAGGGGGGCCTGCCCCTCCCTGAAGTCCCTCAGGCCCCCCCTAAGATATTTTAGGCCTCCCCTACCGACTACTAGTAAAAAAACATGACGCTGAAAATACATACTTTTCTATTATTATTCGGGAAAAATTCAAATAAAATAGGTGCATTAAAATTTAAAATCATTTAGATAATGTTTACATTTCAGGAAAAAGCCCTTGTCTTGCGGAATTAGGCTTTTTCTCTTTAAATTATCGGTAACTTTTCTGCACTTATGCAATTTCCCGAAAATATTTTTTAAATTTAAACATAATTATGCATATTGAATATTTCATACATATTGGCGACATCTTGTAAAATATTATAGAAGTGTAAGTTAAATTTCGCATTTAATAAAGACAGCGACCTTTGCCCCTCTGTTTCCGAAATCGGGTTGTAGATGTAGTAAGGTTATAAAAGACCTTTTAAACTGTTTTTCTAAAATAAATATAATAATCTTTTTAGTTTTTTTGAGGTTAGCGTTTAGTGTCATGGAAATTTTCCGATTTTGGTGACAATTTCATAACCATATTCATATTAACAGTAACGCACCCAGGAATATGTCTTGGGGGGGGCCCGAGGCCTCATAATGTCGTATTTCATGCTATTTTTTGTGTTTATTTATGATATGATATAAACCAAACCGAACCGAACCGAACCCCTGGGTGCGCCCTTGATATTAAGTTTTCCCACGTCGTTAAATGGAATAAATTCGTCGAGCAATACCGGGAAATTTTTAATATTAATACTTCTGCTTTAAGAGCAGAAATGACCGTTTTAAAGAATTGTATTTTTCGGTTAAATCAAACTGTTGGTCATGATTCTATCAAACAACATATAGCAGAAAACACCTATCTAAACCTCTACCAACTTTTTAAAGTTGCGAGTATTCTTCCAATTTCAAGTGCAACTTGCGAGAGGTCTTTCTCTGCCATGAGGAGAGTTTTTAATTGGCTTAGAACAACTATGACTCAAGAGAGACACTCAGGTTTGTCATTGTTATTCATAGAAAAAGATGTTGAGGTCGACTTAGACAGTGTGGTAGACGCTTTCAGTCAGCGACGTAGAAAACTTTCTTTGTAGAATTGCTGAATTACATACTTCCTGTGTATACATATAAATAAGTTGGTAAATGTATTATTAAATTTATGTTAAAATATTAGAACATTTAATGCGCGTATTTTTTTTTATTCATTGCACACTTTGCACGACTCTTTAAAACCTATGTTTGCTTTTTGTTCAAGATAGACCGGGGCCACGGCCCCCCCTGAAAAGCAAGGCTAGCTACGCCAATGATTATCTTGTCATTGAGACGTCAAAAAATTTCCGATTTAATTCGCTGTTGGGTACCCACGAGGAAAAAATTTCCACTAAAATTCGTGCGTTGCTATGGTGATATGTCAAAAAAACACATTTTGATAGGTTAAAAAATATTGGTGTGGAATTTTCGCTATAATTTTTCGAAAAGTCTGTGTCATCAGTTTTGTGTAGTTTTCAAAGAGCAGAGTGATAATCGAAATAAATCAGTTTTATTTAAAACAATCGTAAATTTGTATAAAGAAACTAATTCTACAGGTAGGTCCTTATCTAATAAGCCTAGCCACTATATAACATGTTTAATCAAATAATTGTACTTATTCTAAATATATAACCTTAGCAACTATTAAAAGTTTTTCTTCAATAAGTAGAATTTTCTTGTAAAATGGAAGACATTCCGAATTTATTAAAAAATATGTAAAAAACTATATATAATTGATTTTTGAACTGATTTAACATCCTTTTATTAAATCAATAGATTATTTGTGCAATTCAGTTCTCAGAGATACCTACGAGGTTTTACCTGATATGATTTTGTCAACCTCGTATATAAAAACTGTTTGATAGAGGCACATTTTCAAGGCACATTTTTGATCGAACGTTTTGTTCTTAATTAAAAAAAAAATTCCCCTGTAATGTTGTTTTTTGAGAAACAAGTTTCAGACATTTTTTTAAAATTATTTCTTAAAAAGTTTTCAAAAACATTTTGTTAAAACTCATTTTTTGAAAACGTTTTTTTCGAAAAGTTTTTTTAAATTACATTTTTTTGAAAATTTATTTCCTAAACTAGCTGTTCTGTTGTACTTACCGTTGTCAATTGATCGCAAACGTATCCTAAACAGTTCAGACAACCCTAGGCTAACACCGATTTCGACCTCAGAAGAAGAACAGAAAAGCTATCTTTTAAAAAAATATTTTCAAAAAAAGTTGAATTTTGAAAAAAGAAGTTTCAAATCTTACTAAATAATTCAGTATTCGTTCGATCGCAGTTCGGTACGGTTGTATTGCATCGTACCTGCATGATAGTACTAACGAGGTCAAAGTCGAAGTTTGTTTTGTTTATAATAAACCTCGCGCGCGAAAAATCTGTGTTAAAAATCTATAAACAATGTCTATTATAAATAATATATCATATTTAAAAGCAAAAAAAGTGTACCATCACCTGTGAAGCTTGTTTTAAAAATTAGCGAAAAGCCCAAACAAAATCAAGAAAAAATGGATAATGCCAAATTATATCAGGATAGCCATGCTAGAACACAAAATGAAGAAGTTTTATATAGCGAATGGAAAAAATCCCAAAACGAAAAAAATTCACTTAGTGTACAAGTGGATTATCTCCGAAGTCAACTAGAAAGTATGCAAAGAAAATTTGCAGATTTAGAGACAAAAGTCACTAAAAAAGAAGAGTCTGACATGGACTACATTACTGATGAGGACGATCTGGCAAGAGAAACTGAGTGGATCAGACAAAAAGGAAAAGGTTGGAAAAAACGTCGAATGGATACTTCACTCTCACCACCACAACAAAGCTCAGGCACTGGAGAGCCCTCCAATAAAACACAAAATGAAGAACCCCCAACTAAGGTTAAAAAAGCTCCATTACCTCCACCGATTATGGTAAATGGCGTAAATAATTTTAATGATATTTATGAAAAATTAAATATCATACAAGGAGTTAAAATAAAAGTTTTAAGTAACGAAAATATTAAAATAAATGTACAAGACGCAGACAGCTATCGGCTGGTTACTAAAATGCTTAATGAAATAAAGCATCAATGGCACTCATACGAAAACAAACAAATAAGGCCAATTAGAGTAATAGCGAATAGGCTACACTTCTCATGTGACCCACAAAAAATTGTAGCTGATCTACAAAAACAAGGTTTTAAACACTGGAGGCCAGCAACAAACTTAAATGGAGAACAAGACAACCTCTTAACATGTTTATGCTCACATTTAGCCACGATGAAGATATCAAATTTTTGAAATTTCCAGTATCCTTGGAATTGAAGTGGAAATAAAAGCACTAAAAACCTCAAAATTAGTCCCTCAATGCAAAAGATGTCAAGCTTATGGACACACGCAAAAATATTGAACTAAAGAACCACGTGGCGTAAAATACATGGGGAAACATCTTACTCTAGAATGTCCCAAACCAAAAGAATCTGAGCCAAAATGCATCCACTGTGGAGGCAAGCATCCTGCTAACTACAGAGGATGCCTTGTTGCTAAAGAAATACAACAATTGAAAAATAAACCTAAGAAACCGAATCCCATACCAAACGTGAGTACAAATAGACAAAACCAACAGACAAGAAACACAGTCACACAAAACTCTGTGACAAGGACATACAGCCAAGTAGCAGCAACAGCTACTATACCTGATATTAATATCAGTAGTCAAAATACTATGGAACAAACACTACAATTAATTTTGGAGAAATTGAACAAACTTGATGAGCGATTAACTAAACTAGAAAGTAGCCATAACGGAGCTACCAATATGCCGCAAAATGGTCAGGAATCTTAGAATCCTAGCTTGGAATGCCAATAGTCTCTTGCAACATCAGCAAGACTTGCAAGTTATTCTAGACATAGAAAAAATTGACGTCTGTCTTGTGTGAAACGCATTTCACTAACCAGTCTCACATTAAATTTAAAGGTTATAAAGTGTATCATACAACTCACCCTAGCAATACTGCACATGGGGGAAGTGCTGTAATAATTAAGGAGAATGGGATATAAAACCATAGAGATTCAAGCTACATTAGTAAGTGTAAAAATCAAAACATAAACATTAGACATAAGTGCTGTCTATATACCACCAAGGCACTTACTAAAGAAAAATCAATATCTTAATTTTCTCAGAAAATTAGGAAACCGTTTTATAATTGGAGGTGACTTTAATGCAAAAAATACCTACTGGGGATCTAGACTGACGAATTCTAAAGGAAAAGAACTTTTGCAAGCTATTAGTGAATATCAATGTGAGCCGATATCAACTGGTAAGCCCACATACTATCCAACATATCCAAGAAAAATTCCAGATCTAATTAATTTTTTTATACTAAAAAATATATCTTTAAGTTTTGTAGATATAGAAGAAAGTTTTGATTTACACTCAGATCATTCACCTATTATTCTAACTCTTAGTAAAAACATAATCAAGAAAGAAGCAAATATCTCACTAGTTAATAAACTGACTGACTGGATTAGTTTTAAACAAAGTCTGTCAGAAAAAATAAACCTATCAGTACCATTGCAAACGCCAGAACAAATCGATAAAGAAGTTGAATATTTTGTTACAAATATTCAACAAGCAGCTTGGGAAAACAGTCCAAAACCAAAGAGAATTTTTAAGGGGAAAAACTATCCAAAGGAAATTAGAGACCTTATATTGGAAAAAAGGAAACTAAGAAGAAAGTGGCAGCAAAGCCGTGATCCTCGGGACAAAACAAATCTCAACAACATGACGCAGCGCATTAGGCGAGAAATTCTAGTAATAAAAAATGAATCTATTAACCATTTTCTTAATGAACTTACAGATGATAAAAATACCGACTATTCCCTTTGGAAAGCAACCAAAGATTTTAAAAGACCAATTATCCAAATTCCACCCATACGAAAATCTAACAACCAGTGGGCAAGGAGCAACGAAGAAAAAGCAGATATTTTTGCAAGCCATTTAGAAAAAGCATTTCAGCCCCACGAAGCACCAGATGAACTTTCATTTAAATGAACCCCATCAAATCGAAGACCATATTAAGCTTACATCACCAAAATAAATATTAACAGAAATCAAAAATATTAATTCGAAAAAAGCCCCAGGGTATGATCTTATTAACGGGGTAGTCATAAAACAACTCCCCAGAAAAGCTATCGTAAAACTATGCAACCTAATTAATGCGTTTTTTAGGCTTAGGTATGTACCTAAACTGTGGAAAGTTGCAGAAGTTATCATGATTCCAAAACCGGGAAAACCACTCCATGACGTGTCGTCTTACAGGCCAATATCTTTGCTGCCAATTATATCCAAGCTCTATGAAAAATTATTGCTTAAAAGAATAAAACCCATCATAGAAAGACAAGAAATTATTCCGTCTTATCAATTTGGTTTTCGAGACAAGCATTCCACGATAGATCAAGTACACAGAATTACTAATATAATAGAAAAAGCACTAGAAGAGGGAAAAGTTTGTTCTGCAGTTTTTCTAGATGTAGCACAAGCATTTGACAAAGTGTGGCATGAAGGCCTTAATTTTAAACTAAAACGGTTTCTGCCAAAACAATATTCTGATAGACATTTTAGAGTAAAACAGGAAGACTCATACTCAAATTTAAGAGAAATTCAAGCAGGCGTGCCCCAGGGTAGCGTACTAGGCTCATATCTATACTTATTATTCACTTGTGATATCCCAAAGCCAGAAAATTGCCACTTAGCAACATTTGCCGATGATACTGGTTTATTGACGGTAGAAAAATCTATTGAAAAATGCATAGAAAAACTTCAGGATGCAGTCACCCAAGTTCACAGTTGGACCACAAAGTGGCGAATAAAATAAATGAAACCAAATCAATTCATGTTGATTTTACAAACAAAAATATAAATCACATACAAATTACAATTAACAACATTCCCGTACCATATTCAAATCAGGCAAAATATCTAGGTATGACACTTGATGCCAAATTGCGCTGGAAAGCACAGCACAGAAAAAAAAAGAAGAACTTGAGATAAGGTATAGAAAAATGAACTGGCTAATTGGAAGGAAGTCCAATTTAACAATTCATAATAACTTATATAAACCAGTATGGACATATGGTATTCAACCATGGGGTTGTGCTAAAGAGAGTAACATTCTAGTTGTACAGAGATTTCAAAATAAAGTATTAAGAAACATTGTGAATGCACCTTGATACGTTCGAAATAGTGACCTTCATCGAGATCTAAAAATCGAAACTGTAGCAGAGACTATAAAAAAGTACGCAAAAAGCCATCGGCATGTGAATGTGGAAGCAATTCAGCTTCTAGACAATACTATGCTAGTTCGAAGACTAAAAAGAGTGAAGCCGTTTGAGCTAGTAAACTAACTGAATTACACATAAAACAAAATAATGCTATAAACACAACACAATTGTGAGTTACAGACTAAACAAAGCGGGGAGAACTGTTGGATGAACCCTAAGTTTAAATCTGACTTTTCTAGTAAATTAAGTTAAAACAAAATTGCTTATTAGTCTTACTGACTAGATTGTAATACAATAAACACAGTGTGTTTGACAAAAAAAAAACTAAATAATTCTATTTTATATATTATACTTAATTAACTAATTTCTTGGTGTAAACTTGTAGAATTTCTATATGCATCAGTTTGGAAGACTTGGGGCGATCCCAAACACGCCCATCTCAAGTAATTTTTGATTGAACTATAACAAAAGTTAGTACCCACATTATACTTTAGATTTAGCTTGATCCAAAACAGCTCTAGAAATTATTACTCTTTGGATTTGTGACGTTCCTTCGTAGATTTGTAAAATTTTTGCGTCTCTCATCAGTTTCTCTACGGGGTATTCGCAATTGAAGCCGTTACCGCCGAAAATCTGCAAAAAAGAACAAGAAAAATCAAAAAGCCAGTTCAATAGATCAAAGTATGTTGATTTTTGAAAAATTTTTGAAAAAATTTTGTACCTATAATAAATTAAAAATTTCATTGTAAAATATCAATTTTTAAAACTTTTTTTTATACCAAAAGCAAGCAAGCAACCAACCAAGGAGGGGATCAGGGAACCGAGCCGAACCGAACCCCCCCCCCCCCCGAAATTTTTAGGACTAAAAAATAATCCAATATGTAGTAGTGATAAGTAGTAGAAATATGGGCAATTTACATTTTTTATGGCAAAATTGACTGTGGTTTTTTAGATCTTGTTTATAACAGCTGAACACGCTCAAACTAAAGTTTAGTTAAGTATTTTATTTTCTAAAAAAACTAAAATCTTAACCGTATTTTATATATAAATGCATGCCAAGTGAGTAGGAAAATATTTTTGTCTTCTAAATTTCACTCATGATCCCCATATTTTACTTTCAATTTCCGAAAACCTCGTATTGCTTGATAACACCAATAATTTTATTCATAAACAGTTGTGTTTTAAATAATATTACTTGACTACGAAATTAATCAAAGATTTGAGAAGCCGCTGAAAAATTGTTTAATTTTTTTTGTCTTATTTTTGAATTGATTTTTGCCCAGTCAATGATAATTTTTACTTGACAAATATAAATATGACTGGAAAAGTATGCTTGGTTGACTTATTTTTTAGGTAAGATTGCTATTGGGATCGTCATAAAAAACTTTGTTTATTTTCAAAAAAGATTTAACCACCAAAAGTCTGGGACACGATAACTTAGAAATCAATAAATATATTTAAGCCAGCTGCCAACGTTCCCATTTTCAGAACATTTATTTAAAAAATTGTTTCAGAGGAATTTATTCATAGTTTTTTAAAAATAAAATCAAATATTTTAATTAATTATGTTTGCTAGTTTAATGAAATTTTTATTGGTTTTATTTTCATCCATTGAAAATTAATTAAATTAAATTACAATTTAATTTTTTTACCCTTTTAATATTTTTTATATTAAAACTTCAAGAATTATTTTATTTTTATTATTAGTTTTTCAAATTAGGTAAGTGTTCAATGAACCTACCTAGTAAATAGTTTTGCACTTGAATTTATTTTTCAGCTTTTGAGAAAACTGTCTTTAAATGTGCATGGACTATTTCTTTAATTTCAATATCTTTTAGTTGGGAAGTTATATTAGATCTGTTATATTCTTTTTATGAATTTTATTCCAGAATTAACATTAACATTGATAAAGGGACACAAGTGACAGGGTGCAAAATTAAAAACATTTTTTTAAAGACTTTTTAAGTTGATAGTTTGACGATTTAATTGAAATTAAAAAAACATGCTAAAATTTTGACATTTTATGCAATTCTCAACAAATATACAAACAAGACCCGAATTTGTCTCAGCCTCTCCGAGGAGAGACATAGAAATACATGGAGACGAAGTTATTATCGAAAAAGAAATGATAAAGAATATTATAAAAAAGCTTAAATCCGAAAAAGCTAGCGGACCTGGGGAAATATACGCTGAAATGCTCAAATATGGATAAGAGAAACAACTAGAAAATTTCACATATATTATCAACCAATGCATAAACGGACATCCGGTACCTGATAATTGCAAAATAGCATTCATATCAGTGGCGGCTCGTGACAGTAAAGTTTGTGAGTTCTGCCGATAGAGTATAAAAAATGCTATTTTTTTACAGTCTCCAGATCACGTGTCTATGCGTTTGGCATCTTCGAAATAAATAAATGCGCCCGCAAACACGCAACGCTGAGCCCGCCCGCCCGGATTTGTACTGGAACTGCAAGTTTTGCAGCTCTATTTCTGCCTACATTTCGCTATCTAAACCCATGAGCAAGTGCGGTGCGGGGCGAAGGAAGGGGTTCCTAGCCGAGCACAGATCTCGTTAGCCGCCCAGCTACGTTGTGTTGCAATTTAGCAGCGCAACAATGCCAATAACTTAATTTGACCGACTGTGAAATACCCAACAAACAATTAAAGTTGTAACGACGAAACCCCAACCAGAAAGAATTTCTTAAAAGTAACCGCAACGTACTCCCGCTACGTCTCAGTATACCATACAGCGACGTTATAATTCCCTAAGTGGGGAACCAATTTCTGGTTATAACTACTTGGCCAAGTGTTTAAAGTCACTGTAGTAACAACTACACTACTACGTCGTAGCCAGGTATCTACTACGTCGTAGAGGCTGTTTTTTTCCGTAATATCATAAAAGTTGCGATGTAGTTGCAAATAATATAATCGTTTCTTTTTGGTAGAATTGTTACACAATATGGTGGACACAACAGTAAACAGACTCGCTTAGTTTTTTTGTTTGGTTATGGTTATAATATGAACTATGTTATCCAAAAGTGTGAGAATTTACGAGCAGAGGATCAAAATTCGAGTGCGACGCAAAGTTTTTTGTATAACATGCATTATATATATTGCAAAAAACCGGTGCGCCCGTAAAATTGAGCCGTTTTCTGGTAGCTGATGGAATTTTTGTGTTGTGATTTTGGAGGTTATGTTTTCATAATCGACAGTTAACTCCAACAAATGGTGCTTAAGAAGAGCATTTTTGGTAAGCTTCAACTAATTTGTTTATAAAATAGTATGGCTCTTTAATATGAGCTCATAAAACGACAACAAAAATATTAAATTTTCTTTCTTACATAAAAACATGGCGTTCCAAACTATATTCCCTGATAGTCGAAAAGGTTACTTGAAAGTAGTTGCGGCTTTAAAGTTGATCCAAAAAGTTATTTTGTCTACAATGTTACATCAGATGTTACTATGATGACACAAACTTTTGTGGTAAAAATTAAAGTTATAATGTAGTTGTCGGATACACTTGTTTGGGACTCCAATGAAGCTTAACTTTCTAGTGGTAATTAAGTAGGATATAAAAGTCAGGGCGACTACGAAATAACGACTAAAAAGAAAGTAAAACTTTAGCAACGTCCTATTGTGGTAGAGAAGACTATCAGAATCGACTATCAAGAAACAATCCTATGAAGTAGTTTAGAGGGTCGTTTTTACGAAACATCTACTATTTCCTGATACTAAATAGTAGTTAGAACTAAAAAGTAACAAATTTTGGTTGGGATCACCACATTTCTACTATAAGAAAGTAGCAAAGCCTTTAGAACATGTAGCCGCTACTATAAATGTTAGTTGGGTACGGCCTTCGGCGACGGCGCGCGGCGTCATACTCAACAAACGTACGCGATTTGAAGGCCTACTATACCAACACCGGACCGAAAATATACTGCTATTCCAATAATTTTAGAAATAAAATAATTATATTTGAAAAATAGTCAAATAATATGAAAATTTTGGGGGTTCTGCAGCTCTGCAGCCCTTATGCACTATCCTCAATACATAAAAAAGAAAACAAGCTGGATTGCAACAATGACAGAGGAATTTCAGTAACCAGTACTCTAAGTAGATTGTACGGTAGGATTCTTAGAGATCTAATAGAGAATGATTTTCATGAACAAAAAGAAGAAGAGCAAAGTGGGTTTCGTGTAGGCAGATCTTGTAGTGATAATGTGTTTTGTCTTAAATAAGTAATTGAGAAACAGAGTGTCAGAAATATAGAGACTCATGTTACCTCTGTGAATCTACAAAAACCACATAATACCGTTCCATTAAAAAAATTATGCACAGTATTAGAACCAACGTAAAGCGATAAAAGAACTATTCAAAGGGTCAAAATCTAAAATTAAAATTTAAAATGGGTAACGAAAGGCTTAAGAGAGGGGGTTGTATCTCTCTAAAAAACTGGAAACGTAAAATACACTATGGAATACAACTTCCCAAGAAACATTTATTTGACTTACAACCTAATGAGACCTGCACCGACGTTGGATTTAGTGAAATATTAAGTTGCAAGATTGATTATGCGTTGAGCGACGTCACATTTATATCAAAACCGACATTATTAAATATACGTCCGTTTTTTTAACGATCTCGCGACGTCAAATATTGCAACGCAATATTCCATTGATTTCCCAACGTCGGTCTTACGTTCGTTTGTTCGACGTACAAAAACTCTAACCAGCCCAACGACCAACAGACGTCGGCGTCGGGTACCTCCGGTGAATACCCTAACCTCAGGCCTAAATTAGCGTTTAGTTTGGTTGGTGTATTTCCCGTAACTTTTACTTGACCTATTCGACGTCCGTTCATATGGCCTACGCGTCACATTTACAGCCTACTGTCATTTATAGACGGCCATAACCTAACAAAAAGTGCATTTGTTTGGTCAGGACGGCTACATGTCAGGACATGATGCAGTTTTATATCTTTTTTGGATTTTGGAAACCATAATAGCCTATCCTCTTCCCACAGGTAGTGTATCGGTTATATTTCCCTTAGATTTTTGGTATTTAAACAAACATTTCTAAAAACAAAAAAATATAAAAAAAAACAATGATTTCATCACTGCCTGACAGTTGACAGCGCGGTAGTTAGCTTTGGGACCGTGGGCTTTACCTATTGTAGGCAAAAAAGAGCGGACGTTGAATTCTATACCGAGATTTTGGTTAAGATGATAGATATAGTTGCGAACCTAGAGTTCCAATCCGTTGGTAGGCCGACGCAAAATCATGCGGGGCGAACGTCCGAATTTAATGGGACGAAATACGTTTGCCAGACGTCGGACTTCCACTCTTTGGTTATCTTTCACAACCAAAAGTGTAGACTCGGTCCGAATTGGTATATTATTAATTCACATTAAGTCAGACACCGAAATCCGCCATTCTGAAAAGGTTAGTCTGTCGGCCATTATAAAATATTTTTTCTTTTTCTAATTTTAAGTAGAAATGAAGGAATAATTGCAAAATTAGTAACAAATTTGAGTTTAGTGAAGCAGCAAAACATTTTTTTTTACAAAAATAAAATAATAATAAAAATTAGATCTATTTAAAAAATATGTATATTTTAGTAAATCTTGCATATTTCAGGAGCGCTTGCTTTTTTTGAAAGTATTTTAATCACATTTATCAATAAACATGCCTTCGTTGTAACATTTTAGTTGGATTCCTGCTTTAAAATATAAATTATTAATATTCTAATACCGCCTTTCATGCATGACTATAATTGTCATTTGTAAAATGCACCCATTTTTATGAGACTTGTTTAATAAGTTTAAACTATTTACTTATCAGGTATAATTTTACTTACTTGACAGGAATTCTTTTTAGCAAAAACTTTATATATTCTAGGCAATGGAAACGAAACCAAACGCAACTTACCTGTTTGCGACTAAATTTAAGTGACGGAAATCCAACTTACAATTACGTTGTTAATTGGTAAACTCTATTACCTATAAGGTCAGATGCTGACGTCGTAGCGAATTTGTATTCCCCATTTAGGTGCAAATAAGGGTCGTCAGGCGGTCGAAACGACGTCGGCACCCGACGTCGCGTTTATCGCAAGCAACGTATGCGTAACGTAATATGACGTCTAAATGCTGCTTGGGTTAATGACCTATTTATCATATATATACACACTACAGTTTGCCGACGACAAAGTAATTGCAACTAATGATAAAGAAGACATGGAGGATATGATGAGAAAGTTAACAGAAGAATACCAAGTTGGTGTTAACAGTGAAAGTGGACAAGGCACAGTACTTATGTATTGGAACGAATCAAGTGGACAATGGACAAACAGTATCTCCATGCAATGAGTATGTATACTTGAGTGTCACATTTGATAAGACAGACTGTAAAGAACTGGAAAAAAGAATCGTTAAAGCAAAAAAGTTTATTGAATGTCAGTATTTTATGGAGCAAAGAAATAAAAAAGAATCTGAAATTTAACATATATAAAACAGTGTTTTAGATCAATAAGAATATCTAGAACAGATCATATAAGAAAATGAGATCATAAAAGAAAGAATGATGACTGACATCATTAAAAGACAACTGATACGGTACGGCCATGTACAACGGATGAACGACGAAAGATTACTAAAACAGGTCTCAGAATGATAACCACTAGGGAAGAAGGAGACAGAAGATGATTGTCAGGATCGAAGGAGGTGGAGAATAGGCGTTGGACAACGTAGAAAAACGTTCTAAACCGACATAGTAATAGTAGTTGTTATCTTTATCATGAATAATAAACAAGCAAAAGTCAAACGCAGAGAAGACTGATTCACGAACCAACGATTATACACTATACTCTTTGCAATAAGGCTAGTCCTTTTGTTTAATCACCCCGTAATTCTGGTAACAAAACGCACGTGTATTCTTAATTCAGTTTTAAACCATAGGTTCCTAAGGTAACTGATAATGGACGCTGCAAAACTACTTATCAGTTACCTTAAGGTTAATATAATCGGTCACCACCCTTTATAATAAGGGTGATGGATCGGTGTTTAAACTGTCAAATTTCTGACTTTGAAACATTATCGCTTATTCTATATTTAAATTGTGATTCTGATTTGGCATAGTTTTTTGAGAAAAGTTTCTGTCCCAAAATGATTTTATTTAGTGAAAAATTTATGAACAATTGGGGTGCCCTGCCGCCAAAGTTTCTACATTGGAAGATTTTCAGTGCGACTGACCATAGAACTACAAACCATGAACAAACGATAAATTAGTGATTTAATTTTTTCAAAAATGTTGTTCTCTACAATGTATTTTGAGTTGGATTTGAGCTAAGCTTTGCAATTTGTTTTGGTAAAAATTATTATTTAAAAATAGGATTAGGCCCTGTTTATATTATATTTTTTGTAAATTGAAGTTTTTAAATTACCTAAGCAAAATGACTTAATAAAAGTTAAATTAATATTATTTGTAGTTTCCACAAATGAACTTTAGCTCGACTCATATTAATGTAGTACATACTCATTTCTTTGTTACAATAAGTATATAAGCATTAATATTTTTTGAAATTAAAACAGTATTATATTATAATTTTTAATAAAAAAGTTGTTCATATGAAAATCTCACATTTTTTATGGTGGACACATAGATCTTTTAAAAAATATAAAGTTCCTAACTGATTTAACCGCAGAGGCTTTGGGAATTTCAACAAAAAAAGTATTGAGACAGACTCTTTGTGAGTGAATTAAAAAATATATTTTAGACACAATATTTAAACTAGAAATAGCTATATTGGGGTATTACTAATTACTAAGTTGAAAGATGAAAATTATTATACTAAGCTTTATTTGTATGGTTTTGTAAACTTATTTTCTTAAAATAAAATAAAACCAATCGAAAAACTAAAAATCTAACTAAAAAACTAACTAGGCAAAATAATTTATTCTCATCGTCCAAAAAACTCCATCTCGTGAACTGCCATCTTTTTTCTCAGTCTTCTTGTTTTATAAATCTTTTTTAACAGTAGTTTTACAAACTTTTTGAATTAGTTTTTTAAAGGCGTTGTTTTGAAGGGCATCAAAGAGTCTTCATACTTTTTGTCATTACTGTGTTTCTTGAAATTCTGCTCTATAGTTATCACGGATGGGACTGAAGATCGAAAAAAGCGTGGAATTTTCGAATGAACAGTTTATCTTTGTCGCCAATTTTCTTGCCTATTTTTCTGAGAATATGTGAATACTTCTAAATATCTACTTTACAAAATATTTTGACTACTTGACAAAAATTTTTTGTTTTGAAAGTTTACTTTCATTGTCAATTTAAGCTTTGATAGACAGGCAGGCTTGCAACTGCCAACTGTAATCTGGGGCCAACAATGATTTTCGAAGCTATTTTCTGTCTTCTTTATAGCAGAAAAATAAAAAAGGATAGCAAAGGGACTTGGGGTATTGCAAGGACAATAGACAGGATTGCTCAGTTTGCCGAATCTGTCTGCAATCGATGTTCAAAGTCAAACTCGTTGTTACGTCACCACTTGTGCTGGGCAGAAAGCGCGCCTATTGTTATATTGGATTTTATGTGCTTTTAGAGCTATTTTCTTTATGCAAATGAAATTTTATGCGAAATTGAGGCATTGTACATTTAAAAATATTGTCTTTACAGGGATGATAAATGATTTTATATTTGAAATATCTGTTAAATAAATTAAATTTAAATACTTAAAGTGAAAAAAAAAGCAACACATAATGTCGTAGTACCTATACAGGGTGTCCCATAACTTAGGGGCCATAGGCCAACAGGTGATAGAGGAGGTCATGTCTGATAAAAAAGTTCCTATAATGCATGGGCCAAAACTCTTTCTTTGTAGAGATACAGAGCATCAAAGTTGGCAATTTTTTTAACTTTTTTGATAATAACTTTTTTAAAAAACACAGTAAAAACATGAAATTGGGTAAAGTCGTGTATCAGAACAAGAGCAATAAATTGAAATAAAACTTATTTAAAAAAAAATTTTTTTTTAGAAAAAACTATTTTTTTGGTATAAACTTTTATAAATGCCATATTAAACGCAATGTTTTTTTTAATATTTTTTGTTAATAAAAACAACCCTTTAGCGACACATAAAAATAAATAAAATATTATTGATATTTTTTAAAAGAATAAGTAAGCAAAAATTAATTTAAAAAAAATTATTATTTTTTATACATTTTTGGAGGTAATTTTGACAGCCTTTATCTTCTTAACGTGTAATTTTATTAAAAAAAGGAGTATTACATTTTTAAATCACAATTAGCTGAGTATTCAGCTGTCGGGGATAGATTTTCTTTTTTTTTCAAAACCCTTTTTCCCCCACTCCTCTAACATTAAAAATCCTATATCTTAAAAACAGATGTGTGTTGACCCCATGTTATATAAACTTTTTTTTCGGAAATAACCTCCTCTATCACCTGCTGCACTATGGCCCCCAAGTTATGGGACACCCATAATTTGTCCAATTGTTTTAAAAGTATGTAAAGAAATTATATTGCGATAATAATTAAAAACGGAAATATAGGTAGACGAAAAAATTATTGATTTATTTAAAAAAGGAAAAGAACAAATATTGTTCTTAACAAATAGACAAAAAACAAAGAGGAAAAAATGCACATAATGTATAGTTTAATTATTACAACAGCTTTTTAAAGCATTTTAAGAGATTATTAATTAGATAATTAAGAAACGGGAATATAGAACATAAAAAAAGTATTTATTATAACATTTTTACAAAAAAAAAAACAGAAAAGTACAGATACATACAATAAATTAAAAATATTAATATAAATAATAATGTTTAATTTAGAAAAATATTCCTTTTCAATTCACAATCTTTTGCAATTTTCTTCATAGATATTATTAAACAAGAAGCCCATTTGCTGAGAAAATCGTGGCCATTTTTTTACCCTGTAAACAAACGTTCTTCCCTGTCCAGAATCGAATTTTTACACACTGTTAACAAACCAAACGTGAAAATGTTTATTTATATGTCTTTTCTTAGTAGCACTGCACTGAAACAATCCAAAAAACACAAACTATTCAGCGAAATATCAACAAAACTCTCTTGAAAATTTGAATAACATCATATACAACGAACGTAAACATAGGATTTAGCACAAGTGGTGACGTCACGCCGCTCTCCTCACCCCGCACAATTTGTTAACACAGGTTAAATGGAACTAAGCAGTCCTTTATGTCTATAGTCCTTGGGTCTACTATTGCGTCGGACATACTTATTTACCTAATCTGTGCTGCCCATCTTTTCGGTAGAAACCAGCTGATCGGTCTCGAATTTTCTGGAATTCCATTTTTTCGTTTTTTACTGCAATTTTTACGGCTTTTACCAACATTTTTGGTATTTAGGAAACCAAATTTTACCGGCCAGCCAAAAATTCAAGAATTTATTAATAATCTCAAGTAAGTATATAACATAACCTATAAAATAAATTTGCATGGTTTATTTTAACAAAAGGCCCAATTTCATCGGCGTGGCCAGCCTGAAGGGGGCTGCGGCCTACGTCTTTGCTTTCTGTGATACACATATATTGTATCTGTATTTTTTTAATAGTAGTGATCCAGGGGACCCCTGCAATACATAAGGGCAGCCTGAGATCCAACAGAGGGGGCCAGTCCCCCCTTAGCTACGTTGATGTCTATCCTCTGATTGTGGGTTATAAATTTCAAACCTTGGGCTGGGTTCGGTTTGCTTATCTAGCACTTTTGGTAAATAGGAATTATAACATTCCGAAGAAAGAATATTGTTTGTATATTACAATTTTATATTGTTTCAGGTACTGTTTTTCCAGCTGCTCCAAAGGAGACATGACTGACATGCACATAGAGTGGGGCTCGTGTTCACAATTCACATTTTCAAAAATGAGACCAATTATAACAGCGGATAGATCATTTAGGGTAATTTGGTGTGTATGCTAAGGTAGGTAACTGATCAAGAGAGCAGCACTCACTACGTGACCTAGGATATTCTACCTGGGCAAATATGGTGTACTAAAATTAGCAACCGAACCACCTCTGGACAAAAGTGTTATATAAAATATGATATATTGTGACTGAGCTAGCCCCCTAATATATGTAAGGAACTCACATGTTTATTATGAAGAGAGATTAATTATAATACTGGTATTACATATTTAGTGTGTTGAATTATACAATAAAAAATTTATTAATTTTCTTTTAATAAAGTTTTAAATAAGTTATTTATAATAAATACCTACCCACATACATAATGTAGTTTTATTTTCTGAATTTACTGCCAAAATATTTGCATTGTTTCATTTTTGATATGAAACAATGCAAACATTTTGGTGCAATCAAAATTTAATTTTTAAAATTGGCGGCTGCCGCCACGAGTCGTTAAATACCGAGATGAATTCCAAGAAGTGCGCAAGCGTTGTTCTGTCACTTCTGCCAACCAATCAACTGAGAGATATTTCAGTATGGTTTTATACAGTAAAACTTTAATAATTTCCAGTTCTTTTTTATGAAAATTCGTCGTTTTTGTGCTGTGAAAATGCCGGTGACGTGCAAGTTGTGTGACAAATTATTTAGTGCCCAATTTAATTTGAATAAACACTGTCAAAGTAAACATGGCATACAAAAACAAAGGTATTCCTATGCAGAAAGTGTTTTTATGTTTAGATGCCTAGAATGTAAATGCTCCTTCCCAAAAAACTTGGATCTGTGTGATGATGATTTAAAATACAAACACAATCAACAAATACTTGAAGAAACATTGGAGTTGAGAGTCAATACTCCCATGGCAAAACAAAATAAACGCATAAGATCATATATAAGAAATACTGCATATACCTCAAAAAATATTAATCGCAGCACGTAGATATTGTATATTTTTGAAATCAGAAAGAAAAGACGAATCTTAAAATGCAAAAATATACAGGGTGTTCCCTCTCAAAAAATCGACTTCATTGTTACACCCTGTACAGGGTGTCCCAAATTCGTTGTTTTTTTGTGGTGTCGGGTATTTCTAGGGGAGAAAAAAAACTGACCCCCCTTTGCGATGCTCAAATTTCAAGAGAAGCCTAAAGGTGAAAACCACATTTAGAGATAGCAAGCCGTTTTTAAGCTACGGAGTGTTTTTGTCTGCATTTTGGGAGCGGGTCTATAACTTTTTTGTTTATGAAAATTTTGTTTTTGTGTAAATAGCTTTCTTATAGATCTTTTCTTGAAGAATTGACAGATGTAAACGGTTTTTATTTATCTCTTTTGGTTTTTAAAATATTGCATAAAGTTGTTATTTTTCTTACAGAATAACTCTTTTTTTATTCGATTTTTAAAATCAGCTTAAAATTTCCTTTAAAATGATGAATCACACTCAATATTTTATTTTTTTTATTGTTTTCTTTATTTTTATTTTTTAATCACCTCTTTATTATTTTTTATTTTTATAATTTTATATTAAAATATTTTAAACCCATTAAGCAAACTAAAATATGTGGTAAAAATAAATAAAAAAATACAAAAATATAAAGAAATAAAGGGATCCTACCATAAAGAAAAATTAATTTTATGTGATATCTCAAAAACTAAACGTGACAAATGAAATTTAATTTAACAGTTGAATTCCTCTTAAAAAAGTGTCTTAAGAATGTTTTCACAGAAATAAAAAATATTAATAAATAAACAAGTTATAGACCCCTTCCCAAAATGCAGACTTTTTAAAAACACCCCGTAGTTTAAAAACGGCTTGCTATATCAAAGGGGGATCAGTTTTTTTAGCCCCTCTAGAAATACCCGAAACCCCCCAAAAACATTGAATTTGGGACACTATGTACATGGTGACGGATAGAAAAAAATTATGGTGGCTTTTAAAGTTGTCATAATTAACCAAAAAATCTCAATTTATTTTCAATGATAAAGTTGCTGAGTGCTCCGGTTATAAAAAACCACCCGGTACCGACATAAAATCATACCTAAAAATTAGAATTGACCACTATTTTATACCTTGAATTTTTTATTATACGTTAAGCTCTTCGATCTCGCGCCAATCTCGGTATTCGCGCCAATAATTTAAATTAGACATTTTGACGTTAATTTTGGCGCATGCTCCTTTGATGGAATTCATCTCGGTATTTAACGACTCGTGCTGCCGCCGCCGCGCCAGCTGGGCAATTGCAGCGCCGCGCTCGATTGGTCAGGAACTAAAAAAAGAGGCATAGAATGAGTGTCCCATCTTTTTTTATACTTATTTACCTAATCTGTGCGTCGGACAACGTAAACAAACGTTCTAAACCGACATAGTAGTAGTAGTTGTTATTTTACTTTAGAAGAAACAATTTTCCTTTATCACGAATAATAAACAAGCAAAAGCCAAACGCAGGGAAGACTGATTCACCTACCTGAACAGCATCGGCAGCACACCTGTTGGCCATGTCAGCACCATGGCATTTTGCAACTGAAGCCAAGTAGGTGTTTCTCTCGCCTCTATCGGTCTGCCAAGCGGATTTCATCCAAGCCAACCTGCAGCAATCAAAAAGATATTCTTTAGAATAATAACTGTTAACAATGCTATACGCTACAGTGACATTCCTAAGCCTTAACTGAACTGGGGTTTTTAGATATTTCTAGCCGATTTTACCCAACATTTTCAAACGTCTGAATTTAGGGTTTAATAGAAAGGTTTTTTACACAACAAAAACATTTCATGTAAAAAAAAGCCAGGTATGCGAAAATGGCATTCCGTAAAAAGAATTGAGATAAAAGTAAAGCCAAGTTTTCCAATACAAATTTCAAAATGAAAGGTTCTTACTAGTTTGGAAATGTTTTTTTAAAACTTTGCTATTACATCCAAACTTCTTTATGTTCAATTTAGCACTGTGCCTAAGAGTCATTTACAGCCGTAATAGCCAAGTTTAGAAAAATATTTCCAAACTAGTAAGAACCTTTCATTTTGCAATTTGTATTGGAGAACTTGGCTTTACTTTTATCTCAATTCTTTTTACGGAATGCCATTTTCGCGTACTTGGCTTTTTTTTACATGAAATGTTTTTGTTGTGTAAAAAACCTTTCTATTAAACCCTAAATTCAGACGTTTGAAAATGTTGGGTAAAATTGGCTTTTTTTTAATTGGATAATACTTAATTTTTAAAGTAGTAAAATATGCGGAATATTGTTCAAAACTTTTGCAATGCCTTACTTAAATTTTTGAGGTTTTTTAATTTTTTTCCATGGTTTTATCGCAGTTCTTATCAGCCTTCCAAAGCTCAGCTCTCTAGCGTTTCTGAAAGTGCACAATGTTACTTTTACATAACTTTACATGTATAGGGGAGGGCAGTGGCGTATATAGAAAAAAGTTTGGGGGGGGCCGAGACAGTTTTGGGGGGGGGGGGCGAGACCTCATGAGGCCGTATTTGATGCTATTTTATGTTTGTATTCATGAAATATGTGGAAAATATCTAAAAAAAATCTTAGCTTCGGGGGGGGCCCGGGCCCCTCAAGCCCCCCCATATATACGCCACTGGGGGAGGGAAATAAATTAAAATTGTCGTGTTTTTAAATTTTGTCCTATAGTTTTATCATAGTTCCTATTAGTCTTCCAAAGCTCAGCTCTCTAGCGTTTCTGGAAGTGGGTAATGTTACTTTTACATAACTTTACATTTATAGGGAAGGAGAGTAAATGAAAATATTGGACTTTTTAAATTTTTTCCGATAGTTTTATCATAATTTCTATCAGCAATCCAATGCTCAGCTCTCTAGCGTTTCTAGAAGTAGGCAATGTTAGTTTTATATAAATTTACATTTATAGGAGAGGGAAGTAAATTAAAATATTGGTGTTTTTAAAATTTTTCATATAGTTTTATGATATTGTCTTTCTGTCTTAAAAAGTTCAGCTCTCTAGCGTTTTTGGAAGTGGGCAGTGTTACTTTTACATAACTTTACATTTATAGGGGAAAGAAGTAAATTAGAATTTTGGGGTGTTTTAATTTTTTCCTATAGTTTTATCATAGTTCCTATCAGTCTGCCAAAGCTCAACTCTCTAGCATTTCTGGAAGTGGGCAATGCTACTTTTACATAACTTTAAATGCATAGGGGAGGGGAGTAAATTAAAATTTTGGGGTTTTTTGATTTTTTCTATAGTTTTATCATAGTTCCTATCAGTCTGCCAAAGCTCAACTCTCTAGCATTTCTGGAAGTGGGCGATGCTACTTTTACATAACTTTAAATGTATAGGGGAGGGGAGTAAATTAAAATTTTGGAGTTTTTTGATTTTTTCCAGGGATTTGGTTATAATTTCTATGATTCTGCCAAATTTCAGCTTTGTAGCATGTCTGGAAGTACAGTAGAATATTGATGATCTATACATGAGTGAGTGAGTGAGTGAATGAGTCAGTGAGTGTCAATTTCGACGTTTTTTGAAATTTCGTAACTACTTTATGGAATTCCATGAGGGAGGGGTTGTTAACTCCATGGAGATCTACGACTGTGCAAAGTTTGAGATTCGTAGCTCATTCCGAAGTAGAGTTTTATTTAGGTAGGTCAAATATCGGCTGAAATGTTTCAAGAAAAGATGGTTACGGCGCGCGAACTTGGCGAGGCACTGCCGTGCCCTCAGATTAATAAGAAAGGCCCAATTATTTTGCGGCCAGTCCACAGAATATCGCGGTTCGGTCGGCTCGTCAATATGTTATGGGCCAGTCTGATTAATATAACATGATAATAAGGTAGTTTGGTACCTTATTCATACTACCTCGCTTTTTTAGTCGTGTTATAATTTACCGCGAATTTTCATTATCGATCTTGATAATGAATTGCGTCAGTAATATTTTTAAAAGCAATTTTCCAGTCTTTTTTTTGAAAGATAAAATCATGATTATAACAAAAACATTTCATGTAAAAATAAGCCAAGTACGCGAAAATGGCATTCCGTAAAAAGAATTGAGATAAAAGTAAAGCCAAGTTCTCCAATACAAATTTCAAAATGAAAGGTTCTTACTAGTTTGGAAATGTTTTTTAAACTTTGCTTTATATTTAAGACTTTATACCTCGTGAACTTCCTTCAAATTTAAAAAAATCCATGGCTCAGGCTGTTTTCTGGGAGCAGATTATATCTGTCTCCGTCGCGACGTCAAAATTAGCTTCAAAACCGAGGCAACCCTGACCGAAGCTGCAAATTGACAGTTGGTCTCTCCTGTGTTTATAATTTACCGCGAATTTTCATTATCGATCTTGATAATGAATTGCGTCTGTAATATTTTTAAAAGCAATTTTCCAGTCTTCCTTTGAAAGATAAAATCATGATTATAACAAAAACATTTCATGTAAAAATAAGCCAAGTACGCGAAAATGGCATTCCGTAAAAAGAATTGAGATAAAAGTAAAGCCAAGTTCTCCAATACAAATTTCAAAATGAAAGGTTCTTACTAGTTTGGAAATGTTTTTTAAACTTTGCTTTATATTTAAGACTTTATACCTCGTGAACTTCCTTCAAATTTAAAAAAATCCATGGCTCAGGCTGTTTTCTGGGAGCAGATTATATCTGTCTCCGTCGCGACGTCAAAATTAGCTTCAAAACCGAGGCAACCCTGACCGAAGCTGCAAATTGACAGTTGGTCTCTCCTGTGTTTATAATTTACCGCGAATTTTCATTATCGATCTTGATAATGAATTGCGTCTGTAATATTTTTAAAAGCAATTTTCCAGTCTTCCTTTGAAAGATAAAATCATGATTATAACAAAAACATTTCATGTAAAAATAAGCCAAGTACGCGAAAATGGCATTCCGTAAAAAGAATTGAGATAAAAGTAAAGCCAAGTTCTCCAATACAAATTTCAAAATGAAAGGTTCTTACTAGTTTGGAAATGTTTTTTAAAGTTTGGTTTATATTTAAGACTTTATACCTCGTGAACTTCCTTCAAATTTAAAAAAATCCAGGGCTCAGCCTGTTTTCTGGGAGCAGATTATATCTGTCTCCGTCGCGACGTCAAAATTAGCCTCAAAATCGAGGCAACCCTGACCGAAGCTGCAAATTGACAGTTGGTCTCTCCTCAGTAAACACCATATTTCATATTTCTTTTTCAGTGTTATAATTTACCGCGAATTTTCATTATCGATCTTGATAATGAATTGCGTCAGTAATATTTTTAAAAGCAATTTTCCAGTCTTTTTTTTGAACGATAAAATCATGATTATAACAAAAACATTTCATGTAAAAATAAGCCAAGTACGCGAAAATGGCATTCCGTAAAAAGAATTGAGATAAAAGTAAAGCCAAGTTCTCCAATACAAATTTCAAAATGAAAGGTTCTTACTTGTTTGGAAATGTTTTTACTTTGCTTTATATTTAAGACTTTATACCTCGTGAACTTCCTTCAAATTTAAAAAAATCCATGGCTCAGGCTGTTTTCTGGGAGCAGATTATATCTGTCTCCGTCGCGACGTCAAAATTAGCTTCAAAACCGAGGCAACCCTGACCGAAGCTGCAAATTGACAGTTGGTCTCTCCTCAGTAAACACCATATTTCATATTTCTTTTTCAGTGTTATAATTTACCGCGAATTTTCATTATCGATCTTGATAATGAATTGCGTCAGTAATATTTTTAAAAGCAATTTTCCAGTCTTTTTTTTGAAAGATAAAATCATGATTATAACAAAAACATTTCATGTAAAAATAAGCCAAGTACGCGAAAATGGCATTCCGTAAAAAGAATTGAGATAAAAGTAAAGCCAAGTTCTCCAATACAAATTTCAAAATGAAAGGTTCTTACTTGTTTGGAAATGTTTTTACTTTGCTTTATATTTAAGACTTTATACCTCGTGAACATCCTTCAAATTTAAAAAAATCCAGGGCTCAGGCTGTTTTCTGGGAGCAGATTATATCTGTCTCCGTTGCGACGTCAAAATTAGCTTCAAAATCGAGGCAACCCTGACCGAAGCTGCAAATTGACAGTTGGTCTCTCCTCAGTAAACACCATATTTCATATTTCTTTTTCAGTGTTATAATTTACCGCGAATTTTCATTATCGATCTTGATAATGAATTGCGTCAGTAATATTTTTAAAAGCAATTTTCCAGTCTTTTTTTTGAAAGATAAAATCATGATTATAACAAAAACATTTCATGTAAAAATAAGCCAAGTACGCGAAAATGGCATTCCGTAAAAAGAATTGAGATAAAAGTATAGCCAAGTTTTCCAATACAAATTTCAAAATGAAAGGTTCTTACTAGTTTGGAAATGTTTTTTAAACTTTGCTTTATATTTAAGACTTTATACCTCGTGAACTTCCTTCAAATTTAAAAAAATCCAGGGCTCAGGCTGTTTTCTGGGAGCAGATTATATCTGTCTCCGTCGCGACGTCAAAATTAGCTTCAAAACCGAGGCAACCCTGACCGAAGCTGCAAATTGACAGTTGGCCTCTCCTCAGTAAATACCATATTTCATATTTCTTTTTCAGTGTTATAATTTACCGCAAATTTTCATTATCGATCTTGATAATGAATTGCGTCAGTAATATTTTTAAAAGCAATTTTCCAGTCTTTTTTTTGAAAGATAAAATCATGATTATAACAAAAACATTTCATGTAAAAATAAGCCAAGTACGCGAAAATGGCATTCCGTAAAAAGAATTGAGATAAAAGTATAGCCAAGTTTTCCAATACAAATTTCAAAATGAAAGGTTCTTACTTGTTTGGAAATGTTTTTACTTTGCTTTATATTTAAGACTTTATACCTCGTGAACATCCTTCAAATTTAAAAAAATCCAGGGCTCAGGCTGTTTTCTGGGAGCAGATTATATCTGTCTCCGTTGCGACGTCAAAATTAGCTTCAAAATCGAGGCAACCCTGACCGAAGCTGCAAATTGACAGTTGGTCTCTCCTCAGTAAACACCATATTTCATATTTCTTTTTCAGTGTTATAATTTACCGCGAATTTTCATTATCGATCTTGATAATGAATTGCGTCAGTAATATTTTTAAAAGCAATTTTCCAGTCTTTCTCTGAAAGATAAAATCATGATTATAACAAAAACATTTCATGTAAAAATAAGCCAAGTACGCGAAAATGGCATTCCGTAAAAAGAATTGAGATAAAAGTAAAGCCAAGTTCTCCAATACAAATTTCAAAATGAAAGGTTCTTACTAGTTTGGAAATGTTTTTTAAACTTTGCTTTATATTTAAGACTTTATACCTCGTGAACTTCCTTCAAATTTAAAAAAATCCAGGGCTCAGGCTGTTTTCTGGGAGCAGATTATATCTGTCTCCGTCGCGACGTCAAAATTAGCTTCAAAACCGAGGCAACCCTGACCGAAGCTGCAAATTGACAGTTGGCCTCTCCTCAGTAAACACCATATTTCATATTTCTTTTTCAGTGTTATAATTTACCGCGAATTTTCATTATCGATCTTGATAATGAATTGCGTCAGTAATATTTTTAAAAGCAATTTTCCAGTCTTTTTTTTGAAAGATAAAATCATGATTATAACAAAAACATTTCATGTAAAAATAAGCCAAGTACGCGAAAATGGCATTCCGTAAAAAGAATTGAGATAAAAGTATAGCCAAGTTTTCCAATACAAATTTCAAAATGAAAGGTTCTTACTTGTTTGGAAATGTTTTTACTTTGCTTTATATTTAAGACTTTATACCTCGTGAACATCCTTCAAATTTAAAAAAATCCAGGGCTCAGGCTGTTTTCTGGGAGCAGATTATATCTGTCTCCGTTGCGACGTCAAAATTAGCTTCAAAATCGAGGCAACCCTGACCGAAGCTGCAAATTGACAGTTGGTCTCTCCTCAGTAAACACCATATTTCATATTTCTTTTTCAGTGTTATAATTTACCGCGAATTTTCATTATCGATCTTGATAATGAATTGCGTCAGTAATATTTTTAAAAGCAATTTTCCAGTCTTTTTTTTGAAAGATAAAATCATGATTATAACAAAAACATTTCATGTAAAAATAAGCCAAGTACGCGAAAATGGCATTCCGTAAAAAGAATTGAGATAAAAGTAAAGCCAAGTTCTCCAATACAAATTTCAAAATGAAAGGTTCTTACTAGTTTGGAAATGTTTTTTAAACTTTGCTTTATATTTAAGACTTTATACCTCGTGAACTTCCTTCAAATTTAAAAAAATCCAGGGCTCAGGCTGTTTTCTGGGAGCAGATTATATCTGTCTCCGTCGCGACGTCAAAATTAGCTTCAAAACCGAGGCAACCCTGACCGAAGCTGCAAATTGACAGTTGGCCTCTCCTCAGTAAATACCATATTTCATATTTCTTTTTCAGTGTTATAATTTACCGCAAATTTTCATTATCGATCTTGATAATGAATTGCGTCAGTAATATTTTTAAAAGCAATTTTCCAGTCTTTTTTTTGAAAGATAAAATCATGATTATAACAAAAACATTTCATGTAAAAATAAGCCAAGTACGCGAAAATGGCATTCCGTAAAAAGAATTGAGATAAAAGTATAGCCAAGTTTTCCAATACAAATTTCAAAATGAAAGGTTCTTACTTGTTTGGAAATGTTTTTACTTTGCTTTATATTTAAGACTTTATACCTCGTGAACATCCTTCAAATTTAAAAAAATCCAGGGCTCAGGCTGTTTTCTGGGAGCAGATTATATCTGTCTCCGTTGCGACGTCAAAATTAGCTTCAAAATCGAGGCAACCCTGACCGAAGCTGCAAATTGACAGTTGGTCTCTCCTCAGTAAACACCATATTTCATATTTCTTTTTCAGTGTTATAATTTACCGCGAATTTTCATTATCGATCTTGATAATGAATTGCGTCAGTAATATTTTTAAAAGCAATTTTCCAGTCTTTCTCTGAAAGATAAAATCATGATTATAACAAAAACATTTCATGTAAAAATAAGCCAAGTACGCGAAAATGGCATTCCGTAAAAAGAATTGAGATAAAAGTAAAGCCAAGTTCTCCAATACAAATTTCAAAATGAAAGGTTCTTACTAGTTTGGAAATGTTTTTTAAACTTTGCTTTATATTTAAGACTTTATACCTCGTGAACTTCCTTCAAATTTAAAAAAATCCAGGGCTCAGGCTGTTTTCTGGGAGCAGATTATATCTGTCTCCGTCGCGACGTCAAAATTAGCTTCAAAACCGAGGCAACCCTGACCGAAGCTGCAAATTGACAGTTGGCCTCTCCTCAGTAAACACCATATTTCATATTTCTTTTTCAGTGTTATAATTTACCGCGAATTTTCATTATCGATCTTGATAATGAATTGCGTCAGTAATATTTTTAAAAGCAATTTTCCAGTCTTTTTTTTGAAAGATAAAATCATGATTATAACAAAAACATTTCATGTAAAAATAAGCCAAGTACGCGAAAATGGCATTCCGTAAAAAGAATTGAGATAAAAGTATAGCCAAGTTTTCCAATACAAATTTCAAAATGAAAGGTTCTTACTTGTTTGGAAATGTTTTTACTTTGCTTTATATTTAAGACTTTATACCTCGTGAACATCCTTCAAATTTAAAAAAATCCAGGGCTCAGGCTGTTTTCTGGGAGCAGATTATATCTGTCTCCGTTGCGACGTCAAAATTAGCTTCAAAATCGAGGCAACCCTGACCGAAGCTGCAAATTGACAGTTGGTCTCTCCTCAGTAAACACCATATTTCATATTTCTTTTTCAGTGTTATAATTTACCGCGAATTTTCATTATCGATCTTGATAATGAATTGCGTCAGTAATATTTTTAAAAGCAATTTTCCAGTCTTTTTTTTGAAAGATAAAATCATGATTATAACAAAAACATTTCATGTAAAAATAAGCCAAGTACGCGAAAATGGCATTCCGTAAAAAGAATTGAGATAAAAGTAAAGCCAAGTTCTCCAATACAAATTTCAAAATGAAAGGTTCTTACTTGTTTGGAAATGTTTTTACTTTGCTTTATATTTAAGACTTTATACCTCGTGAACTTCCTTCAAATTTAATAAAATCCAGGGCTCAGGCTGTTTTCTGGGAGCAGATTATATCTGTCTCCGTCGCGACGTCAAAATTAGCTTCAAAATCGAGGCAACCCTGACCGAAGCTGCAAATTGACAGTTGGTCTCTCCTCAGTAAACACCATATTTCATATTTCTTTTTCAGTGTTATAATTTACCGCGAATTTTCATTATCGATCTTGATAATGAATTGCGTCAGTAATATTTTTAAAAGCAATTTTCCAGTCTTTTTTTTGAAAGATAAAATCATGATTATAACAAAAACATTTCATGGAAAAATAAGCCAAGTACGCGAAAATGGCATTCCGTAAAAAGAATTGAGATAAAAGTATAGCCAAGTTTTCCAATACAAATTTCAAAATGAAAGGTTCTTACTTGTTTGGAAATGTTTTTACTTTGCTTTATATTTAAGACTTTATACCTCGTGAACATCCTTCAAATTTAAAAAAATCCAGGGCTCAGGCTGTTTTCTGGGAGCAGATTATATCTGTCTCCGTTGCGACGTCAAAATTAGCTTCAAAATCGAGGCAACCCTGACCGAAGCTGCAAATTGACAGTTGGTCTCTCCTCAGTAAACACCATATTTCATATTTCTTTTTCAGTGTTATAATTTACCGCGAATTTTCATTATCGATCTTGATAATGAATTGCGTCAGTAATATTTTTAAAAGCAATTTTCCAGTCTTTCTTTGAAAGATAAAATCATGATTATAACAAAAACATTTCATGTAAAAATAAGCCAAGTACGCGAAAATGGCATTCCGTAAAAAGAATTGAGATAAAAGTAAAGCCAAGTTCTCCAATACAAATTTCAAAATGAAAGGTTTTTACTAGTTTGGAAATGTTTTTTAAACTTTGCTTTATATTTAAGACTTTATACCTCGTGAACATCCTTCAAATTTAAAAAAATCCAGGGCTCAGGCTGTTTTCTGGGAGCAGATCATATCTGTCTCCGTCGCGACGTCAAAATTAGCTTCAAAACCGAGGCAACCCTGACCGAAGCTGCAAATTGACAGTTGGTCTCTCCTCAGTAAACACCATATTTCATATTTCTTTTTCAGTGTTATAATTTACCGCGAATTTTCATTATCGATCTTGATAATGAATTGCGTCAGTAATATTTTTAAAAGCAATTTTCCAGTCTTTCTTTGAAAGATAAAATCATGATTATAACAAAAACATTTCATGTAAAAATAAGCCAAGTACGCGAAAATGGCATTCCGTAAAAAGAATTGAGATAAAAGTAAAGCCAAGTTCTCCAATACAAATTTCAAAATGAAAGGTTCTTACTAGTTTGGAAATGTTTTTACTTTGCTTTATATTTAAGACTTTATACCTCGTGAACTTCCTTCAAAATTAAAAAAATCCAGGGCTCAGGCTGTTTTATGGGAGAGGATTATATCTGTCTCTGTCGCGACGTCAAAATTAGCCTCAAAACCGAGGCAACCCTGACCGAAGCTGCAAATTGACAGTTGGTCTCTCCTCAGTAAACACCATATTTCATATTTCTTTTTCAGTGTTATAATTTACCGCGAATTTTCATTATCGATCTTGATAATGAATTGCGTCAGTAATATTTTTAAAAGCAATTTTCCAGTCTTTCTTTGAAAGATAAAATCATGATTAAAGAACTGGGTAGGCCCTTACCAGATCTAAACGTAGCTCAAATTAGTCAAAGAAGGTCACAAAACACGCGTAATTTTTCTAGACATTCCATAAGAAAAATAACTGGATTTTCTGGTGTGTTAACCAAACTGTTATATTGTTTCCGGTGTGTGTTGTTTTATAATGCGACATCAAGAATTGAACCTAATAGGGATTTGACAAATTTTAGAAAAGAGTTTAGAATGATAAATTGATCTCTAATTTGCTACGCAAAATTATTAAAATAGTATATTTTATCATAAGTACATTTAAAATCAAGTTTTCTAATTTCCGATTTGAATTTGCCGCTAAAACGCTCATTTCTAGCATGGCGTTGCAATGACGTCATAGCGCAGTAAACTCGCGGACAAATACACGGCATTCAAGTGTTTATTTGTATTTGGTCTGTGTTTTTACTGTTTTTTATGTAAAAAAATGTCCTATACGTGGTATGTAGTGCCACAGTGTTCGAATACTAGCATAAAAACACCTGAAACACTATTTATTCATGTGCCTACAGCAGTAAAAGAACGAAAAAAGTGGCTAGAACTTCCTCGTATATACCCAATTGCCTTATCTAATACATCTTCACTTTACATTTGTGAAGATCACTTTGATGTGAGTATAACTAAATTGTTTCTATTCATTTTTCTCACGTTGCCTATAATATATATGACTATTTCGTAAATGAGGATGAAATTTTTGAGGTTATGTTTATTACAAGGGGTGAACAACTATAATAGGCAGAAAGGTGTACAAAATTTTAGGCGGTGCTAGGCAGTTATTAGGCAGGACTAGGAGTACCTCTAAATGCAGGATTAGGCAGTGCACATGCAGGCTAAATATAGGACTGAGCAGTGCATATGCAAGACTAGGCAGTGCATAGGCAAGACTAGGCAGTGCATAGGCAAGACTAGGCAGTGCATAGGCAGGACTAGGCAGTACCTACCTAATTTTGTTTTAAAAAAGCAATGTTTGATTGTTTCTTAATGCTTAAAATAATAATGATTGGGTATTTAATTGAATCTATTGTAAGTGGCATATTAAACAAAAAAGCAAAACATATACCCTAACCTCAAAATCTAAATGAGTAAAAGTAGGCAAAGAATATCGTAAAAAAACTTTCAATTATATACAAAACAACTCATCGAATACATCAACATTTTAACGTTTCTAAATTCCGCAGAACAAAAATTACTGTTGTTGGCAAAGAAGCCTGCCTGCCACCATAAAGGAATTGAGCATTGGCAAGTTGGAGCTATCGGATTTGGAGAATCCGTTTTTCATTGAAAATGTTTTTTATAAACAAAACACAAAATAAAATCTAATTTAGGACGATAATTCGCACTTTAAACCAAAGCAAACATTACCATCCATAAGAAAATAACACAGAAAATAGGTTCGTTCGAGGCGTTTACTGTTTTGTGACTTCACTCGCAGCCGCAGCTGATTGGTAGACCGCCTGTTTTGAATCACGTGGCTAATTGTTTAAATTCAATGAATTTATTTAATTAAAAGAACTATGAATTTGAGAAAAAATTAAACAAAAAAGTTTGTTTCTAGCATTCCCAAGACCTAAAGAGATATCTTAAAATAAATATATTTTTATTTTTTACTATTGGGCACGAACGGATGTGAAAGATTTGCACCATCGCACAGAGGGGCAAAATCAAGAAAACATGCGATTTAGTGCAGAACACATTTATCTAATATGGGAGATATTTTTACTGAAAACTATTTATTAATAATCGCTTTACCATAGCAAGTTAGCTTCGGATAGTCAAACGTCAAACAAATGAATAAAACACCTTGTCAAAGTTAGCGTGTTTTGAAAACTGACGTTGCGTAGTTGTTTTAAGAAAACAAATGAATCAACTTTGCCACAATTTTTAATGTTGATCAAGTTTGGTTAAAATAATTTTAATTATGTCAGATAATCACTATTGTGAGTACATTATTCTTGTATAAAAAAACGCAAAATTTATTGTTGTTTTTCTTCAACCTGCCATTTTAGTAAAATCTTTCAAAAATGTATTATTTTCTTTAATTTTAAAAATTTACGTGGCCACAAAGTAACTTGTCGCGAGTTTTCACATATTATTTTTTATTAAACCTTCCTTTTTAAAATGATGCCACATTTAGCTGCTAGTTTTTGCTAATAAGGCCGGAATTAATTTTTAAATATTAACATTTTTCTCCAAAGTTAGTAAAATTTGTGTTTAAATTGTAGTATAGATATTTAAAATTTAACGTATAAATACATATACATCTACACATATAATTATTATACTCATTATATATTAAGGAATAAAAGTCACACCTTATCCCGAGGCAAAAAGTTTGTAGCCTGAGCGTAGCGAGGTATATCATTGGCCAATAGCTAACAAGACACTAATTACGAATTTTAGGAGATATTTTTTAAACTTTTGGATTTTTCTGCCCTAAAATTAAATTATAATTATAATTATGTGGTTTTCAGCTACTTTACTAAAAACATAATGTCTGATAGAGCCTTTTATTTTGAATTTTAAGGATAAAAAGTGACAGTTTTATCGCTAAAATAAGGATTAAAGAGGGCCCTGTTCTTATAATATATACCAAGGGATAAAAGTGACACTTTTTATTTCAAGGTAAAAAGTTTTTGGCACGAACGTAGCGAAAGCTACAATTCGGTAAAGGATAAAAATACTCTTTTATAACGAGGTTTATACGTTAATTTTACGCTTTCGGACCGATCTTTTTTTTAACTTATTATTTGATTTATTAATATAGTTAAATTATTTTTTGTTATATATTATTTTATAAACATGATTATTTATAAACAAAGAAAGCTTCCAGTGGCGTTAATAGAAAACACATATATTATTATGTATTGTATTCAAAAGTGGTGGCAGGCCCTACTGGACCTCCATGCACTGCGACCACAAATGGATCTATTGTGCCCACGTACCTACATACTGAGTTTGACTAAAGTGGTATATTTTTTTTTCCACCCAGTACATGAAAAAACTGCAGATTACAACAATAAATGATATAGGCTTAACACTTTGGCTCAAAGATATACCACTAAGGACATATATTATTATACTCATTATATATTAAGGAATAAAATTCACACCTTATCCCGAGGCAAAAAGTTTGTAGCCTGAGCGTAGCGAGGTATGTCATTGGCCAATAGCTAACAAGACACTAATTACGAATTTTAGGAGATATTTTTTAAACTTTTGGATTTTTCTGTCCTAAAATTAAATTATAATTATAATTATGTGGTTTTCAGCTACTTTACTAAAAACATAATGTCTGATAGAGCCTTGTATTTTGAATTTTAAGAATAAAAAGTGAGAGTTTTATCGCTAAAATAAGGATTAAAGAGGGCCCTGTTCTTATAATATACACCAAGGGATAAAAGTGACACTTTTTATTTCAAGGTAAAAAGTTTTTGGCACGAACGTAGCGAAAGCTACAATTCGGTAAAGGATAAAAATACTCTTTTATAACGAGGTTTATACGTTAATTTTACGCTTTCGGACCGATCTTTTTTTAACTTATTATTTGATTTATTAATATAGTTAAATTATTTTTTGTTATATATTATTTTATAAACATGATTATTTATAAACAAAGAGAGCTTCCAGTGGCGTTAATAGAAAAATGTCTCGGGGTGGGCCCGAGACAGTTTGAGGGGGGGGGGGGGGGTCGAGACCCCATGAGGCCGTATTTTATGCTGTTTTATGTTTGTATTCATAAAATATGTGGAAAATATCTAGAAAAATCTTAGCTTCCAGGGCCCCCCAGGCCCCCCCTTATATACGCCACTGAAAGCTTCTGTCAAGTCGTTTTAAAAATGGCGAAAGTCAGACAGAAGAAAAGTGTGTAAAAATTTAATGTCGGTTCTGTAATCTTTTTTTTGGGGGGGCATAGGTGTTTTCATTTTTCAGGGGGACGATTAGTTATTGGGGAGGGGGCAAACTTGGTCTTTTCGTTTCTGTAGGGTCGACAACATAATATAACATTTTGTAAACATTGCCGTCGTACATAGTATTTTAGGAAATATTTTGAAGCTTATTCGACCACTTATACCTCGACTAACAGCTCGGGGTCATTTTTTTTTATTTTGGATCACTAAGTAATTAATTTTAAACATTCCTGACTACAAAGGAATACATCCATTGCACTGTGGGACTTTATCGCACCTTTTTGTGCTTCTGCCCCACTGTGCATCGTCCTGAGAAATTAAGAAAACATGAATCTTCCAGAAAACATATGAATTCTTGCACTGGATTAACGAAAACGAATTATACATAAAAACTCAGTTAAGTGCTGCTTGAAAAATCAATTACCCCCACTCTTAAGCCATTTGCGCCCCCCAGCTTTACAACTCACATGCCGCCACTGTACGAGACACCGCGTTAAAGGATGTGTATGTATGGGGCGCTTATAAAATAATAAAATTTGGAAATAATAAATATTAAAATTAAATAAAGCAAATAAATTAGAAATAGACACTAATTGGAATAAAACCTGACTTTATTTTAAAATCGACCATATGGTGACAGATTGACATATAAAAAGCAGCTGCTCTCCTTCAAAATTCGGCCTTTGTGTATTTAAAAACCGGATTTATTAGTGCCGGTATTTATTAAAGGTCAGCTGCATTGGCGTAGCTAGCCTTGCTTTTCAGCGGGGGCCGTGGCCCCGGTCTATCTTGAACAAAAAGCAAACATAGGTTTTAAAGAGTCGTGCAAAGTGTGCAATGAATAAAAAAAAATACGCGCATTAAATGTTCTAATATTTTAATATAACAAATTTAATAATACATTTACCAACTTATTTATATGTATACACAGGAAGTATGTAATTCAGCAATTCTACAAAGAAAGTTTTCTACGTCGCTGACTGAAAGCGTCTACCACACTGTCTAAGTCGACCTCAACATCTTTTTCTATGAATAACAATGACAAACCTTCTCTCTTGAGTCATAGTTGTTCTAAGCCAATTAAAAACTCTTCTCATGGCAGAGAAAGACCTCTCGCAAGTTGCACTTGAAATTGGAAGAATACTCGCAACTTTAAAAAGTTGGTAGAGGTTTGGATAGGTGTTTTCTGCTATATGTTGTTTGATAGAATCATGACCAACAGTTTGATTTAACCGAAAAATACAATTCTTTAAAACGGTCATTTCTGCTCTTACGAATTTATTCCATTTAACGACGTGGGAAAACTTAATATGAAAATGGTTATGAATTTGTCACCAAAATCGGAAAATTTTCATAAGACACTAAACGCTAACCTCAAAAAAACTAAAAAGATTATTATATTTATTTTAGAAAAACAGTTTAAAAAGGTCTTTTATAACCTTACGACATCTACAACCCGATTTCGGAAACAGAGACGCAAAGGTCGCTGTCTTTATTAAATGCGAAATTTAACTTACACTTCTATAGTATTTTACAAGATGTCGCCAATATGTATGAAATATTCAATATGCATAATTATGTTTAAATTTAAAAAATATTTTCGGGAAATTGCATAAGTGCAGAAAAGTTACCGATAATTTAAAGAGAAAAAGCCTAATTCCGCAAGACAAGGGCTTTTTCCTGAAATGTAAACATTATCTGAATGATTTTAAATTTTAATGCACCTATTTTATTTGAATATTTCCCGAATAATAATAGAAAAGTATGTATTTTCAGCGTCATGTTCTTTTACTAGTAGTCGGTAGGGGAGGCCTAAAATATCTTAGGGGGGGCCTGAGGGACTTCAGGGGGGGCCGGGCCCCCCTGTCCCCCCTAGCTACGCCAATGGTCAGCTGTTAGTTTTCAGTATAAATGTGTCAAAATAAAGTCAGGTTTTATTCCAATGTTATCTTACTTTGTAGTTTCAATTCCAATAGCCATATCAGCCAACATGAAAGCGACTGCTTGATGATTGGCAATTGGAACCCCAAATGTTTTACGTTCCAACGCGTACTTAGATGCTTCGTCAAGACAACGCTGCGCTAGACCTGTGGCCATCGAAGCTACCTGTGAATAACATCAGAAACAAATTAATATATTTAATGTTTAGGTAATTTGCCATTGCCAATTCCACACAGTGCTTTAACTCAGAGGTCCTTTATTTATGGGGGTCGCAAGATTTTTAATCACCTGCCAATATCTATTCGCCAGGCGTCTAATATCAAAATATTTAGAAAAAAACTAAAATAGTACTGCTACAGAAACCATATTATGCACTTACTGAATATTTTAATGACCAGATTCTTTAGCATGGATTGCCTTGACTGTGATGTAACCAAACCAAATTTTTCATTTTAATTAATATTTTAATTTTTGTTACCATTTATTATTTTAAATAATTACTTTTTTTAGTTTTTTACTCCTTTTTACCAACATATATTTTATAAATGTCTGAAAATGCCTTAGCAATCTCTTTATAATTTTTTTTTTAATTTATATTTATATATGTATATCTGCGACTGTGATGTAACCAAGCCAAATTTTTTTATTTTAAATAAGACTAACTTTTATTTGCATTTTTTTTCTTTTTTAATAATGACTTTTGTATTTTTTATTTTTATATATTATTTACTTACATATATTTTATAAATATTTGAAAATGTCTTGACAATATTAGCTCACACATATACTATACTATAGTAGTGTGAGCTATGGTGATCCTAATTTTTTCGAGAAAAAAAACGTTGCTCCGATTTCAAAAAATTTTATATATCTTTGCGTTTCAGATGATTTTGAAACTTTTTTGTCGCGCCGTCTGTCTGTCTGTATGTCTGTCTGTAACGACCAACGCGCATAACTCAAAAACCGCTTCGCCGATTTTAATGAAATTTGGTACCTAGGCTGGGTCTTGGGTCGAGATGGTCCCATTTAAAAATGAACAAATTCCACCGAACACAAGCCAAATAAAAGGGGGGGGGAAGATTTCAAAAATTAGAGTTTATGTGAAAATATGGCGTGTGTGATAACAAACGAAAGGTAATTGAGTATGGAGTTAAACAAAATACATTTTAGTTTTTTTTTCTTCAAAAAGGGTGGGGGCAGATTTAAAAAATTAGAGTTTACGTGAAAATATGGCGTGTTTGATATCAAACGAAAGGTAATTGAGTCCGGAGTTAAACAAAATACATTTTAGTTTTTGTTTTTTTAAGGGTGGGGGCAGATTTCAAAAATTTGAGTTTAAGTCAAAACATGGCTTGTATGGTATCAAACAAAAGGTAATTTAGTCTGGAGTTGAATAAGATATATTTCAGGTTTTAGTTTTATTAGCTCGCACGTACACTATAACTATAGTACCTAGTGTGAGCTTAGGGGCCCATATATTGGCAGAGTTTTTTTATCGTTTTGTTTTTAATAATTGTGTTTCATGTAAATATCTCAAATTTTTCTTTAAAATTTTTATTATTTTTTTATATTTTTTTTCATGTTTTGTTTGTGTATTCTTTTTTTTAGCACTGTGACATGTTTTATAAATGTTAGCAAATGTCTTGACATAATTTTTATCGTTTTGTTTTTAATAATTGCCTTTGAAGTAATTTTATAAATGTATTGTTGGATATATCTTTTTTTTGTTTATATTTTTGTTCTTTTATTGTTTTAATATAGGTATTAAGTTGACATGGACCTATATTATTTTTATTTGACACTTAATTAACTAGTTAGGCTTTTGATTTTACTATTGCTATTTTACTATTTTTACCTTTAAGTTAGTAATTAGCCTGCTTTGTCGAAAATTTTACTGACAATAAAGTATTTTTGATTTGATTTGATTTGAACATGGTGTGCTTGAATGAGGTATAGGTTAAATGAAAATGGTTCCAAAAACTAATTGCATTTTTTGAATATGGACTTTTTCCAGGGGGTCGATTTTTGTCGATGAGACCTCCGATCGTTTTTAGCCAGCTCAAATTTTTAGCCATATAAAATTGGGCTGCATTGAGTTCAACTAGAACTGGCAAAATATCGTGGAAGGTTTCTGCTCAATATTTTGAACCAAAAAGGTAAAACAACCTTATAGTAGAGTAGTAAGCTGCAAAAAGGGTATATTTTTTTATATTTGGCATAGTAGTACCTAACACCGAAAGTTAAATTTTAATTCGAGGATCTCCGATTTTCCGGCCTCAGAATCCAAGATGGCGGCTGCCAAAGTTAAGAAAAAAAAATGATTTCCTTGTTTTAAGAGAAATTAAATTAATTTTGATAAATTTACTTTAAGTGGGATATATTGAATTTAAAAATGTCAAAAAAATTTACACCTGTCACTGCAAAACAAAATAGCGGCTATATTTTAAAAAAATAGTTTTTCTTCGATATTTTCTTTATTTTTTGTGCGATATTAACTTTTAATACCTCATATTAAAGTTACTGACCAGTTCTTTAAACCTGCTTAAATGAAATGATAAGTTTCCCCGCCGACACAAAGATGGCGCTTAATTTGTCAAAAATAAAAGAGACCTTTACAACCAGTAGACCAAATTAAATGTTGACAATTTTTTTTTTGATTTTATCAGTAGAAAGCCAGATTTTAAAAAAAAATATAAAAAGTTACAATTTGACATTTAACATTTTAAGATGGCGGCCGAAGTTCAGATAAAAAAGTAATTTTTTTGTTCTTGTTTGACACAACTATAGTTCAAATTATACCCATTTGTAATGACGTCATTTTTGTTTATCTTTGTTTAGTATATTATAAACAGCGGTGACACACTTTTTAAAAAAAATAGTGTCTGTGATTTAAATAGGTAGGTAATTGGTTATGTGAAGTATCCGTCACTGTCAATCAAAAAACATTGATTGACAAAAATATCTACGCCATACGTTTTTTTCTTACCTGGTGACGTCATTACAAATGCGTATAAGTTAGACTATAGTGTTGCCGTGTAATATATTGATTTATACTAAATGGGGGTCGCCGATTGTAAATAGTTCATAATAAATGACATATGTCTATTATTATTCAAGATGGCGGCGGTCAAAATATAAATACAGCAGTATCTTTTTGGTTTAGTAAATCTTTTTATCAAGATATATAGTTTTATATTAATATTAATTAGTTTTAAATTGTAATGTACAAAAAAAATAGAATTTATTTATTTTTTAAAGATGGCGGCCGATAAAGAAAAAAAAAACATTTTTGTTTATATTTTCGAAGTTAAACAAAAAAAACTGAGAAAACCAGGACATCTCGTTAAACAAAACACAGATGTTTTAAATATGTCAAAAAAGTTGACATATGTCACGTGCCGGGTGATTTGAATAAATTGACATATTTTACTTAATAGCTATCTCCGTTAATATTGATCTAGCAGTAACGTTTAAACTAGCAAAGTTAAATAATTTTTTCTAAATCATCAGAATCTGATGTCAAAAATGACATATGTCATACACTTGTCAAACTGTTGACATATGGTTTATTTTTTTAAATAAAACGCCCTGTATATAATGTTTTAATTGATAGAGCTCCTTTTTCTGATTTCAAAAATATATAATATGTTGACATTTGGTCCAGCCGTTGTTGAAATATTTGCATTTTAAAAATTATATTCATTAACAAAATGGCAACATCCTTATTGTTTATTTAGGTTATTAAAATGGAAATATTTCAATAACAGCTGGTCTAAATATCAACATATTATATATTTTTAAAATCAGAAAAATGAGCCTTACCAATTAAAAAATTATATACAGGGTATTTCATTTAAAAAAATTAACCATATGTCAAAAGTTTGACAAGTGTATGACATATGCCATTAAACGCCATCTTTATGTCGGCTGAGAAACTAATAACTTTTTTTCATTAGACCATTAAAAATAAATATCGCGCAAAAAATAAAGAAAATATCGAAGAAAAACGATTTTTGTGACAGGTGTAATTTTTTTTACATTTTTGAATTAAGTAGGTCCCACTTAAAGTAAGTTTATCAAAATTAATATAATTTCTCTTAAAACAGGGAATTCATTTTTTATCTTAAATTTGGCAGCTGCCATCTTGGATTCCGATGCCGGAAATCAGGGGATCCTCGATTGAAAACTTAGCTTTTGATGTTAGCTACTACCATGCCAAATATTAAAAAATATACCCTTTTTGCAGCTTTTTATTGAAATACCCTACAAATTTACTCTACTATGACTTCAAAACCATATTCATAAAAATCCTAGCTGATCCTCCCCCTTTTCGAAATTTTATTAACTTTTTGACTTTTTTTCTAGTTTTCAGGGTATATCTAACGGTTAAGTTGTAACAGAGAGAGTACTTTTCACCCGGTTTGAACTAAATTTTGATATTTAACTAAACGGATCACCAAAATACTTACGCACAAAAAACACCAGTAGAAAAAAAGGGTTTTAGTATATAAATCATTTTGCATTTGGAATTATTTAAAATCAAGAAATAATTAAAAATAAGGATAGTGACATGTAAGCCTTTTTTCCATAGCTCTAACCGTTTTCGAAATATTCCGCCTCGAAATTGAAAATTGTCGTTTCTGAACTGTAATTATTTCAAAAATTGTTAAATAATATACAGGGGGTTGCATTTAAAATAAGAAAGTTGGTATTGGCAAGGGACTGCTGCAGGAGACGAGACCCGAATATCTGGCAGCCTCTCCGAGAAGAGACATAGAAGTACATGGAGAGGAAGTAATCATCGAAAAATAAATGATAAAGAATAATATTAAAAAACTTAAATCCGGAAAAGCTAGCGGACCTGAAATGCTCAAATATGGATCAGAGAAACTACTCGAAAATCTCACATATATTATTAATCAATGCATAAACGGACATCCAGTATCTAATGATTGGAAAATTGCATTCATATCCTCAATACATAAAAAATGAAACAAGCTGGATTGCAACAATTACAGAGGAATTTCAGTAACCAGTACTCTAAGTAGATTGTACGGTAGGATTCCTAGAGATCTAATAGAGAATGATTTTCATGAACAAGAAGAAGAAGAGCAAAGTGGGTTTCGCGCAGGCAGATCTTGTAGTGATAATGTTTTTTGTCTTAAACAAGTAATTGAGAAAAGGAGCGCCAGAAATATAGAGACTCATTTTACCTTTGTGGACCTACAAAAAGCATATGATACCGTTCCAGCAGAAAAATTATGGACAGTTTTAGAGCAAACTAATATCAATCATACATACATAAAAGCGATAAAAGAACCATACAAAGGGTCAAAATCTAAAATTAAAATTGGAAATCGACTTTCAAAAGAATTCCTGGTAACGAAAGGCTTAAGACAGGGATGTTGTATCTCTCCAACTCTTTTTAAAATATATATCGCAGTAGCTCTAAAAAACTGGAAACGTAAAGTGCACGGCATGGGAATACCACTTAACGACCGATTTACCATATACAAACTACAGTTTGCTGACGACCAAGTAATTGTGGCTAATGATAAAGAAGATATGGAGTATATGATGAGAAAGTTAACAGAAGAATACCAAAAGTGGGGATTAACAGTGAACGTGGACAAGACACAGTACTTATGTATTGGAAACGAATCCAGTGAGTTAGTACTAGAAAATGGACAAACAATATCTCCATGTAATGAGTATGTATACTTGGGTGTCACATTTGATAAGACAGTAACAGACTGTAAAGAATTGGAAAAAAGAATAGTAAAAGCAAAAAAAGTTATTGGATGTCTTAACAGTATTTTATGGAGCAGAGAGATAAAAAAGAATGTAAAATTTAACATATATGAAACAATGGTCAAAAGCACGCTGTTGTATGGAATAGAGACTTGTCGCGTAACAGAAAAATACAAAACAAAAATGGAAAGCGTCGAAATGGATGCAATAAGAAGATCAATGAGAATATCTAGAATAGATCACATAAGAAATGAGATCATAAAAGAAAGAATGGGAATCGAAGGGAGCATAACGGATGACATCACTAAAACGCAACTGATATGGTACGGCCATGTACAACGGATGAACGACGAAAGATTACCAAAGCAGGTCCTAGAATGACAACCAATAGGGCGCAGAAAAAGAGGGCGTCCTAAACTAGAATGGCAACAGTCAATCCAAAGATCAATGAGTCAAAAGAATCTGACAGAGGATGATTGTCAGGATCGAAGGAGGTGGAGAATAGGCGTCGGACAACGTAGAAAAACGTTCTAAACTGACATAGTAGTAGTAGGTATTGGCCCCTGTAACATTACACACCCTATATAAATTTTTTTTTTGAAAAAATGCTCATTTAAAAATACAAATCGTTTTTACCAACACGCCCTCATTTATTACATATACAACCGAGACTAAGGTCACTCATCGTCAAGCAAGCTTTACAGGTAGCGAAGCCTATATAATTATAATTTTTGACATGTTTTCCTCGTTTTCGCATTGTTATTTTAAAAATGTGGTTTTAACACAGTCTAAAGAATTATTTAATAATGATACAGTTTAAAGATAGTTTGCAGCATACCTTTTTAATTCTAATTGCATAAATATATATAGCTTAGGTACCTTTATACTGTGTAAAACAACATCTTCAAAATAAAACAGAACCGCCAATGCGAAACCGAGGAAAACATGTCAAAAATAATAACCAAAAAATAGAAAGCCTGACGTTAGCTTTGCTACCTGTAAAGCTTGCTTGACGATGAGTGACCTTAACCGAGACTGCTCTAGCTAAGGTCACTCATCGTCAAGCAAGCTTTACAGGTAGCGAAGCCTAACTCTGTGTTCGGTTTCCACAAAAAACCTCTTTATTTTTCTTTTATTTTTGAATTTTACTTTTAATTTTCCTATTTTTCATGGACTAAAATTTTGTCTTGAACATAAAATTATTAGTCTTAAATTTATATTAATGCTAAGTAAATGGGTCAACTATTAGTTATTATAAAATTTACCTAAAGCAAAATTGCATTAAAATGCGAGAATTAAACGCAAAAAATGTAATTTCTATTCTAAATTTAAGAATTATCATTTTATTTCTTATTTCTTTATTTTTATATACTTTGGCACTACAAGCGTCCTCTATCGTGTTTTTCACATATCCATAAAATTTTAAATATAGTGATATGGTTTCCTATAGAGGGTGAAGTGCTGTGCGCATGTGCGTAAAAACTGCAAGCGCAGGATAGAGAGACAGACAAAGTGTGCTGCGCGTCGCCATGTCTAGAAAACGACAACCTTAAAATTTAAATTTAAAAAATAGTGAAAATTCACTTTAAAATACCGCAAATAATTAAAATTATCGTGCCATCATCCTGTTGGAACTTCAAGTCACATAGCTCTTATGGAAAGGTGTACACCTTGCACTTTGGAACTTCAAAACAGCGGTAAGTCCCTCTCCATGAGGCTATATCACAATTTTATTTCTCTTTCAAATTTAACCTACAATTTTTAAATTAGTTACTTTCTCTAGTTAAATGAATTTTTTGCGCCAATGTTAATTATAGTCCACTGTATTTACCAAAACCCAATCTGAGCCATCGGAGTGCTACACTCTGATTTTCTATTTTTTGGTTATAATTTTTGACATAATTTCCTCGGTTTCGCATTGGCGGCTCGTTGTTATTTTTAAAAATGTGGTTTTAACACAGTCCCAAAATCTATTTAATAATGATACAGTTTAAAGATAGTTTGCAGCATACCTTTTTCATTCTAATTGCATAAATATATATAGTTTAGGTACCTTCATACTGTGTAAAACAACATCTTCAAAATAAAACAGAACCGCCAATGCGAAACCGAGGAAAACATGTCAAAAATAATAACCAAAAAATAGAAAGCCTGACGTTAGCTTTGCTACCTGTAAAGCTTGCTTGACGATGAGTGACCTTAACCGAGACTGCTCTAGCTAAGGTCACTCATCGTCAAGCAAGCTTTACAGGTAGCGAAGCCTAACTCTGTGTTCGGTTTCCATAAAAAACCTCTTTATTTTTCTTTTATTTTTGAATTTTACTTTTCATTTTCCTATTTTTCATGGACTAAAATTTTGTCTTGAACATAAAATTATTAGTCTTAAATTTATATTAATGCTAAGTAAATGGGTCAACTATTAGTTATTATAAAATTTACCTAAAGCAAAATTGCATTAAAATGCGAGAATTAAACGCAAAAAATGTAATTTCTATTCTAAATTTAAGAATTATCATTTTATTTCTTATTTCTTTATTTTTATATACTTTGGCACTACAAGCGTCCTCTATCGTGTTTTTCACATATCCATAAAATTTTAAATATAGTGATATGGTTTCCTATAGAGGGTGAAGTGCTGTGCACAGGTGCGTAAAAACTGCAAGCGCAGGATAGAGAGACAGACAAAGTGTGCTGCGCGTCGCCATGTCTAGAAAACGACAACCTTAAAATTTAAATTTAAAAAATAGTGAAAATTCATTTTAAAATACCGCAAATAATTAAAATTATCGTGCCATCATCCTGTTGGAACTTCAAGTCACATAGCTCTTATGGAAAGGTGTACACCTTGCACTTTGGAACTTCAAAACAGCGGTAAGTCCCTCTCCATGAGGCTATATCACAATTTTATTTCTCTTTCAAATTTAACCTACAATTTTTAAATTAGTTACTTTCTCTAGTTAAATGAATTTTTTGCGCCAATGTTAATTATAGTCCACTGTATCTACCAAAACCCAATCTGAGCCATCGGAGTGCTACACTCTGATTTTCTATTTTTTGGTTATAATTTTTGACATGTTTTCCTCGGTTTCGCATTGGCTGCTCGTTGTTATTTTAAAAATGTGGTTTTAACACAGTCCCAAAATCTATTTAATAATGATACAGTTTCAAGATAGTTTGCAGCATACTTTTTCATTCTAATTACATAAATATATACAGGGTGTCCCAGAACTAATGGTACATAGTTAAACTGTAGACTCCCTGGGTCAAAATATTACGATTTAGCCACACTTACCTTAGTCCAAAAGTTCGTACTAACCGAGATACAGGGTGTTAAACTTTATTTTTTCAGTTCGATTTTCTTTAATAACTTTTTTACTAATTAATATTTTTGAAAAAATAACCAGCTTGTAAGTTTCTTTGAAATTGGCAAGACGATTCCGTTGAAAATTTTGATGTACAATGTACAGGGTGTTCCTTGGACCACTACCATTTCATTAAAATCAGTGTATTTTTTTTGTGGCTCGGTATATACCAGTTTTTATGTAAAATAATGGTTTAGTCATCCTTTCTATGTAAAAAAGTTATACTGTTTTAAAGTCGCTCAGAGCAACGGTTTTTGAGATTTTTGCATTTAAAGTTTTTATTGCATGTGAGTGATATGCCTAATTTATGTATGATACTTTCTTCAATTCTTTCAAAAACTAGCGAGCATGTAGGTTTTTTCTAAATTTTGCAAGACGATTCCGTTGAAAAGTTTGATGTACAATGTACAGGATGTTCTTTGGACCACTACCATTGCATTAAAATCATCAGTGTATTTGTTTGTGCCTCGGTGTATATTTAAGCAGGTTTCTAAACAGAATATTAATTTAATTATTAAAGAATTATTAATAACAAAAAACACCAAAAATAAAAATTATACATATTTTATTGCAACAACAAATTTTTAGAGAGAAAAACAAAAAAAAATCCGCCCAGGTATTTGTTTCCTCATTAAAAACATGGCCCTACACATTTGCAAGAACGGACAATAACTTACAATTGTTTTAACACACTTATGATAATTAAAGAACCACCCTGTATATTTTTTAAGAAAAAATCCAATCTTAGAATCATATAAAAAAGTATTGATTATAGCTAATATGTTTGAAGTAGATAAGAATTTAATCAAAAATCATTTACGCATACAATAAAAACTTCTAATTTAAATATCTTGAAAACCGTTGATCTACGCGACATCTAAACGCTATAACTTTTTTACTTAAAAAAATTAAAAAATTAATGTTTTTAATAGAATCTTGTATACACCGAGGAACAAAAAAGTTAGACCTATTTTAATGTAACGGTACTGACCCAGAAAACACCCTGTATAATTTTTTTTTTTTACTAAAATTAAATTGTCCTTGCCCAAAAACCACCAAACCCAATTTTTTGTGCAAAAAAATTAATTAGTAGAAAAAATTGAAGAAAGTAACATACATTAAATTAGGCATATCACTCACATGCAATAAGATCTTTAAATGCAAAAATCTCAAAAACCGTTGCTCTGAGCGACTTTAAAACAGTATAACTTTTTTACATAAAAAGGATGGGAAAACCATTATTTCACATAAAAACTGGTATACACCGAGGCACAAGAAAAATACACTGATTTTTATGCAATGGTGGTGGTCCAAGGAACACCCTGTACATTGTACATCAAATTTTTCAACGGAATCGTCTTAACAATTAAAAAAAAAATTACACGCTGGTTAATTTTTGCAAAAATATTAACTAGGAAAAAAGTTATTAATGAAAATTGAATTGAAAAAATCAAGTTTAACACCCTGTATCTCGGTTAATACGAACTTTTGGACTAAGGTAAGTATGGCTAAATCGTAATATTTTGACCCAAGGAATCTACAGTTTAATCATGTACCATTAGTTCTGGGACACTTCAAAATAAAACAGAACCGCCAATGCGAAACCGAGGAAAACATGTCAAAAATAATAACCAAAAAATAGAAAGCCTGACGTTAGCTTCGCTTCCTATAAAGCTTGCCTTTACGATGAGTGTCCTTAGCTCTAGCTGGTCATTAAATAATTTGTCGCAATGATTACGGGGTTGTGTAATCATTATTTGTAGGCAGCTGTCAGTTGTAAATCTGGACTTACCGGAGGTCGAGTTTTATCAAAGGTAGCCATGGCGATCTTGAAACCGGCACCTTCTCCTATCAAAACGTTTTCATTTGGAACCCTGACGTCCTCAAAGAGGATGCCTCTGGTGTCGGACGCTCTCTGACCCAACATTTGTTCCTAACAAAACAAAAACATTAGAATTTTATTATTTTTCGGATTTAATTTTTATTTTATCATTCCATGTTAAATTTTAAAATTTGAAAGCAAATATCTCAAAAACTAATCGATGGATTTTCGAAATTTTTACACGGTTAAGATATTCAAGAGAGCTTCAAAACAAGGTATCACTAGAAATAAAATTTCGGACTTCCATTGTCTTTATTTATTTTAAAACACGACGTTTCGGTTAGTAAGTATCTCTAACCGTTATCAAGTGTAAACTAAACGCGTCGGTGATCATGGATGTCGAGACTTACGACAAAAAGATTCAAGAAGTTCTGGAGAAAGGAGACTAGAAGCAACTACCCAAAGATCCAACCACCACCAAAGAAGGACGCATCTACAGGACTTTGAAGAAGGATGCTAAAAATATCCCGGACGCTATTAGATCCCGCCTGACTCCACACCACACTAAGGCACCGCATTTTTATGGATTACCAAAGATCCATAAGAAGGATATACCACTGCGACCAATCACCAGCTCCAGGGACTCACCGACCAGCACTTTGTCGAGGTTTTTGTTGGACATAATTCAACCACTACAGGGTAAGTCCGAATCTTTTGTCAAAAACTCGGAACATTTTGTCGAGGTTTTAAAAGGTATCGAGTTAGATCCCAGCGATAGATTTGTAAGTTTTGATGTAGAAAGTCTCTACACCAACGTGCCAATAAATGAGTCACTCAGTATCATCAAAAACAAATTACAAACTGATAATACACTTCACGAGAGAACAACGCTATCGGTGGAGGGGGTGATGGATCTTTTGGAGCTCTGTCTCCGTAACTCTTACTTTCAAGTGAAAGATAAGTTTTACGCGCAAAATGATGGACTTCCAATGGGTTCATTTCTTTCGCCAGTGGTAGCAAACATCTACGTGGAGTGGTTTCGAGGACCATGCGATCAACATAGCAAGAGTCAAACCAAAACTATGGCTACGATACATGGATGACACATTTATTATATGGCCGGAAAATGAAGAAGAACTACAGAATTTTCTACACCATTTAAACGGTATTCGACCAACAATCAAGTGCACCATGGAAATTGAGAAAGATTGGGCCTTACCTTTTTTGGATGTTCTTGTCAAACGATTAGACAGAAACATTCAAACCACTGTATATAGGAAACCTACACACACGGGACAGTACCTAAATTTTAAGTCTAATCATTCTGTTGCTACAAAACAAGGAGTTATAAGAAGTTTGTATTTAAGAGCCGTAAATATTTGTAGTAATAATGAAGAATTAACCACAGAAATTAACAACATTATAAAGGACTAACAGAATGGTTATTCCGAGAAATTAATAAACTCAACGATATTTAAAATTAAAAACAAACTAAATGTACCAAATTCTCAAAATAATAATCCGTTAGGTGTTATTAATTTGATTTCAGAAAACATAAGACGAATAGCTAAACACTATAATATGAAAACAGTATTTTCTTCGGGATATACGATAAGAAGTTTTGTAACTAAAACAAAACCAGAAAATCCCTCAAATAATAAGGAATGTATTTACCAAATCCCGTGTGAGTGTGGTAAATCATATGTAGGTGAAACGAAACGCCCTCTTCAGGTTAGAGTAAATGAACATCTAAAAAGTACCCAATTAGGGGATATTGAAAAATCCGGTTTAGCAGATCATGCATGGTCAAATGATCACAGGATTCAGTGGTCAGAAGCTAAAGTTTTACATAAGGAGTCGCATTGGCGAAAACGAAAGTTTATTGAAGCTGCGTTTATAATGCAGAATAAAGAAGTTTTCAGTCAACCAAGCACGGACATACCAAACATATGGAAACCACTCCTTAAGGAAAACAGGCGTCTTAGGATTAAAAAGAGGGCGGGCCGTCACACCTGACTGCACACCAAGTAGTATAAGTAGTAGCCTAAAGACTAGATTGTTTAGTTTACACTTGATAACGGTTAGAGATACTTACTAACCGAAACGTCGTGTTTTAAAATAAATAAAGACAATGGAAGTCCAAAATTTTATTTCTACACAATCATTGTCTACGAGTTTCAAACAAAAAGGTATCACTAGACCCGCTTTCCCTATTCAAAACATAGGGGTAAAGTATACCCCTCGAAGGGGGTTCGTGCTACAAAAATGTCAAATGTGTCAACCAAAAAGTGTCCCCTCGCAAACAAAAAATTCGCATTCTAAATACCCAGTAGTAGTGGTAGTAGTAGTAGGGGAGTTGGCTTGCAGGTCTGACAAGTACCAAGGCCAGAGTACGCCCTTTTTGCCATGCCCCAAGTCTGTCCCTTAACCCACTCTCTGCACTTCCCTTTGATGGTCGGGTAACTCATTGGGCCTTCCTGTTCTCTTTACAAAGTCCAGTAAGTCTGCCCATTTGAGCATGTGCAGTTCTTCCTCGCTCAGAGTTGGCGCTCCGAGTACCTGTTGTCTCATCCTTGCGTAGGCCTCGCATTCTGCCACGAGGTGTCTTGATGTCTCTTCTTCCTGTCCACAGGCTGGGCAGGTAGGATCATTCTCGACTCCTATACGTGTCATGTGCCTCCTCAACCGGTTATTATGTCCGGTTAGAGTACCTATCAGCAGTCCGAGGTCTTTTCGTGTCCGTCCCAGCATCCATCTAATTCTGGTCGCTTTTGGACGGTCTACGAATTCTCTGGTCTGTCTGCAACCCGTTCCTGTTTCCCAGGAGTTTAATAGCGCGTCCTGGGCCCATTTGTTGAGTCCGCTTTGCACTTGTCTTTTTGTCACGCTTAAAAGTGGCTCCGGTCCTACATAGGCGGTTCCTGCCCCGAGTCGTGCGAGTTCGTCCGCCCTCTCGTTGCCTGGTAGCCCCGTATGTCCCGGAACCCAAACCAGCGTCACCCGTTTGCCATCGCTTAGGGTCTCCAGCGCCTCTGCGCATTCTTCCACCAAGCCGTCAGCAATCTTGGGTGCGTTTAGCGCCTTCAGGGTGGCTTGACTGTTAGAACATATATATATAAGCTCCTCTTCGCTGTTCCGAACCTCTTCTAGGGTTGCCGCCATTATTATGGCGTAAACTTCTGCTTGAAAAACAGTAGCCTGCTCACCGAGCGAATAGCTCTTCTGAACTTCTAGTTTTTCCACGTATACTCCCGCTCCTGTGGTTTTCCTCTCTGATAGTTTGGATCCATCAGTGTAGCAAACTAAAGCGCTCTCCTCAAACATCATTTCGTCTCCCTGCCACGCTTCCCTGTCTGGGATGTGGATTTTGTACCTCTTCTCGAGCCTCCAAGGTGCGTGTGCTCTGCTGACCGTCATTGACGTGAGGGGGATTTCTCTAATTGTCAGCTCTTCTATAGCTAGATGACCAGTTGTTTCCCCCCTTCCTCTCCACTGACCCGTGTCCCTTAGACGTTCTCTAAATACCCAAAAAGGCCTTTGTTTCGATTTTCGTGAAACACCGTGTATATGAAGATAATAAATGTTTTGTTTCTTAGCATTTAAAACTTTAAAAAAAATAAAACTATGGAGGGCTGCCTTCTTTAACTGCCTTAGTTTCACGAGCAGAAGCGGCCATTTTAGTTGCGAGCTGCTGTTCTTTAAATGGGTTCGACCGAACCGAACCCATCCTCCTCTTTTTCTAGGGATACGAGTCGGTAATAGAGACGCTTTGTGTTATTTTAGCTAAAATAATTTGCCTTTTTTAAAAACAAACGTGGCAAATTAAAAGCACAAATATTAATAATGAATACATATTTGGGTCGTTATATACTCCAGTTGTGTGGGAAAGATGGTATAGTTAAAAAATAACAAATTAGGTATGCAGTGATTTAAATAAAACACTTCAAAATAAGGAAAGCAAAGTAAACTAACGTAAAAAAAAAATGGTTTTATATGGAATATCGCATACTTATGTTATAGGCGCAGCCAACGATAAAGACCGGCCATGGCGCGTTATAAGCAAGTCGGTGGTCACGTGATCTTAGGAGTCCCAGGATTCTTATTGTATCGCTTAATATATTATATGTTTTTACACAATTTAAATAAATTAACAAAAAATTTTTGTTCTTTTATAGGCAAAAATTGAAAAAAATATTTTGCTGATATATGTGTTTATTATGGATAAAAGAACTGAATCTATAAAATAAAAAATTATACAAAATTTGCACTCTAATATCTTCAGGTACATACAGTGTGTCCACGTAAGTTGGCGGCATATGGGAAACTTTTTTATTATTAGCTTTACGAAAAAAAGTTATTCTTCATAAAAAGTTCTGCATGGTCCAAAACCTAAAATGCAACCATCAGATGTTAAATTTTTTCATCATATTACGAGGTTTGTCAAAAAATGTGATTTTTGCTCTTGAGTAAAGTACCTTTCTTTTTGACAATATCGAAAATTGTTATAAAGAAAAGATGTTTAGAATTAAAAATAGCTTTCAAATATTCAACATTGTTTATTTACATTATTATTATTTGCATCCTAGATTAATTATGCTTTAATGTGCAAACTTAAATTTCCAACGTAATCGCAGAAAATGTAGAAAAAAATATTTTTTAATGTAAATAAACAATGTTGAATATTTGAAAGCTACTTTTAATTCTAAACATCTTTTCTTTATAACAATTTTCGATATTGTCAAAAAGAAAGGTACTTTACTCTGGAGCAAAAATCACATTTTTTGACAAACCTCGTAATATGACTGAAAAAATTTAACATCTGATGGTTGCATTTTAGGTTTTAGACCATGCAGAACTTTTTATGAAGAATAACTTTTTTTCGTAAAGCTAATAATAAAAAAGTTTCCCATATGCCGCCAACTTACGTGGACACACTGTATAAAAATCCTGTGTACTAAATACGTCTGCTGTGGTACACTCAATGAAAAAACTTTTTGTTACAGGTTTCTCAGAGAAGACATGAAGATTATTTTTTGAGGTGTGAAGCAGTTTTTGCCTAGCAGCCCTGTTGCAATGATGATCCTACTAGAAATACTCAGATGCAGTTGGTGATCTATTACCTTTTAAAGAACTTTTTTAAATAAATTATAAGTAAAATAAAAATAAGTTTATTGTAGTTTTTATTGTAAAAAAGATTATACAACTTCTTACATAAAAGCTTATACAGTGAGAACGAGCAAGTTGGAATACATTTTCTAGCAGGTTAAATTAAATTTTTTTAGAATAAACCAAAAGCAGGCCTACTGAGATTTTTAATGAGCAATATTTTTGATGAATTTTTTTTGGACAGAACTCCAGAAAGGGGTCCAACAAGATAAAACTTGTGGCACCTTGTTGGAAAGTCTATTAAAAAAGAAAAATTATGGTTCACTTTTTTTTGGGAATCTGTTAAATAAAAAAGAACATTTTTTATTAGTTTTTGAACAAAGTGCTACAAGTTGAGTCTACCAGTTGCAAAAAAATGTTGGTATTACTGGACCTCTTGTCAGGGGTCCACCACCTATATTTTCAGAAAATTATAGGTTTTACTTTAAATGACAGTTATATTCTCTAAAAATTACAAAAAAATAGAAATAATTTTGTTTTTGTTAATTTTTAAAAATTATTTGATACCCTTTCTAACAAGGTGCCTTAAGTGGGGTCATTCCAAATAAACAATGTTGAATATTTGAAAGCTATTTTTAATTCTAAACATCTTTTCTTTATAACAATTTTCGATATTGTCAAAAAGAAAGGTACTTTACTCTAGAGCAAAAATCACATTTTTTGACAAACCTCGTAATATGACTGAAAAAATTTATTATCTGATGGTTGCATTTTAGGTTTTGGACCATGCAGAACTTTTTATGAAGAATAATTTTTTTTCGTAAAGCTAATAATAAAAAAGTTTCCCATATGCCGCCAACTTACGTGGACACACTGTATATAGAGATCTGAGCCCTGAAGGGGAGAAAAACTAGAGATATACCAAAAAAAATAACCTCAAAATTAAATTCGCCCCGCCTGGGAAAACAGAGTCTATTAAACTAAAAAACAAAGGAAAAAATCGGCAACACGCTAGAAGCTTACCTTCTGTAATTCTGCAGCAGTCCAAAATTTCACTGGCGGCGCCGCCCCTTCTTGCGACTGGAATTTCGGTCTTCAACCCGAAAACACGTGTGACTTCTTTTAGTTTTTTGGCGGAAGTGATTTCTTCATTCTCCTGTCACACACAGGGTGGCGCTTCAAACTCCCAGCGTGAGCAAAAAACGCGAATGATTTTAACAAAATGATCAGGTGATCAAAAAGAAAATAACTTTCAACAAAGAGAGAAATTATCACCTGATCGGAATTTTTCCCAAACAGGACTCTCTTTTTTTGAATTTTTTTGCAGAAAGCCCAAAATATCAAAACAAACTATAAGGTTAGGTTTTCCCAAAAATTCAAAATAAAACAATAAAGAAAAAATAACTGGCAGTATTAAACAATATATTAGGTACATAATATCGTTAGTAGCTTCAAATCTATACAAGTCTTTTAAAATTCGACATATCAAATCTAAGCTTTTAGTTTTTTAATTTTTCTTTGAGTGTCATCATCTTTGTCTGAGTTCTTATTCAAAGATTTATTAGCAGACACTAAATCATTGTGCTTTTTAATAAAATTATTTTAAAAAACTTTACATGCCCTTAAACTAATTTTTTCAAGCTTTGACAATAGTTCTTCTCCACAAAAACACTCGCTAGTTATCTGAAGAAAAATTTTCAATATAAAACATTTCACAATAATTTATTAAAAAGAAACAAGTGATTTTGTGAATAAGTGAGATGGTTTTCACATTTAATGAACTGAATGTAGTGGTCGTCAATAATTTTTTGAAAAATTACCCAGCACAAAGTTTAATATATATTTCATTAAAGTGTAAGTTAACTACCAACTCATGTTCTTTTAAAAGCTGTATCTTACTTTTTAAATATTTCACACTACCAGAGAGATTACTATCTGTTAACAATATTTTACAAATCAGTTTTTTTATATTGCGAGGGTGCGGAAGGCATATTACCTTAGAATTGTAAATTGACGTGTAAGCACTGGTTGACTGGATAAACAAAGATGAAGCCAACATTAAAGTGTATCCGCCATATCTTCGATTCTCAGGTTACCTTTTCAAGAGACCTAATTGTTCAATAAGAAATGACAACTGAACACATTTTTCACTCTCACTATCGAAAATGTCACTAAGGATGTCTATTACTTGATCAATCTTATCTTTTATCACTTCTTTCCCGTTTGCAACATATTAGGTTTCAGTTTTATAGTTGGACCGACAAGGAACAACACTAATTACATGTTCGCGGTATTGTTTATCTTATAGGTATTTTCGTTATAATTTACTCATTAGCCATTAATTATTTTAACGCAGCCCACTACTGTCTTTTTTGTGGGCTGCGTTATTTTAATAACTTTGATAAAATTCACATAAAATTCGTGCCAGAATTAAAAAAAAATCGACGTAAACAAACATACCAAAACTGAAAACACACATGTATTATAATGACAGCGGGCCGTGAGGCGTTTTTTTGTGAGCCTCCTATGGTCACGTGATATTTCCGCGCCCGGGCCGGTCTTTCTCGTGAGCTGCGGTTATAGGTTCTCAGACAGGGAATGCGACAATTCGTCGCGGTCGATTGGCCGCCGGACCTTAACTCGCCCCCAATTCATGCCGCCGTCGCGCCAACTCGCAACCACGCCGGGACAATTCGCCGTTGCCGTGGTTTATTTTGTATAGTAGCGCAGCCTTCGTAAACTAACGAGCCACGAACCAGAAAAGGCAACATCGCAAATTGGCCGGCTGGTGGGCCGATATATACATGGGAGATATAAACATCTGCTATTTGTTTTGATTGTAGTTTGGCGATTTTGTATTTTTTTTTGTAAAAACTAATAAACTGTGTTTAGGCGTGTTACATTTAATTTTTAAAACAAACAAAACATTTGGAAATAAATATCAGTGGCCATTAATCATGTTAAAAAATATGTAACAAAACCTAGAATAAACAGAAGAGAAATTACTTTTAAACAATTTGTGAGAACAACCCTAAAGTTCGATTCATAGTACCGTGAAGTAAGCAGTATGAAGTGAGAAGTAAGAAATAAAAATTGTTCCTTTCTTACTGCTAAGTTATTACTGTCAACTTTGAACAACAGGATGTTTGTGGGATAGTTTCTTATGTCTGACTGCTTACTTTACAGAACTATGAATCTAGTTTAAGTGGTACCATGTTAATTTAAACTTTAAATGAACTTACCTTTTTTTATATCTATTCTATTTAGCCTTCGTCAATCCATCTTTGGCCAAGTTTTCCAGTTTACAATACATTTGTTCCATCAATCGTCTTTCTGTCTGATAATATGACCGGCAAATTTCCATTTTAATTTTGCTACTTCTGCTCTGACATCCCTTACTTTTGTTTTATTTCTTATCAATTCATTCCTTTTCTACCTCTTAGCTTTACATGTAACATTTGTCTTTCCATTGATCTTTGGGCTTTTGTTACCTTATCCATGTTTGATTTTGTAAGTATCCAGGTCTGGGATTCATAGGTAAGTACAGGAAGGATACATTGGTTATACACTCCCGTTTTGAGGTACTGAGGATATTTTTTATTTCTTAATATGTTGCTTAATTTACCGAATGCTGCCCAGGCCAATCTTACTCGTCTCTTGATTTCAGCTGTTTGCTTTTCTTTTTTCAGTTTAATAATTTGTCCCGGGTCCTATATATTCCTCTACTTGTTCTATTTTCTTTTAGATTGATTGATATTATCAGCATATCTTGGTGGTTCAGAATTGTCCGTTTACTTTGATGCCTATTTCTTCCCAATCTAAGCTTTTAAAAACATCTTCTAGGGCCTGGTTAAATAATTTAGGGAATATTGTGTCACGCTGACACCTCTTCTTATGCGGATTGGCTTGGTTCCTCTCTGGATTTTGATTAATGTTGTTGCTTCACTATATATATTGGCTATTAAGTCTGTATATCTGTGATCTATTCGGCTATTAATTAAAGATCTTTTACTGCCCAGTGCTCAATGCTTTTTCGAAGTCTATAAACGCAATATATATTTATATATATTTCCATACCCTCCCTTTCTTCAATTTTTTTCGTTGTCGTCAGGATTTTCTCTTACTGGAGGTTTGGGGTTTGACATATACTCGGGTTGAGATTCAAATAGCCGAGGTATTGCCCCATTGTTTAACTTAGGGAATGTTAGTGGCACCTCTTTTGTACTCCCTCTTTATCCCTAATTATCTCGGTTCTACCAACGTCACTTATGTCAAAATGTTTCCAACAAACCACTGAAGATGCAGTCACAACATAATCTTCTCTGTGTATGGTCTGAAGCCAAGCATTTTTTAGGTCATTTTCTTTTGGGAAGCTAAAGGTTGTTTCGTGACCCTCTTCATTAATGCATCGTTACTTTTGCAACCGGGTACCCAACACTTTCGCGGCATGTTTAAAATTTAAAAAGAAAAAACAGACCAAAAATTCCAAACAAAAACAAACATCTAACCTCACTTATTACCGGTGTACAAAAGGTCTTTTTTACACAGCTTTTATTAAGTAGGTAATATAATTTTAAGTTCACCACACATCTCACTAAAACCAGAACAGTTGTTTTATTTGGTAACGCGATTTGAAATATACTAAAAGTTAAAAAAAAAACATTATCTGCGCGGAAACGGCCAGTAACTAGCGTGGTGGACGACGCACGTTGACGAAAATGACTGGCCTCCACGCTGTGTTGCCGTTTCTTCTGGTTCGTGGCTCGTTAGTTTACGAAGGCTGTGATAGTAGGTAAATATGGTGACGGTGGCGAGTTGGGTCGGTGGCAGAATGGACTGCGCGCGAAGAGTTAGTCCGGCGGTGAATAGTTAAGTTAACTGAGATACCTAAGTGCGGCGGCTATCCTTAATGAGATACCCTGTATACATACCTTTCTTCCAGTAGTAACACCTTTCCAATCCTTTTCAACAATGAATCCTGTGAAAGCCTTGCCAGCTGGGCATTTTGGGTCAGGATTGGTTCTTGCCAAAACGAAATACCTAAAAGCAAAAACAAGCGGTTGTAATTAACCATTGGCGTAGATAGCCTTGCTTTTCAGGGGGGGCCGTGGCCCCGGTCTATCTTGAACAAAAAGCAAACATAGGTTTTAAAGAGTCGTGCAAAGTGTGCAATGAATAAAAAAAAATACGCGCAATAAATATTCTAATATTTTAATATAACAAATTTAATAATACATTTACCAACTTATTTATATGTATACACAGGAAGTATGTGATTCAGCAATTCTACAAAGAAAGTTTTCTACGTCGCTGACTGAAAGCGTCTACCACACTGTCTAAGTCGACCTCAACATCTTTTTCTATGAATAACAATGACAAACCTGAGTGTCTCTCTTGAGTCATAGTTGTTCTAAGCCAATTAAAAACTCTCCTCATGGCAGAGAAAGACCTCTCGCAAGTTGCACTTGAAATTGGAAGAATACTCGCAACTTTAAAAAGTTGGTAGAGGTTTGGATAGGTGTTTTCTGCTATATGTTGTTTGATAGAATCATGACCAACAGTTTGATTTAACCGAAAAATACAATTCTTTAAAACGGTCATTTCTGCTCTTAGAGTAGAAGTATTAATATTAAAAATTTCCCGGTATTGCTCGACGAATTTATTCCATTTAACGACGTGGGAAAACTTAATATGAAAATGGTTATGAAATTGTCACCAAAATCGGAAAATTTTCATAAGACACTAAACGCTAACCTCAAAAAAACTAAAAAGATATTTATATTTATTTTAGAAAAACAGTTTAAAAAGGTATTTTATAACCTTACGCTGTCTTTAATAAATGCGAAATTTAACTTACACTTCTATAATATTTTACAAGATGTCGTCCAATATGTATGAAATATTCAATACACATAATTATGTTTAAATTTATAAAATATTTTCGAGAAATTGCATAAGTGCAGAAAAGTTACCGATAATTTAAAGAGAAAAAGCCTAATTCCGCAAGACAAGGGCTTTTTCCTGAAATGTAAACATTATCTGAATGATTTTAAATTTTAATGCACCTATTTTATTTGAATATTTCAGCGTCATGTTCTTTTACTAGTAGTCGGTAGGGGAGGCCTAAAATATCTTAGGGGGGGCCTGAGGGACTTCAGGGGGGGGCCAGGCCCCCCCTGCCCCCCCTAGCTACGCCAATGTAAACTAACCTATTTTGAACACTCAATTTCTTTGATAAGAAGTGTCCTCTGTTGTTGCTGACAAGCTCCAATCTCATTTCCAGAGAAGCTTGTCCGCAGATTGCACAACGACTAAGAAAAATCACAAATCATTTACTTTTACCGAAGTTACTACACAAGATGTTAAACTCGCACTGAAATGCTTGCCAAACAAAAAATCGGCGGGACCCGATGAAATACCCATATCCCTACTGAAAAATGCTTCTTTGAAAATGATAACTTGCCTTACTTTTCTGATAAATCTATCTATATCTGAAGGTACCTACCCTTCTCACCTAAAAGAAGCTAATATCTTACCTATCTATAAAAAGGGCGACCATTTGTCGGTGGAAAACTATCGTCCGATTTCTTTACTGAACAGTTTCTCTAAGGTCTTTGAAAAAGTTCTATGCAACCAAATAAATCAATTTCTTAAAAAATATCAGATCTTAACTCCAAGTCAACACGGTTTCAGAGAACTGCACTCTACCGAAACAGCCAGCATTGACTTTGTTCAACAGATTTACAACAAACTAGACCAAGGCGATAGAGTTATTGCACTATTGTTTGATCTAACCCGTGCTTTTGATACCATAGACTCTAACTTTGTGTATAAAAAACTCGAAAAACTAGGTATCCAAAACCCCCTAATAACTGCATTAAATCTTTTCTTACAGATAGAAAACTTAAAATCAAAATAGGAAGCACATATTCAGAATCTACAGAATCAAACATAGGCACGCCCCAAGGCAGTGTGCTTGCACCTTTAATATTTTTGTTGTTTATTAACGATCTTCCCGAATATATCACGTGGGGTCTTGTGTTTATGTTCGCCGATGATACGTCCATCGTTGTATCCGCAAAAGACACAAATTTTCTTAATGAAAAAATCAACTTAACCCTAAATGAATTTTCGAACTGGTGCAAGCAAAACAATCTGATTATAAATGTCTCTAAAACTGCCTTTATGGAATTTAAAACAAAGTCCCGTAAACCTACCGACCTCAATATAATCTTTAATGACATCCCTTTGCCAGTTAGCGATAGCTCAAAATTTTTGGGAACTATTGTCGATACTCATTTCGAGTGGAGTTTACACATAAGTAGTGTATGCTCAAAACTTAATACATGCTACTTCATGATTAAGTCACTTAAAAACTCTCTCAGTATAAAAAATCTCATTACTGTGTATTATGCTAATGCATACTCGGCTCTAGCCTATGGTGTGGCAGTATGGGGTAGTGCTCAGGATGTGGAAAGAGTATTGGTATGTCAAAAGAGACTTATAAGAATAATTTTCAATATACCTTACAATGGTACTTATCGCTCTGCATTTAAAGATAATAAAATTATGACAATAACAAGTATTTACATATATAAACTACTCATTTTCATTTTTCAACACCAAAATATTTTTACATTAAATAGTTCTTATCACAACTATCCAACTAGAAGTCGTAACCACTTCAGCATCCATAAACACAACCATGAGTACATAAAAAGAAGTACTCATTATCTTGGATGCAAATTCTTTAACTTGTTGCCAAACAAAATCAAACAAACTACGTCGCTGCCAAGATTCAAAAAAGAAATCAAAAATCTTTTATTAAAAGAAACTTTTTATAGTTTAATTGAATTTGAAAACTACATGTTGGGCAGAAGGTAAAATTTTGTTCTCAATACTTATATACATATATATATACAAATTTTGTAAATGTGTTTTCGTTTTTATTTTTTTAAATATTTACACTGTTATTATTTACACTTAATGTTATATTTTTTGTATTTGACGTATCTTATCTACATTATTGTAGCTGAAAAGATTAATAAAGTTGTCTATTGTCTATTGTCTATCTTAAATACGTCTGTATCAATAAAATTCTAATTAAATTTTTATTTTATCAGTTCATCTTAAATTTGAAAGTTTGACGGCAATAAGGTATTTGACAAATTTTAGAAAAGTGTTTAGAATGATACATAGGTCCCTAATTTGCTACGTAAAATTATTAAAATAGTATATTTTATCATGACTACATTTAAAATCAAGTTTTCCAATTTCCGATTTGAATTTGCCGCTAAAAGGCTCACTTCTAGCATGGCGTTGCAATGACGTCACAGCGCAGTAAACTCGCGGACAGATACACGGCATTCAAGTGGCTATTTGTTTTTGGTCTGTGTTTTTACTATTTTTTATGTAAAATATGTCCTATAAGTGATGTGTAGTGCCTCAGTGTTCGAATACTAGCATAACAACACCTGAAAAACTATTTATTCATGTGCCTACAGCAGTAAAATAACAGAAAAAGTGGCTAGAACTTGCTTGAAGAGAGCCAGCAGTACTTCAAGTATTGCTGGTCGTTGTATACTTTTTGCCTCCCTGTCCTGCAATTTTTGATTGTTTCTTAATGCTTAAAATAATAATGATTGGGTATTTAATTGAATCTATTGTAAGTGGCATATTAAACAAAAAAGCAAAACATATAACTTAACCTCAAAATCTAAATGAGTAAGAGTAGGCGAAGAATATCATAAAAGAACTTTCAGTTATATACAAAACAACTCATCGAATAATTACATCAAAATTTTAACGTTTCTAAATTCCGCAGAATAAAAATCACTGTTATTGGCAAAGAAGCCTGCCACCACAAAGGAATGCAGCATTGGCAAGTTGGAGCTATCGGCTTTGGAGAATCCGTTTTCCATTGAAAATATTTTTATAACCAAACACAAAATAAAATATAATTTAGGACGATAATTCGCACTTTCAACCAAAGCAAACATTACCATCCATAAGAAAATAACACAGAAAATAGGTTCATTCGAGGCGTTTACTGCCTTGTGACGTCACTTGCAGCTGATTGGTAGACCGCCTGTTTTGAATCACGTGGCTAATTGTTTTAATTCAATGAATTTATTTAATTAAAAGAACTATGAATTTGAGAAAAAATTAAACAAAAAAGTTTGTTTTTAGCATTACCAAGACCTAAAGAGATATCTAAAAATAAATATATATTTATTTTTTACTATTGTCAAACTCCCTATTATCTCAAAAACTAATAGATAGATTTTTGAAATTTTTACACGGTTGTAAGGACACTCAAAAGGCCTTCAAAACAAGGTATCACTAGACACACTTTTCCTATTCAAAATATAGGGGTAAAGTATACTCCTCAAAGAGGGTTCGTGCTACAAAAATTTCAAGAGAGTCAAAAAGTGTCCCCCTCAAAAACAAAATCGACCTTTCAGAGCATTTCTCCAAATTCGCACGAAAAATACCCAAAAAGGCCTCTGTTTCGATGTTCGTGAAACATCCCACAGTAAGTTAAGTCGAAAAAGGCCTAAAAAATTTTTTTTTTCAAAATTGATTTGACATAGTTAAAAAAAAGT